>JAPXFY010000013.1:32469971-32474971 GCA_030674185.1 Monoplex corrugatus
TCATGAAACGAGAAGTAGTACATTTAAAAATGGGTTAAGTAACTAAACAGCTTCAATAGCTCAGTTGGTTGAGCGTGGGATTCACGTGTCTATGGTTGTAGGTTCAAACCACGGGATGTGCTATGTAGAAAATGGCCGTCTTGTTGCCCGCCTTAACCCTTTCACCCCCTTACTCTGTCCACCAACATCCGGTATTGTCAGCCATGATAGCAAAGCAAAAACTAAACCATTACACTTCCTCATCCTATCCACCAACTTCCAGCGGTGAGGGAGTGAACGGGTTAAGATTTTGCAGCAGGCAGACGGGGTGCGGGAGTGAAAGGGTTAAACGTGATTGTTGTTCTGGTGGTGTCGGTCGGTATAGAATTGGATAAGATCTCTAAGACCACCCTTCCCCCAATTCCCGGAGATGATTATCTCCATTGTCCGTGTGTGACACTTTAAATAGGTACTGACGTAGGACTGAACTTACGTAAGCAAGTAAGATAAATAAGGCAGCCGATTTACCCTTGTCCCCCTGTCTTCTGCTACAAAGGTTTTGGTTGTTGTTTTGTTTTGTTTTATTTCTGGTGTGTGTGTGTTGTGTGTGTGTGTGTGTTGTGTTGTGTTGTGTTGTATGTGTGTGTGGGTGTTTTTTTTCTGGTCAGGGTTTTTGTTTGTTGTTTTGTTTTACTTTTGACACTGCCGGTGGCTCTTATTCAGATGTTCTTTCGACAGGGTTCCTTGTGTGTCTTACCTCATCCTGTGAAATGTCTTTAAATGACGTGTCACTTACTCAACAGCCCTGATGTCTCCAAGGACTAATAAGCCATATATACTTTGCCTGTAGGCGCCCTCTAAGGAATGATACCGTGCGATACAGCGCAAATGTCTGCATGGTCATCAACAGTAGATGAGAATGATACTCGATCGTTCAGGTCTCTTAACCCTTTGACTCCTTTACCCTATCCACCAGTTGCAAAAAAAACTTTACCCTTTGACTCTCTCACTCTAACCACCAGCTTCCTGCAGTAAGCTGGTGGATAGGGTGAGGGAATCAAAGGGTTAAGTTTTTGCTTTGATAGCATGGTTGACAATGCAAGATGCTGGTGGACAGTGGGCATCGCTCCTATCCCTTAACAGGGCAGTCGGCAGTAAATTTCTGGAGTCAGTGCCAGATGTGACCTGACCGTGTAGATGGCGAACCAAGAAAGAAGAGTTTGGTGTCTGTTCAAGGATTCTTTGCATTCGAACAGTTCCTTAAGTAGTCTACCCAGACACAGGTAGATCATTCTTAAGGAAGATTAGGAAAAGGCAGGCAACATTCATAGGCCATTTTATGAGGAAAGGGGAATTGGAACACCTGGTCACAACGGGAAAGCTGGAGGGAAGGAGAGCACCGGGTAGACCCAGGGAGAAGATACTAGACGGAATTGCAGAGTGGCTGAAGACAAGGAGGGTGGAAGAGATGCTTGAAGCAACAAGAGATAGAGACAGACGGAAGTCCATAATCGCCAACGCCATGCGGCAAGGCACCTGATGACGAGTCTACCCAAATTTACCAGCAGTTTCCTGGCAGACTCTCTGAGCACGCACAAAACCCTATGCGCTGACAAGGTTCTGAAATAGGGAGGGAGGGTGACCTATGAAACACTAACTTGACACCACCAATATGATGGAAACATTAAGAAGGATAGCGAAGAGGTCATGTGGGTTTGGTGGTGGTGGTGATCGTGGTGGTCGTCGTTTTGTTTTGTTTTTGGTTGTTGTTTTGTTTGTTTGTTTGTTTTTTTCCAATTTTTCAAAATCAGATGTTGACTTCGAGTTTAGACGAGAATCCTGACCACTGAGACATGGCCCGCCCGAGGAGAAGTCAGAACATTATTCTAGCCACGAGACAGACAAACAGACAGACAGAATTTTGTCCTAAATTGAAGAGCATGAATTTTTTTCGGGTAGTTCGGGACTGTAATTTTTTCGTAGTTCTCTCCAGTACTGGTACATGTAGTTTGGTGACTCACCGAAGGAGCACCAAATCAACTAGGAAAACAGGACATTGTTTTGAGCCCCCTCCCTCCTCCCTCTCTCTCTCTCTCTCTCTCTCTCTCTCTCTCTCTCCTCTCTCTGTCGCTGTCTCTCTCTGTCTGTCTTTGTCACTCTCTCTGTCTATCTGTCTCTCTCTCTCTCTCTCTCTCTCTCTCTCTCTCTCTCTCTCCACACACACACACACACACACACACACACACACACACAACGCACACACACACACACATACACACACACACACTCACTCACTCACTCACTCACTCACTCACTCACTCACTCACACACACGCACGCGCGCGCGCGCGCCACACACACACACACACACACACACACACACACACACACACACACACACACACACACACACACACACACACACGGCCTTCTGCTTCTGTCTTTGAAGCGGACTTCCTTGAACGTGTAAACGGAACTTCCTAGATCCTTCACGTTCTTGTTACTTACCTAACTTCGTGGTATACAAAGTTTGTGGCAGCGAAACGTAACCACCTGCCAACATATTTATTTTTTCTTCTTTTATTTTCCTTGGTTGCAATACCACACACACACACACACACACACACACACACACACACACACACACACACACACACACACACACATGCACACACGCACACACGCACGCACATGCACACACACACATGCACGCGCACACACATGCACGCCCACACACATGCACGCAAACACACACACACGCACACACACACATGCACGCACGAACACATACATACACACACACCCACACACGCACACACCCTCTCTCTCTCTCTCTCTCTCTCTCTCTCTCTCTCCTCTCTCTCTCTCTCCTCTCTCTCTCTCTCTCTCTCCCCCTCTCTATCTCGTTCTCTCTCTCTCTGTTTCTGTCTCTCTGTTGTAATGGGGGAGTGGAGGGCGTGTTCGCATTGACTTACATCGTCACGGCAACACCATCCGCCCCCAAAAATTTGGCTCTCCCTTAAATCTCTCCCTTTTTCTCTCCCTCCGCCTCTCTCTTATTCTCACTCTCGCTCTCTCACTTTCTCACCGCATACCTCTCACCCCATACAGAGAGAGAGAGAGAGAGAGAGCGCACACACATACACACACACGTATACACACTCACTCTCTCTCTCTTCCTCTCTCTCTCTCTCTCTCTCTCCTCTCTCTCTCTCTCTCTGTCTCCCACTCACACACACACTAACACGCACGCGCGCACGCACACACACAACACACACACACACACACACACACACACACACACACACACACACACACACACACACACACACACCTGCACTATGGGAATTGAAGAAGGAGGGCTGTCGGTTGACCTTTGATTCTCACGATCACACCCATACGCCCCCATATACTTAACCACATGTTCTAGTTTTCTCACAAGACAAAACGAACTGACAGGGCACACCTACCATTAGTAGGTTTCTTTTGTACGCCCCCACCCCCACCCCCACTTTTTTTTTTTTTTTTTTTTTTTGCCCAGCACGATCTGGTTGGTTCTTTTGGTAGCACCGTGGACTGGAGATCTGATGTCTCGAGTTCAGTCCCGGCCTGTAACATTAAAAACTGGCATGCTCGCTGGCCCTTTGGCTCCTGCACCCTATTCGCCAAGTGCAAAAACTTAACCCTTTGACTCCTTCACCCTACCCACGGGCCTCTTGCAGGAAGCTGGTGGATAGGGTGAAGGAATCAAAGGGTTAAATTTTTGCTTTGCCCGCATGGTTGACAATGCAGGATGCTGGTGGACAGGGTTCGGGAGTCAGAGGGTTGATGTGTACATCGTTCTGATGGGGTCTGTTGTATGTTTCGTTGGTCCCTCTCCCCACCTTCCCGCTTCATGGCCTGGCCATTGCACAGGGTTTTGCCCATACTCAGGGAGTCCGTCGGAAAGTTGCTGGCCGATTTGGGTGGAGCGCTTATGGAATTGCCCGAGTGCCGTGAATCTCTTGTGAGCAGACTAAATTTCTTTCCGCCTGCTCAGTGTCTCCTTCTTTGTCTCTGTCTCTCTTGTCTGTCTGTCTCTCTCTCTCTCTCTCTCTCTCTCTCTCTCTCTCTCTCTCTCTCTCTCTGTATGTCTGTCTGTCTCTCTATTCTCTCTCTCTCCTCTCTCTCTCTCTCTCTCTCTCTCTCTCTCTCTCTCTCTCTCTCTCTCTCTCTGTCTGATCAGATACAAGAGGGTAGTAACGAGGGTAATGACAAAAGTATGAGAATGCCTTTTCACATCTACCTCACCCACTTTGGGTCTACATTAATACAAATGTACTAATAGTAATACTATAACAAGACGAAAACGTAAACATAATGCTTCATTGGAATAATAGTCATATTTGCATTTCAGCTCACGCATAAAAAGTATTGGAAAAAGAGAAAATGGACATCGTACATTTCAGAGTAATTACACAGAATAGTTAAGTTTAGAGAGACACGTTGCAGAGCAATAACTTTATAACCCTGGCGACTTCTCCCAGTACAAACAGACGGGAAAAAAAGTAAGGAGAAAGAGGAGGGGTGAGAGAGAGAGAGAGGAGAGAGAGAGAAAGAGTATTATGTGCTGAGACTTAAGGGATTAGTGTAGAATGGCCTTGTCCTTGCCACCATGCATCCAGATATTCTCAAATTTATATTCTCTTTAATGTAAGCACACAAAAAACGAAAAAAAGAAGGAAGAAAGGGAAAAAAAGAAAAGAAAAAGAAAGAAAAAACAAAAACGAGGACATATAATAATCATAAAAACAATCAAACGGCCATGAAACTCGTCACGTGGTAACTGAACATGACGCTGTGTTTATGAGGGCGGGAGGGGGGGGGGGTTGAGCGTGAGAGAAACAAAGCTGATTAAATTTAAAATGTGACCTTCGCCCTGCTTCCGGATATTAGTCATACAAGATTGTCAACAACACAATCGAGAAAAGAAAATTTAAATCGAAACTGCGAGATCATTGGACACATAATAAATTGTAAACA
>JAPXFY010000013.1:32479971-32487471 GCA_030674185.1 Monoplex corrugatus
AGGAATTGTGGATTCGATTCTCAGATTTTGTTACACAGTGCTTTTTGTTGTTGTTGTTGTTGTTGTTTAAATGTGGCCTCATTAGTCAGGTCGGTTGGCTGCCATGATTATAACGCAGGCTTCGAGAGTTCGATCCTCAGGTGGGGCCACAAACGTTTATCTCCGAACTCCTGCCTTAGTTCACGTATGATGCCTGTCTGTTCTCGTTTGTAGGCTACTTATCTGTGTCTCTGTCCGGCTGTCTGCCCATAAGCGAGAACGAGAAAGACTTCAAAGAGAGGAACTGTGATATGATGTCGATATTTAACGAAAACCATAATTATCATGAAGGGGTGGGTTTTGTTGTTGTTGGTTTGGTTTTGTACATTCGGGTTTACCAGAATTGTGCGCATGTGCGAGGGCGTAGTTGGCCTTTATCGTGCACTAAATGCATTTTAATTCAATTAAGGTCGATTGGTGTTTCAAACAGCACTTTTGCACCTTATCTATGTAGGTATAAGTTTGTCGCAACTCGTGTGCGGAAATAGTGCAACGTGGAAAACATTTGACTGCGAGTGTGCCAGTGGATGTGCGCAATCACGCTCTCTCTCTCTCTCTCTCTCTCTCTCTCTCTCTCTCTCTCTCTCTCTCTCTCTCTCTCTCTCTCTCTCTCTCTCTCTCTCTCTCTTTCTCTCTCTCTTTCTCTAAAGTTGAATCGTTAAGTCGAGTAGAATACGAATCATAATGATGTAAATTATTCCATCAGTTCGTGATATGTGTGTATCGTTTAATTGCCAAAATTACGTATGTACATTGTTTTTAGACATTATTTGATTGCTGTATTCATTTATGGCAAGTATTTCTCAGTGTGTGTGTGTGTTGTATCTTTGTTTCCTTGTTTGTTTTTTTCTAGTTTGACCGTCTGATGTAAAGGCACAATCTCTCTCTCTCTCTCTCTCTCTCTCTCTCTCTCTCTCTCCTCTCTCTCTCTCTCTCTCTCTCTCTCTCCTCTCTCTCTCTCTCTCTCTCTCTGATCATTATCAAAAAATCAATGGTTGTCTGGCTCTGTTGACAGCTACGGACTCAAGATCTGATATCTACAGGTCAGTCAGTCTTGATGCACAGTATGAAAACTGCCCAGTTCACTGCCCATCTTGACCCTTTTGATTCCCCGCAACCTATCCACCAACTGCAAAAACTTAAATCCTGTGACTCCCTCGCCCTGTCCACCAGCTTCCTGCAAGAAGCTGGTGGATAGGGTGAGGGAGTCATAGGGTTAAGTTTTTGCTTTGCTAGCATGGTTGACAATGCAGGGTGCAGGCGGACAGGGTGCGGGAGTCAAAGAGTTAATGCTTCACGTCTTTCTGGTGATGTCCGATTACCGTTAATTAGGTCTTCCTCCCCTTCCTCCGACCCATTTCTGTTTCAAGACCTGGCCAGCGCATATGATTTTGCACAGGCTTAAGGAATCTGTCATTTGAAAGTGTGCGAGTTTAAACCCTTTCACTCCAGCACCCTATCCACCAACTACAAAAACAACCCTTCGACTCCCTCACCCTGTCCATCAGTTTCCAACAGGAAGCTGGTGGATAGGGCGAAAGAGTCAAAGGGTTATGTTTTTGCTTTGCTAGCATGGTTTACAATGAAGGGTGCTGGTGGACAGAGTGCGGGAGTCAAAGGGTTAATGGAACTCTTGAATAAATACAAAATGTGACGCCCGGATCGTAACGTAAAAAAGATTATTTATTCAGTGGATATGAAATTGTGCAAGCGTAATGAATTCCCTTTTGAATAAGCACGAATTCTGGCTGTTCCCATGATAGGCTTATACAATACTAGTGTAAAAAATACAGATATTAGATAAAACATAGGCTAGATTGGGCCTCAGGACCTGGCCAGCTCATGGGCTTTATGTGCAGGCTTAAGGTTTGAGCCATGATCACCATACACATGGCACCTGTGACGTTAGTACATATGGAGTTCATTCCGAGCGCGGATACGTCATCTTGAGAAACTGAAACCGAAACATCTGGCGTCAAATCAGTCGTAAACAAAAGTTTTTCTTCAATTTCCCATTTGACGAGAGATTTTAAAGCGTTGACTAGAGATCTTAAAGCGTTGACAACAGACTTTAAAGCGTCTTTGCTCTAAGGCATAACAAAAATATTTGAAGGTTGGGGTCTGGGGATGGAGAGAGGGTTAAATTAATTGACCCGAGATAAGTTTGCTTTTTTTTTTTTTTTTTTTTTTTTTTTTTCTTCTTCTTCTTCTTTAGCCAAGATGCCAGCATTGTTGATAAATGAATCATTCGGATTCGAAAAGCTGTGATTTCGGTTTGTATGACATGTGTCAGATCTATTGACAATTAACGGGTTTTTACAGTTAAAACTTCTCTGATGTGTGATGTGCACATTTGTGTGTGTGTGTGTGTGTGTGTGTGTGTGTGTGTGTGTGTGTGTGGTGATCGTTATGTGCGCGAATGCATCGAGATTTGTACCGAGGTTTTTTTTTTTGTGTTTTTTTTTTAGTATTGTGCACATTTTGAAACAGTCATAGCCCTGAATTGACTACGCAATAGGCTGGGCTTTAAGCAAAAGTAACCGAGACATAACAAGCGTTGCGATTTTTCTCAGCTGCATGTATGCACGTCCTTTTGCCCACACTGTGCTGGCGGTATGTCGCTGCACAGTCTGCGCACTCCGTCATCGATGAGCGTGCATGTTTTTTTTAAGCTGGCTACTGACATGACTTACAGAATCTTCATCGTGCATAGATCTGTTATTCTGCATATGAAAACACAGGATAGAGACAGGGAGAGCGTTGTGTCGAGAACATAAAAAACATACAGTAGGCTTGGGTGGAGCGCATATGGAATTGTATGCGATGGATCTCTTAAGGGAAAAATGCCCAACTTTAGTCAATGAGGTTTCTTTCCCCTCTGAAACCATTTTTTACCCCAGTGCTGATTATCGATCTTAAATGCCTGGCAAGGTGAACCAAGTCATCAACATTGTGAGTATTGACCAGTTGTTAACCCTTTGACTCCCGCACTCTGTCCAACAGCATCCTGCATTGTCAGTTATGCTAGCAAAGCCGAAACTTAACCCTTTGAGTCCCTCACCCTATCCACCAGCTTCATGCAACAGGAAGCTGGTGGATAGGGTGAGGGACTCAAGGGGTTAACTTTTTACAGTTGGAAGATAGGGTGCGGGAGTAAAAGGGTTAACAAGAGGTGTTTTCATAAAACTGTTAGTCCGTCGTCTCTAGACACAAATAGGTATTATCTGTAAAACGAGTGTGTAGATACGAGTGCTACAGTCAAGAGGGACACGATGGTGATGGCAGCCAGTAGATATTCCACTTCTTTTCAGCAATGGTTTATTTTGTTTCGCTTTGTTTGACAGTTTGGGTGAAGACATATTTTGTATTACAGATTTCGTATCTGAAACTTAGGAATGAATACGTTTAACCCTTTGACTCCCGCATCCTGTCCACTGGCATCTTGCATTGTCAACCAAGCAAAGCAAAGAAAAAACCTTAACCCTTTCATTCCCTCACCCTATCCACCAGGAAGAAGGTGGTGGATAGCATGAAGGAGTCAGAGGGTTAAGTTTTTAGGAAGCTGGTGGATAGGGTGAGGGAGTCAAAGGGTTAAGTTTTTGCAGTTAGTGGGTAGGGTGCGGGAGTCAAAGGGTTAAGTTTTTAGGAAGCTGGTGGTTAGGGTGAAGGAGTCAAAGGGTTAAGTTTTTGCAGTTGGTGGATATGGTGCTGGGAGTCAAAACGTTAAATCGGAACCTCATGAGTCGGCTTCAGAGTCATAGCGACTTTCCGGAGATTGTGGGATTGCTCGTATGCGCATTGTTTTGCCCGCATTGTGTAGGCGGTATATCCTGCAGCAGCATCTGTTTACTCCCATCTTTGGTAGGCGTGTGTGTTGGGCGGTTTTATCTATTTCTGTGTGCCATCGGACGCTGACATGACTTAAAAGGGTCTTTTGACATGCATACTCCATGTTTACCGAGAACGGGGTGGGGGGGGGGGGGGGTTAGGCACTGGCAGGTCTGCACACATTTTGACCTGGGAGATCGGGAAAATCTCTGTCCTTTACTCACCAGTTTTGGAGTTTGTTCTAAAGGGATTCATCGCACTCGGACAATTCCATATGTGCTCCACCCAAATCTTACCAACAAATATCTTGCAGACTCCCTAAGCCTGCGCAGAACCCTGTGTGCTGGCAAGGTCTTGAAATTGGGGAGGAGGGGGGGGAGGATTTTTTGAAATGCTAAGCTGACACCACCAGAATGATGGAAACATCAAGATGGGCAGCGAACAGGCCCGTTTTTAATGTTGCAGGCTGGAGTTGAACTCGAGGGCTGTATCAAAAGCGAGATATCCAGGCGGGATCGAACCGCAGACCTTTCCGATTTGAAACCTGAGGTCTTACCCACTTGATTACCACGGTGACGTGTGTAATCACGTTTTGTTTGTTTGTTTTTGTTTTGTTGTTTTTTGTTATTGTTTTAATTCATTATCTGATTTAACATTATTCATTATGTACTCCTCCTCTATAAAACTATTCTACTTTGTTTTATTTCTTTTCGTCATCCTCTTTTCCTTTTTCCTCCTCTCTGCATCATCTTTATCATCATCTTTATTACCATTTTATAGGATCTTTTTAAAATGTTTAATGGGGAAGGGTTGGTGGTTATATGAAGCATAGATCTACCAAACGTTATCATTATCTTAGTAGATGGGCAAAGGGGTGTACCTCTTTTTGGGTTTGTTTTGTTTTTGTTTTTCATGAATACAGAAAAGGTGCAAATTTCACGCCTATATATTACGCGGTGAAAAACGATGCGAGTGCCCTGGAGAAAAAGAAGAAAGGAAGAAAAAGAAAAAAAAAAGAAAGAAAGAAAAGAAGAAGAAGAATGTACGTACGTGACCTGAAACACGTGTTTGAGATGCGTCATTATGTACGTAATATTAATTATGACGAATTTGATGTCAAACACTCCAGCAATAGCTCTGTTGTAGCCCTGTTGATGATTTACATTCATGAGCCACTTCGAGTCTGCCGTTCGTGCTAGAAAACTTCATGGCGTATGCACAGCTACTCGAAAATGTCAAATCCAAAGGCTCAGACTTAGTTTTCCCCTGTACTGTAAATAGAGGTATACAGAAGAGAAAAAGGCCTTTGTGTGATCGAGTGGGTACAACAGTTGTAACAACTCGCTCGATGGATGTAGATATATCACGCGTCACCCGCAGTCCTACTTAACTGTTTGTTTTATGGGCGCTGTTGTCAGGTAGGTCAGACTTCAGACTTCCAGTCGAAAGGTTTGGGGTTCGGTCCCTCCTGGGTACCTTCGGTCTGGTGGGTAAAGGGTGGAGGTTTTTCCGATCTCCCTTATCAGACCTGGTAATGCCTCAACCCCGTTCGTGTATACGCACGTAGAAACATCAAGTATGCAGGATTGAAGATCCTGTAAGTCATGACAGTGCATCAGCATACCGCCTACACTGTGTGGGCAAAACAATGAGCATACGCGCAGCCCAGGAAAATCGGGAACTTTTCCAAGATTTTTTTTAGTTTTGTTAAAACGGAAACAAAACAAGATGAGATTTAACGGAAAAGTAGAGTCGCCTTAATTTTGGCCTTATCATTCTCTCTCTCTCTCTCTCTCTCTCTCTTCTCTCTCTCTCTCTCTCTCTCTCTCTCTCTCTCTCCTCTCTTCTCTCTCTCTCTCTCTCTCTCTCTCCCTCCCCTCCCTTCCCTCCGTGTCTCCCTCCCACCTTTCTTCAGTTTTTATGTTTTGTTTTCTTGTTTTCCATTGGTTTTTTTGTTTGTTTGTTGGTTTGGTTTGGGTTTTTTGTTTGTTTGTTTTTTATTGTTGTTTTGTTTTGTTTTAACTCAGTCATGATTATAAAGCGTCAGTTTTAATTTCATCAATATTAGACTTACAGACGCAGTATTAGACTTATAAACGCAGGCATGTCTTTTAAGCGTAAAATTGACAGTAATGATTCTAATAACGGTGATAATGATAACATTAAATAATGTGTCGGCAACGGCTGTAATATAGTGTATGGGTGGAGAGGCGTTGTCAGCCCACTCGAAAGTCTAACGTAATCACCACTTTATGAGATGTACATATATATGGGGTCTATTTATATTTGGTCAGCCCATAGGTATGTCCAATACTTATCTGACCAGTAGATGACTTCACACGTCCAAAAAGGCCAGTAAACCGCGTAGTTGGGTGCAGATTTACAAGGCTAACGAATTATATTTATGTGATCTACATCATCGTCATGCGCTGCTCGTGGGCGGTCAAGTAGGGTGTTCCAATCGTGTACTAAGTACGATCTTATCAAGAAAACAATGGGTAAGGTTTTGCATTTCTTTTTTTACTATTTATATCTCTGATGTTATAGATCGTCCAAAAATCCCGGTGTTGGTTAAACCTTTGCCCAGTTCTGGTAGCATATGTGGCGAAGTTGCCGGTTAAACTTGCCTTTGCGGGTCAGTTTCCTCTTCATGCGGATATCACTTGTAGTTACAGGTCAGTTACCTTTTTCTATGCAGATGTTATGAACATATTTACAAGGTCAATTGGCTCGTAAATGAGTGTCGTATATTGCTGTTCTCGTCCTTTCAGCGCGTGAAGTGCTGGGTGGATATCCCATAATTGTGTTTTACGATTTTTGTCTGTCATTGTTCAGCCCTCGGTATGATCCTGCTTGACTGTCAGTCGGCTGTTGAGAGTTTGTGTCTGCATTCTGTTCAAGACGGATTCATGGCGCTCGGACAATGCCATATGCGCTCTATTCATATCTTCCAGCAGTTGTTTGGTGAACTCCTTAAGCCGGCGCGAACCTCTATGCCTTGGCAAGGTGTTGAAATGGGGGGGGGGGGGGAGGTATGGGATCTGTGGAACGGAGACATCATCAGAATTTTCCATTGCTTTTATTCTTTCTCTCCATTTATAGCCGTGTGCGTGTGTGTGTGCGCGCGCATGTGTGTGTGTGTGTGTGCGTGCGTGCGTGTGTGTGCGTGCGTGCGTGCGTGTGTCTGTTTCAGCGCTTAGATTTGATTTTATCAAGATTTTGCGCTATATAAATATTGTAATTATTAATTATTATTATTATGAACGTAAAGACGGGCAGCGAACAAGACAACTTCTGTGTTGATGGTTGGATTGAACCCGAAACTTGAAAACTTGAGTCTACGACTTTATCAGAAGAGTCAGCCAGTCTGAGAGAGAGAGACAGACAAGACAGTTTCCCGTGGTCGAGGCCTGGTTGACATAGACGTACAGCTTCTGACTTCGATTTGACTGTACAGGTTTGAACCTGGCTCGAGAAAAAAATGTTCAGTCCATCAGGTTGTGAATGGGTACCTGACCTGTTAAGAGTTGAAGAAGTCGAAACAGAGGATGGAACTGCTGATTATTTGGGCGTTTTTGCTTTTGTTTATCAAAGTGATTTTGAGTTTGCTTATCAATGTACAACATTACTTGA
>JAPXFY010000013.1:32489971-32517471 GCA_030674185.1 Monoplex corrugatus
TGTGTGGCTTGGTCACAGGAAAACCCACTTCTTTTTGGGAACCAGAGTGTAAATATACATGTGTAAATATGTACAGTCCTGTTTATATTTTTTCTAGTGGACGCGATGTGGAGCTTACAGCAAAACTACCAGCCCCGTGTAAACGTAACGTATGTGCTTTGGACACGCGGCTAATTCTTGCAGCACACCCTTTCAGAGACGATCCTCCATTATCGTTTTGTATAGTGTGGTTCTGTGGTAAGTTCTCCGTTCACGTCGGTTTGTGCGACTTCTCAGTACGTTGTACTACTTGTAAGGTTTTGCACTACTTCTCAAATCGTACCAAAATAGCAAAGCATTTGTTAGACGTACAGCATGGACTGTATGGTGTACATTTTTCCTGCGGATGGTTCACATAAGTGGACGAGTTTGCTGGAATTTTTAATTGAAACGTATTTGCGAGTTCGTTAAATTCATAAAAAGTGAATGAGTAATGTTTGAATAACGGATTGTGCATGTGCATGCGCGTGCGCTCACACACACACACACACACACACACACACTCTCTCTCTCTCTCTCTCTCTCTCTCTCTCTCATACATACACTCACTCTCGCTCGCTCTCTCTGCTCTCTCTCTCTCTCTCTCTCTCTCTCTCTCTCTCTCTCTCTCTCTCTCTCACGCACGCACACACTCACTCGCTCACTCACTTGCTGTCTCTCTCTCTCTCTCTCTCTCTCTCTCTCTCTCTCTCTCTCTCTCTCTCTCTCTCACACACACACACACCCCACATACACACACACACACGCGCGCGCGCGCCAGTGTTTCAGTTTGCTCGTGATTGTGTGAGAGAAAGACAGACAATGAATAAACCGTTTGATGCCCAAGGCGTCCGATCAGGATTCAACTCACAATGCTGACTTTCACTCTATTCCCACCCACCCTCAAAATAAATAAATATACAGTGAATAAATATTTGCTGTGCAGCGTTCCATTACACCCAAAGTGTATTCAGACCCCAATGTAAAAACTTAAAAATTCTCATGTGCGTGTGGCACCATTATGCGATAGCACAAGTAAATGAAATCTATATCATACAGTACAGTATATTAAGGGAAGGGGTTGTGTTGTGCCAGGTAAAAAATATTGCATAGTGTACGGCATCGTTTGTCTACTGTGTGCACGTTATGCTTCACTGCCTGTCTGTCTCTCTGTCTGTCTACCTGTAGGTTTTGTGTGTGCATTATACGTCTTTCGAGCGGTCCTGATTGAATGTGTTGAGGTGTGTGTGTGTGTGTGTGTCGTGTCTTGTCGTGTTGTGTTGTGTTGTGTTGTGTTGTGTGTGTGTCTGTGTGTGTGTGTGTGTGGTTTTGTGTGTCTGTGTGTGCCTGTCTGTCTCTACCTGTTGGTTTTGTGTGTACATTATACGTCTTTCGAGCGGTCCTGATTGAATGCGTTGAAGCGTGTGTGTGAGTGTGTGTGTGTGTGTGTGTGTGTGTGTGTGTGTTTTCTGGCCTTGAGAGGAGAGAGGAGAGGAGATCTGTACGTCTACCTGTGTTTAGTGAGGGGGTGATGATGGCGGGGAAGGGTTTAAATGGGTGGACAGGTAGACGACTTTTCTTTTCTTTCTCCCACCCACACAAGCTGGTAGGCCAGTAACCGGCAATGCTCCTGAACCAGAGTGCGTAATAATGTCCTGTTTGTGTGCGACAGTTTTGCTTGGAGATGGAGTGGTAGTAATTGTTGGGGCTCTTGTCGTTACGTGTTTGCTGTTTTTGTTTTGTTGGGGGGGGGGGGGGGGGGGAGCTACCAGTGGTAACTTTTGTTGTTGTTTCAGTTTGGTTTGGCCTTTTAGGGAGGGGAGGGGGATATTTGTTGTTGTTGTTTTTTGTTGGTTTGGTTTTGGGGTTGTTGTTTTTTGTTTTTGTTGTTGTTGTTGTTTTTAATGTCTCAAGAATATCCAGAAAAGAAAAAGAAAAGAAAAGATGTGTGAACAGATAGTATATAATATCTTACTTTGCGTCTTTCTGCATTTTCTCTGTGTGTGCGCGAGGGCCGGCGCGTGCAAGCAAAACTATCACACAAACAAAACTTTTAATGCACACATTTTCAGGGGCACTGCCTGGTACTGGCCTGTCAAGCAGCTTTGGTACTCCATTTTGTAGTCCTGATGTTTTTGGAACGTAAACAGTTTAGTGAGCTCACAAAATCGTTCATTTTATATTGTAACCCTGCAGGGTATGATACATTTATTTATTTAGTAGGAATGACTTTGCACTTAACAGCCTTGTCAGACCGACCCCCATCAAGCTTCACCCGCAGTAGTAATGATTTGGTTTCGTGCTAAATCATACACAGCTGTAAATGAATGCATAATGTATTATGAGTCACATTTATGAGAATCTTTCGCTTTTTCTTTTTCTCTTTCTCTTTCTCTCTCTCTCTCTCTCTCTCTCTCACACACACACACACACACACACACACACACACACACACACACACTTGCTCGCTTGCTGTCTCTGCTTTCTCTCTGTCTCTTTCTCTCTGTCTCTCTCTGTCTCTCTCTCTCTCTCTCTCTCTCTCTCTCTCTCTCTCTCTCTCTCTCTCTCTCTCTCTCTCTCTCTCTCTCTCTTTCTCGTAAAAGTGAAACTGAAATATATTGTGTGTCCAGCTTTATGGGTGTAGTGGAATTCCGGTGCAGAACAAGGTGGTCATTAATTGTGTAGTGTTTGCATTGTTTTGTATATTTAGATCTGTTTGGGTTGTAACCATGTGACTGAGGTGAATTCTGAGGAATAACGGATACGAACTTCCGCTGTTCGTCTGGTTTGCGTGTTAAATATGTATCAGATCGCGAAAGTCAGTATTTCAAAATCACGTAAGTCAGTATAATTTAAGCATTAAAATCATCAAAATCTATCATTAAGGTTTTGCACCTAGTGGATAGGGTGAAGGAGTTAAACGGTTACAACGGAACCTCCTGTTTTTCGCGGAAATTAGAACAATGTTGGAGATGGGCCTGGGAGGTAGGGAGGTTCAGGTATTTCTGGTTTTGTCTTCCTTGTCTGTTGTTTCTCTCTCTCTTTCTCACTCTCTCACTTTCTCTCTCTCTCTCTCTTGCTCTCTCTTTCTCTCTCTCTTTCTCTCTCTCTCTCTGTCTCTCTCATTGTCTTTCTCTCTCTCTTTCTCTCTCTCTCTCTCTCTCTCTCTCTCTCTCTCTCTCTCTCACTCTGTCTCTCTCACTCTGTCTTTCTCTCTCTTTCTCTCTCTCTTTTCTCACTCTCTTTTTTCTCACTCTTTCTCTCTCTCTCTCTCACTCTGTTTCTCTCTCTCTCTCTCTCTCTCTCTCTCTCTCTCTCTCTCTCTCTCTCTCTCTCTCTCACTTTTTAAGGCTTGTGCAGATGTTGACGTGGGTGTTAGGTTTTTTATGTCCCAAGGTATTTTCATCTTAATCCCATGCTGTGTACGATGGGTGTCTTGAGCTTTGGCCATACTGTATCTAGCTGAGCCTCTGCTAAAAAAAAAATGAAACAGTATTAAATATAACTGGTGAGAGCTTTAACTTTTTGTCAGACATGTGGAGAAAAAGCGTGACCTTGACAAAAGATGTATTGAAGCTTGTGTCCAGTGTTAATGTTGTATTCTTTTGAGAAGTTGGCTCTGACCGTTGCTGTGCGTATGATTTTGTGTGCCTTGTTTGAAATGGGTCTGAGTTGTCATGAAATGTCATTTTTTTTTTTTTTTTTTAAAAACTACATTTTTGATTGAAGATAAAGTCTGAAACGTAGGTTATTCCCCTGATATGGCTCAGCGTGGTCGGCTTGGCTTTGAACACTGATATATAATAGCAGTGGTAATAATGTTGATGATCATCAGCATGTGTGAAATAATAAGTAAACCGTAATTGTCCAAAGGACTTTTGATTCAAACTGATTGTGTGGGTGGGACGGGATGCATGACAACAGCAGATCGTAATGGTTTGATATAAATTATCAAGCGACCATCTTTCCTGAAAACTCATTCTCTTCTCTGAAAAATTTACTTTTCATAGAAAAAACTGAGGTAGGAATATGCTTGTTTCTGTCAATTCGATATATAGGGACTTAGTTTAGGCAAGTAAGTAGTAGATCTATATATATCTCGCACCGCATGACCGACTTAGTTAACAGGGAAGGTTTTTACCTACTAGATCTGCCATCAAGACAGTACGCCTCGCTGCTCTTCACTGGGGAACTTTCGATGATGATTCATCCAGCTCCTGAAAAGTCCATAGTTCAAGTGACGTAAAGTGAACCAACAGTCGACCAATGAATAACGTTTTAACTTAAGTCGTGATGTCATAATCTCATGGTCAATTTATGTCACAGATTAGTCTAGACCAGACTTACAAATGTATTGTAACCTGGAATGAGTTGCCAGCATTTGGTGGAAAAGTAGAAGGAAACGTTTTGTGAACACTTTGGCTTTCTTTGCTTCTACGTTTTGGTAAATCGTAATTTGGTTTTCTCCAGTTTGATGTGTATTCACCAAAATAGTGAACTGCTGTTTCAACCGGCTGGTGTAATACTTATACTGTGTGGACAAAAGCATCAGAAATTGAAGACTAGGCCTAGACTTCATTTCTAGCTTTGGCGGGTTGTTCGAAGTAAGTCAGTGATTCTTTCATGTTCATTTCGATTATTTTTTGCTAATCCAGTCCCATATCGGACATACTTGAAACTTCAGGTAGTCGTGTCTTGTTGATGTTTGTAGGAGGGTGGAGATGTCTATTTATTTTCTGTGAATACTTTCAAATTTTGTTGTGCATCTGTGTACGTGTTGTGAATATTTTTAAGGCGTTATAAATCAGACAGAGCTGTTCTTCATTTTTTTACTTTTTTATTACATGTTTTTTATTACAGTTTGGATGACAAACTATTTCTTTGATCCGTCAGTCTCCCACTGTGTCTGGTGTTGATGGTAACATTTATAGCGAGGGAGGGAGGATTAGCCGAATGGATGGGAAAATCGTCTCGTCAGTTTAAAGTTCTTTGAAACGTGTGTGTGTGTGTGTGTGTGTGTGTGTGTGTGTGTGTGTGTGTGTATGTGTGATTACTCTTGTGTTTATTATTATTTCAACGGATCAGGGATCTGTATTCAGATATCTGACTCTAGGTTTATGATCAAACCAAGGTACTTGCTTACACAGATTACAGCTTGTTTCCTGTAGATTTTGTGTAGAATTGGAAAACGGTTCCTAATCTCTCTCTCTCTCTCTCTCTCTCTCTCTCTCTCTCTCTCTCTCTCTCTCTCTCTCTCTCTCTCTCTTTTGTAGTTCTTTCTATACTCCCACTCTCAATCTTTCTGTCTCAGAGGGAAATTGTATGTTTGGTTTTTAATTGTTGTAATTCTAATTAAACTTGGGAGTTGTTTCTAATGTTGTGTTAGCCCTGAGATGGCTCTAACGGTCGACAGGCCTATAAGCAATGTCTGTCTGTCTCTGTCTTTTGCTCTCTCTCCCTCTCTCTCTCTCTCTCTCTCTCTCTCTCTCCTCCCTCCCCTCTCTCTCCCCCTCTCTCACCCCTCTCTCCCCTCCCTCTCTCTCTCTCCCCTATCTCTCTCCTCTCATTGGTCACATGTCATACTTTCTCACTACTGCCAAGTCTGTGTGTAATACATGTGTGTATGTAGTATGAGTGTACAATATTACATGCATACACACACACACTCTCTCTCTCTTTCTCTCTCTCTCTTTTCTCTCTCTCTCTCTCTCTCTCTCTCTCTCTATCTCTCTCTACACACACACACACACATACATACATACATATATATAGATAGACACACACACACACACACATATTATTACTGATATAGACATATAGATAGATGTATTATTGTATATATATATATGTGTGTGTGTGTATGTATGTGTGTGTGTGTGTGTGTGTAAAGTTTTGTGAAAAGGAACGAAAAATAGATTTCATCTGCAAGAGACAAGGTGGATGTCTTCGAGCATGAAATAATTCTTGGTCACAGTTAATTTCAGCCTGGCCACAAGTCAATAACTGTCAGTAGTACCAGCTATTAGGTCGTGGTAGATTATGCAAATTTATTGTGCGTTGCAGTGTGTAGCCCGCACGCTTGCTTGCAGGTTGGATTAGTCTGTATTACAGGAATTACACTTGGCAGTTTTCAGGTATAATTACTCGCTTGTTCGTTCCAATAATGACAACTGAGGGTGGCAGACCATCTGTCGAAAATGCATCTGTCGAAAATGCCTATGTTGTTTTTATGGCAGTAATAGGTTGGCAGATATAGATATATATAAGCCAATATTATTACAGCTGTGGCCTTAGAAATGCAATGCGGGTTACTTGTTGCATGAGGCATATTTGGAACAAAGAAAAAGCCTTGCGCCTTGCTGTGGTAGTTGTGTCTGGAATATGATGTGAATTTGTGTGTGCAGACACACACGTGTTCATGTGCATCTAAAACAAATGAAAAAGGTACTAAAATGATGTGTGATTAGTTCTGTAGTGTTTGTATGTGTGTGTTTGCTTTTTAACAGAGTATTACTATTAGCATAGTCTGTTGCATGTTTTATAATAGAGTATAAATATTCTGTATAGTTTTGTTGCCTTTAAAATGAATGTATAAATTATAAGATTTCAGACAACTTTATAAACAAGAAGTTCCAAGTTGATGATTGTTCAGGTGAAGGAGCTCTAATTTATTTAAACTTAAAATTCCAAACAATTCTGTAAACAAGGATGTCAGAGTTGACATTTCTTCCTTGGAAAGAGCTTTCAAAATTAGCAGATTTTTCTTATCATTCAGTAAAAAAAAAAAATTAAATAAATGAAATAGTTGCATACCTTGTTCTCTTTTAAAATAATGAATTGAAATTTATGTTTTAATTAAAGATACCAAATGGCATAATTTGTAAAGATCTTCATGTCAATACCAGTTGCTCATCAATAGAGCTTAAGATAAAAACTGCATGGTACAACTACAAGTCAGCTTGGCGAAATGATTAACATAACAGACTATTGATTGAGAGTCATAGGTTCGATTCCCCATCTGTCAAAAAAAAAAAAGGGGGGGGGGGGGCGGACTTTTAAACCCTTTTCTTCTTCTGCCCAAAGTTGAGCGTGCAATGGCTCTTTGAAAAGACAAAACCACACTGTGGAATCTCATCCATAATTATTAATATGGATGTATTTTTTAGAATGTTGATTGATTCTCCTGAACAACACCACAGGTAGTTGTATGTTTGGCCCGGTTGACATCAGGGTATAGTTTTTAAAAAAAAATAGTAAATGAAAAATAGTGAATGTAGAGAACAGCTCTGTCACAACATTTCAGTCCAAATGGAACTCCAAAACATCATTATTACCCCCATTCTCATTTTCAGAGCATTAAGTCAAAAATTGCCACAGGTTCTGTGACCTTTGTTTCCCATCTGTTGTGGTGATCTCAGTTTCGGTGGACAGCATGGAGGTAGTGACACAGAAGTGGTACATAAAATGAGCTAGAGGGTTAAAAAAGGAAATTGTGCGGTGTGTATTGATCTCTGCCACCTCTTGCCATAAGTTCCAGATCACTTAACATAGAAAATCCATTGTGCCAGACTGAGACAGGCTGATCAAAGGGTTGGGTTCATTGTTCAAGGCAGAGTGTAATGTTCTTATATAGAAAATATTAGTGTATTACTGTACATACACTTAAGGGAGAATGTGGATGGAGAAGTATTTGCAGGTACCACAAGTGATGGTTAAAAAAATACTTCACATACTGTCCAGTACCAGTGCAGAGTACAGGTACAGAAAGACCATAGCTGTTGTCCAGTACACACAGATGAAAGGAGGACTTGGCTGTTGTCCAGTACAAAGTATATATAGAAAATATGTCACAGTACATTTTTTATGTACATTTTCGCCAGGTGTGGGTGTGGAACTACAGTACACATGCAAGCACTGCTGGTGAAAGCCTAATTAGGTTCGTTGTCCCATATCCCTGGGGTCAAAAAGAGTGAGGTGGTAGAGATCTCAACTTTTCTTGAGGCCAGCATTATATTTTTTATATGGACAGTACCCTCTCCCTTACAGCTTTGCTTTTCCCTAACTGAAGAAAATCATGTACCCATTCACAGCTGGGTAGATTGAAGGCGCACACACATATGAAGTCCCATGTGTGTGATTCATACACCTGCAAACTCATTCAGGCAGATTGGAATGCGAGTGCTCTGTCTGCTCCCCCCAGGCCTCATGGTCAGACTAAAAAAGTTAAAAAAAAAGGGGGTTATTGTCTAATGCAGTCTTGAAAGAAAGGCCTAGCTTACTGTTCAGTGCAGGGCATGATAGAAGGTATATTGATAATATTGATAATAAATGACTCCTTTTACAGCACCTCATTACATAAGATCTCTGTCTTAAAAACATAGATGCTGAAGATGGACATCTGTACAATAAATTATACATGTCAATCTGATGATAGGGACAAACCATAAGACATACAATATTAAAAGAAGCAAATGAAATCAACAAGATACCTACTTCTAGTATGTCAGTTACTGTAAGTACTTTTTTATTTTACACATTTGGTATGGGTGGAGAAGTTGTGCAGGTAATAAAGGTGAAGATTTTATTTAAGGTAAAACAAATTATCTGTTATCCAATAATACCCAGTGCTCAGCATGCAATGAGTTGGTTTTTTTATTGTTTAAACTATGTTCTTTTATTGGGCTGAGGTAAAACAAAATAAGCATATATTAATCCACTGCCCAGCACACACAGAGTGGACGGACATAGCCCTTTTTTTTTTTTTTTTTTTTTTTTTTTCCCATGTTTTAAACTTGAGCTGAATTGAGTATGATTTTCTTAAGAAGTTCGGTGTTACTGTTTACAGCATTTACTGTAAGGGGATTTGTTATGTCCTTTATGCAGTTTGTTATTTTATGTTCACCTGGGAAATAGTCTTCTCTATTGTAGCCGATTATTTTTATAACGCATGTTAAGCAACCTCTTCCATTGGGTTTTATGGTCTTATTTTAAATAAAATGTCACGTTTGATCTCTCTCTCTCTCTCTCTCTCTCTCTCTCTCTCTCTCTCTCTCTCTCTCTCTCCCCCTCTCTCCCCCTCCTCCTCCCTCTCTATCTCTATCGCTCTCTTTCTCTCTCTTCCCCCTTCCCCTTTCCCCCTTCCCCTGTCTTCCCAGTTCTGTGTCTGTCCCTCCCCCATCTCTGTCTCTCCCATCGTCCCTCCACTCTCTACTCTCTCCCATTTTCTCCCCTCCCCCTCTCTTTCTCCTCTTCTCTTCTGTCTCTCACCTCTGCCTGTCTGTCCCTCTCTCAATCTCTTCCGACCCCCTTCTTTATCAATATCATTGCCTTTCTCTCACTCTTTATCTGGGTGGACTAGCTATTTTCCAGTGGTGAGCCTGTAGAAGGTACATGGTATAATATACATTGTAGTCTTGTACAGTTAGCCGGATGTGGGCGAGGAACGAAACAGACAGGTAATGCTGTTGACCACATAAAAGGGTTCTAGAAAGGTGTGTGTTATTTAAGTAAAGTATGCTGAAGTCGGGTGTCAGTCTACGTGTCTACATTGAAAAGACTTCTTATTGTGCTTAACTCAGAGTATAGAGGAAAGAAAGAAATGCTTAGCTATTGTCTGGTGCAGGCAATATAAAAAGTATAATACATTATAATGTACACTTTCGCCGGATGTGGGTGGAGAACAGTATAGGTAGTTACCACTTTGAAGGTTGCATAACACAGAGAAAAGTTTTCTTGTCCAGTACAGAGTGAAGTGAGAAAGAAAGAACTTAGCTATTGTCCAGTGCAGTGCATACAGAATATTACAACATGTACACGTTGGCCGGGTGTGAGTGGGTGGAGAACACTTACAGGTACCGCTAGCGAAGGTCAGACAGAACAAATAGTGTAGACTGTGCTCTTGCAACACTGGACAGGTGGAATTTGTGGGGCCGGTGGTGTAAGAAGGAAAGGCCGAACGGCATGTCAACATTGACACATCCACATTATACATCGGGCATGGCCTTTGGTATGCCAGTTCATTTGGACATTCCCCGTCTGAGTGGGTGCTTGGTGGTTGAAAGAGAAAAGGCTGTCTCAGTGTCTGCTCACTTTGAACGATCTCTGATAGTTTGTGGTTTATTTGATGAACATTCGGTGGTCATTTGGAAGAGAAGGCTGAACTACTTCTAGTAGACCTTCTATATCTGAATGAACTTTCTGCGTTTGGATGATTTTTTTTGACAGCTCATGATTGATTTTGTTTTGGCCTTTTTGTAAGCCTACATTGACATTTGCACTCGTGTGAGTATGTGACAACTGGTATAGATGTGAAATGTTCCATTGTTAGGTGTTTAAGTTACATTTAGTTTTTAATGTAATTTAGTTTAAATTTATTAGAATATTTTATTATGTTATCAGGAAGATTAGATATTTGTCAAACAGATTTTGCGTATATGATGGTTGAACGTTATTCAGATATTAAATGTTGTGAGTGCACAGTTCTGCAGTGGTGAAAGAAGAGGACAAGTAAAAGTGAAAATGAAATAAATGTGATGTCGGGTCAAGGAGTGGTTGTCCGGTCAGTAGTGAGGCATGCTTGCTCTAGGTCCCACCCTCAATTTTTGTGTGTTTCTTGTCAACTTTGTTAACTAAATCCAAATCATTCAGTATTAGATATGATATTCAGAGAGATTGCTTTAGTTTAGAACATTAATTCCATGATATAATCTGCGAAAGCCAGGCGGAATGATTAAAAAAAAGAAAATCAAGAGGATAGCAGTAAGATTGACTAGAAGTTAAATGCTGAGTCAGAAATAGATTTAGCACTCCTTCATTCTGTTACTGTGCTGTGTGTATTGCGTGTTGTGCATATTTGTGTGTTTGGTATTGGAATGAAAACAGACTTATGTGTGGCTTCTCGTTCAGAGTAAAATCTAAACAGCCTTAAAGAAAGAGGTATGAAAAGAATCAGTCTGGAGAAGACAGGATAACATGCATGCCTTCACAAAGCATAGGGTAGTGTTTTGAGGCAGGGAAACCAAAATGGTCCTACCATTCTGACAGTCCTTTGTTTCATACATCTTTAGAATTGTTTGACCAGCCATGTGAAATACTTTTTCACCCTTTGACTTCCTCAACCTTTCCACTACCGTCGTTCATTGTCAGCCATGCTAACAAAGCGAAAAGATAACCCTTTGTCTCCCTCGTTGTATCCACCAGCTTGGCCCTGTAGGAAGCTTTTGGATAGGGTGATGGAGTCAAAGGGTTAGTTTTTACAGTTGGTGGATAGAGTGCAGGAGTCACAGGGTTAATTAGTGTCCTCTGGATTGGGTTGAATAAATTATTTTAAAAATGCTTACACAATTCTTTTTTTAAAAATGTACTCAGCCATTTTGTAATTTGGTTAAAAATGCATATCATGTCCAGTGAGGCTTTTGCAATCATACTTTCTTGTTGCAGCTGTTATATTTCAGCTGCATATAATGTTTCTGGCAGAAAATTGACGGCTTGCACTCATACAATTAAGAGTTAGAAATAAGTGGTAATAATGATAATGTACTTTTTTTCATGTGTGTGTACACTTATGCATTCCTCAGTCGATAAGAAGTACTCCTCTGCTTTTCTCAAAAGCCACGGGATATTGAAAATATGGACAGGGCAGAAAAGAAAAGTGTGTGTGTGTGAGAGAGAGAGGGGTGTGGGAGAGGGAGGGGGAGGTTACGGGTCTAGTTGAAAAGGGGGATTGAGAAAAGCAGCTGAAGACCTTTTGTAACAGATTGCTGAGCTTAGACTGACATGTCAGTAGAACTGTGTCGCCGTTTGTCACGTCACCTTTTCACTGGCAGTTTTCGAGTCCCATTTGCTATAGGCCTAGCTATTCGCCAGTTTTAAAAAAGTTAGCTTTTGTTGTCTGTCAGGTGGGGTGTGTGTGTGTGTGAGTAGAGAGAGAGAAACACCTCACAAGTTTGTCGTTTAGGTAGGCTGGTAGAGCATGCCCTGTTTATAATTCGTATTTACGTTTCTTTCACATAAACATCTGTGTGAGGCAAGTTCAAGGAGGTGTAAACACATTTTGGCTGTGAGCATTGTACATGATTGTTTGGTTCTGATATGAAACTTGAAACAAGGTCTTAATCAGTTAATGTATCATGCATTTCTAAATCATGAAAACTTCATATGATCATCAGCTTGCCCCTCAGATCAAAGAAGAACTGAGGGTCAGTTCATGGTCTGTATATAAAATGTAGAGTGTTTCTTGTGCTTTAAAGATCGGATTGTTACATATTTATTGGAACATTCAGTTCTTTCAATATAGTTCAAAAGTGGTGTGTATTTAAAGTCTATCTATCAGAACAACATGAAATTTGAAACGGTGTCTTTTTCTTCTGGCAGATGTGATGCTCTACCTGCTTTCTCATTCACCACATGTATGCATTGGCAGGTCATTATCATTTCATTATTAGTGCTCTAATCTTTCTGGTGGTGTCAGTGTTTCACATAGGTTCCATTTTCCTCCACATTGTAAGACCTTACAAATACATAGGGTTTTGTGCAGACTTGAGGAGTCTGCCAGAAGATTCTTGTAGATTTGGGTGAAGCACATGTGAAATTGTGTGTGTGATGAGCCATGTTGAACAATTTCAGACTCAAAACTACATTGTGGAAGCTTTTTAAAAGAATTCCTACATAATTGATTGTCTGTTGCCACATTCTAATCTAATGATAATGGACCCAATAAGTTGTTGATGTATGTAAAGTGTCTGTCCTCAGTAAATATAGAAGCATTGACCATCTTTATCTTCGCAAGTTCTGATTTTGTGAAAGTTGACAGTTGGTTTATTTCAAATTATTCAAAACAAACGCATAATTTCTGTTTACAGGATAACTCTGCCAACAGCCAGATTGGAATAACTCTACCTGTTTCACCTGTGTAAGCTTCGCCCACCATCACGCTGCCTCCCACCGCCACTACGACCTCTGAGCCCAACCCCCTGTCGCCCAGCCAGGGGAAGGGACCAACCATGACAGGAGGAGTATACCCAGGACTGGAGGATACGACAGCTGTGAAGGAGAAGGAGAAGCCTCCCCCGCCATCCTATCCTGATGCCGCCAGCATGGGTGGGGAAGGAGAAGCCCCCACAGGAAGCTGGCAGAGAGCTAAGGCTAGTTCATAATTCATTGCTCACAAATTAATAATCACACTACATAGTTTAACTTTCTATGAGCAGCAGGTTGTTTTGTTTTTGTTGATTTGGAAATGTGAGACAGTTTAGCTTTACATGTTTGTAAAGAGAACAGACACAGGCACACTAAGCGGTATATAATTTTGTGGGATGGAAGACTAGGGGGAGGGAGTTGTTCTTTGTTTTTCTTTTTCTTTGAGTTCTTTTATCTTGGATTTATTTTTGTTTTATTTTGTTTCACAGAAAGAAGTAGCGAAAAGTTTCTCATTTCTGTTATCGCTGTTTTCAGGACTAAATGTAGCACAAAAGCCAGTGATTGTCAATATAATTCCAGCAAAAAGAAAATCAATTAACACTCAATACATGTTTTGGGGTGTTTGTGGCATATTCATTTTCATTTTTAATTTAAAGTCACATTTATTTAGGAAATGATCAATTTATTATGTTTGTCAGTGATGCTGCAAGATTAACAAGTGTGTCTGACTTAAACTTGACAAAAGTGTGAGTCTGTGGGGAAAAAAAACAGTGTCTGGCAACTGATAAAGATGGACAAGGTAAATTATCAGAAGATCAGTATGATTTTCTTTCTGTGTATTAAAAAATATTATCTATCCAAACATTTTGCATTACAGGGGGTGCTGGCATGTAACAGACACATGCTGGAGAACCAGCTGGCCTGTGACATTTGGTTCATGGTAGGGGGGAATGAAGAGAAGGTGGGGGCGCATCGCTATGTGCTGCAGGCCCGATCAGGGGTGTTCTTCGCCATGTTGGATGGCCCTGGTGCTGAGCGTTCACATGTTGACCTTCCCAACACAAAACCCAAGGTCCTGTGGCAGCTCCTCAGGTAAGTGGATATTCAGTTAACTTTTGGGGGGTGGGGGTGGGGATGAAGGTTTTTCCCATAATCTTAACAGTTGTTGGGGAAGGAGGTGGTAGACACCAGCTTACTTCAGGCCTGGCATTACGAGAGTGGTGCCTGTTAAGTGTCATCTGTCCCTTGTTTCTTTGCCTTCTTCATCCATAAAGAAGGCAGGTATACATTCACAGCAGGATTAACTGCGATGGCTTGTTCAAACAAGGCTTGAACTTGATCACCCATCTGTTTAGGAATCGTTTTTGATTGTACTGAATCTCACCTTATGTTTCCATCTTTCTGCTGATGTCAGCTTAATGTTTCATAGGTCCCTATCCACCTCACCCCCACCCCCCACCCCCCATCTCTAGTTTGAAGACTTTGCCACCTGGTAGTGTTTTTTACAGGCTCAAGGAGTCTGCCAGATAATTGCTGGCAGTTCTGAATGGAGCGTATATGGAATTGTCCATGTGTGATGAATAATCCTTGAACAAACTCCATACTCTAAACTGAGGTTTACATGATGAGTCCTGTAACCACGGAAGCCTGATTGGCACAGACATAGAGCACTTGCCTTCCAATCTGCCTGCATGATGTTGCACAGATGCAAATCATGTCTGTGGAGCATTTTATATGCATGCAGCCTCCAGTGTACCCAGCTGTGAACAGGCATCTGATTGTCACAAAGTTAGTGAAAGGCAGGGAGGGCTGATTGTCACAAAGTTAGTGAAAGGCAGGGAGGGAAAGGAGATGGGTGCTACCCTCATTAGGCTGGCCCCAAGAAAAGTTGAGATCTGTACCCCCTGACTCTCCCTACAACCTCGGGGTTATGGGACAAGCTTTATTTTTGCCATCCTTAGCTCTAGCCACTGCATTAACCTGTCTCCCTATCCCACTAGCTTAATTTGACTTGACATCATTTCTAAGTTCATTTGCTCATTCTGATAATGTTCATTTATGTTGAGCATTTTTGCAAGATTCCTTTCGAGGATGAAGCAACAAAAGCAGAAATGACCAACGATGTCAAAAAGTAAAAATGACCAACGATATCAAAAAGTAAATAAGTGGTATGTTTTTTGTTGTTGTTGAAAATATGAACTTAACCAGATGTTCAGAGATGTTCTAGATTTATGTTAAGGACTACCTTGCACAAATCTCAGTGCCAGCGTACTTTGTTTTGTTTTGTTTTGTTTTCTTAAGTGCTGCTACTGCAGCTTGCAGCCCCACACCCCATGCATACATGTGATATTGTTGTTTGTAAAAAAAATGATAATTTTTGTCTGTTGTTGTTTTGCCTTCTGCTTCCAAAATTGGAAAATTGATTAACACCCTCAATAATACGTCTCTAAAGTAGATTAAACTCAACTGTATGGCCCCATTCTTCCAAAAGACCACATAGCATGCTCAGGCCTGGGTAAGAGCCACTTTGGGGCCAAACATTCCGCAGTACTGTTTTAGACTGATGAGGGTTCAAATCCATGACCTTGTCAATAGTCAATTACGCTGATTACATTGCCACCTTGACTGATTGGTACTAATAATTTCCTGTGTGTTCATTTTCAGGTACATGTACTACGAGGAGCTTTACCCAGACTCGGACACTGTATTCGATGTTCTGGCGCTGGCAGAAAAGTATGACATTGTTGCAGCCCGCGATATCTGCCTTCGTTTCCTGCATGACTGCCTGACACTCAACCTGGCCTGTGATATTCTGGAGACGGCACATCACTATGACGATCAGGAACTGGACAAAGAATGCATGCTGTTCATCCGCAAGCACGGCGATGATGTGATACAGACTGAGGGCATGGACAGGTTGTGCAGGGAATGCCTGAACAGGGTAAGACTTTAAAGTCAAGTTTGTTGACCACATGTTTCTTAAAAGTACAGGTAAACGTTTTCCTTGGCCCGGAGTTAGTAGGGAAGTGTGGTGGTATGAACATCAACTTTCTTTAGTGCCAGCATTACGAGAACAGTATGCATTTCTTTTCCCTCGTGCTGTACCTTCCCCAACCCAGGACAGTTAGGTGCTCATTCACAGGTGGGTGGACTGGAGGCCTCACAAACAGAGTTTTTCTTGTTTTTTGTTTTTTTGTCAAGCCAGAGAGCAGCTCACCAACATGGGGATGCTGGGGGCTCTTTCAATATAAATAGTATCCCCACCTTCTGGAAATTCTGTGCTAGAAATTTCCCTTTTCTTTCACTCTTTGTGTCTGCATTACTCCTTTGCTTTTATTCTCTCTTCCCTTCTCATTTTCTGCTGAGCTTGCTCATTCACCCGTCTATTTTCCATAAAGACTTACATAATATCTGTCTGTTAAGATTCATAATTAAATACATATATTAACTGTGTTTTTAGCTCTAAAGAAATGTGAAGTACTTTGTGGCGATTTCAGGTACTGTAGGCCAGTGTTTATGCTTTTGTGTACTTAGTTATGTGAGTTATGTGTATGCATTTGTAATCAGTTTGTTTTTTAAGATGATCATACTCTTTCTCTCTCTCTCTCTCTCTCTCTCTCTCTCTCTCTCTCTCTCTCTCTCTCTCTCTCTCTCTCTCTCTCTCTCTCTCTCTCTCTCTCTCTCTCATCTGTTTCTCTCTTGCGCTCTCTTCTACCCTCCCTCCCTCTTTATTTTGTCTCTTTCATTCATGTGTACACATTCACACACACAAAGCATTTCAAATTCATGCATATTTTTGCTGTTTATGTGCGTGCAGATTCTGACAATGGACGGTCTGGATGTCAGCCCCACCGTGCGTCAAGAGGTGACAGACCGCTGGGCTCGCCACCAGTGTGAGGACAAGCTGTGCGAACCCACTGAGGACAACAAGCGACAGTCACTGGGAGATGTCCTGTACGTGAAACGTGACCAGAAGCAGTCACACAGATTCATTCTGGACTCCGTCACAGATCGCCAGCTGTCTGGAGAAGATGATCAGAATGACCCACCTCCACTGTACTCGCAGTTGAGCACAGAAAACGGAGAGGAGGAGCCAGATAATGTATCCATGTCTTCAGTGTCATCAGCCGGCTCGAAAAGATCTCTTCGATCTCAGTACTCCAGGCAGCCATCTTGCAACAGCTGGCCAGACCTGAACCATATCACACGTTTCAAAGAAGTGGATGGAGCGGTGTCAAATGATGGCACGGCCGATGCGATCAGCTTCACGGTTGATCACAACATTTACCTGTACGGCTTTGGAATCTATGGAAGCAAGAAACAAGGTGAGGCTGCCTACAAAGTGGACACAATTGTCACCCGCAAGAAGCGTGACATTCTCATGGAGTCCATCTCCATTAAGGGGGCTGGCGTTATCCTGCCTGTCATGTTTGAGCGGCCAGTGAAGGTGGAGAAGGGGAAGCCCTACACACTGGAGATCTATGTCCAGGGGCCAGCTTCCCACTGTGGTACCGACGGGCTGGGCACTGTCACAGATGGACGCACCAACTTTAAATTCAGCAAAACTACAGCTGTGAAAGGAAATCGCACCACTGAGCTGAAAGGACAGATTCCTCGCATATACTTCATGCCCTATTGAAAAAAAACACAACTTGCTGAGGACAGTGCGAGTACTCTCGAGATGAACTTCTTGGTTGACCAGACTTAACAGCAGCATGATCACTTGATTGAATATGTTTGAATACAATATGGTCAGTTTGTGTAATTTAAATTGTATATTTTGAACACAGGCAGGTCAGTTGTGTGTATTTACATAGGTCAGTGAAATATTTAAGTAGTGTAAGTAGAGTTAAATGGGCCAGAGAAAGGTTTGGTTTACAACCCAGGGTACGTAAAATAGACATGTGATATTGGTTTTTATGTTAAGTTAAAAACAACAACAAAATTTTTTTTTACTCCAACATTTTATGTTGAATATAAAAGCCAGTGAAAGAGTTTATTTGTATCATGATATTATCTGTGACTAAGTTAAGGGACACAATTTTTGTCTGTATCGATTAGTGGAGCTTTGACCAGTGTTCTGGCATCATCCTGAAGTGTGCAGTGTAGAATTGTGAAACCACACACTGTTTGTGAATTGAGTGATGGATGGGTTTGCAGAATTTGTTTCATGCATGTCTTGTTGTGTGCTTTATTTTAGAATTAGTGGATTTTTGCTGTTGATGCTAATTCTCTTTACAGTAGTGCCGTTGCTTGAAGTGGCTAAGGATTTCAGAATTGTTGGTTTTGTAAAATTTTGTTGTTTCTGATGTAATTTTTTTTATGGATTGCTAATGCATTTTCAACATAAATGCACAGAAAACAGCTGGTCTTAGAGTTAGAAGAGGGAAAAAAGAGGAAACTAATTCCAAATCTTGAATATTGATTCAAAATATTAAAAGTGACCGAGAGGTTTTGATATGATAGTGTCATTTTTATTTAACATTGAAGTTGCACATTTTTTTCAAAATTTGACCGACACAGGGCTCATGAGTACAAGCAGCTAGAGTAAAACCTAGATCATGGTGCCTTGTTTATTTATGTGAAAAGATTTGTGCTGTTTCCTTGTTTAGTTGAATTCTTCTGAGAATTTCCTTAATAATGTTAACAAAGTTTTGTATTTCCTCAGTCCTTTCTGTGTGCCACTGATTCTGTTGGCTTTTTCGCTTTCAAGACAACAGTATCTTTGAGGCTTAATTTCTCCACCTATCTATATCTTGTTTTCAGAAGTTCTTGAAAACGCTAAAAGGATAATGAGGTTTAAAAGACACTGAAGTTGATGTTAGGTAAGATATTGCCTGTGCATAATTTTTTATAACATAACCTAGGTGAGGTGTCTGCCAGCATCTAATAGATTTTTTTCTACACTAAACGTCTTATCAGTTTCTCGTCTAGATTTGTCTTCATTACTGGCATGTTTTTTTTTTTTCAGTGTTTAAAAATGTTGCAGTTAAGTTGTGCCTGTTTTAATTTAATAGTGTTGCAATTGTATTGATGCCCATTTTAGATTAATATGTTGCAGTTCTAGTGATGCTCATTTTGATTTGAACCAGCTCAGAATCTGAATGGGAAATGGGAATTTGAGTGATCTTTTCTCTTCCCTTTTTGTGATTCATAATTTGTGTGAAAGGAAGTCATAGTAGCTCTTATTTTTGGTTTTCCTGGAAAAAAAATGAAAAACCTTCTTAATGCAAATAATTGGATTTGCAGTTTCACATTTTTTTCTTGTGGTTGTCATGAATCTTATCCATTATGTACCATCAGTGCATATGGAATTTATTCTTGGAGAGCACAGAGATGCTATGTTGAGAAGCTGAAAATGGAACTGTTGTGGGTGGTTGCCTTTCACAATCATGGAAAATGTCTGGGCTGTTTTGTTTGATTGGGTGTTTTGAAACTGATATATTTTCAGAAAGTAAATAAGGCTGCCTTTTTTCCTTGTTCTTTTTTTTTAATCTTGTACCAGTAGATGCTGCTGCATGGGATAATTAATTTTTCTGCAAGTTTCATTGATAATCACTATAAATTCATCCATCAGATTGACATAAAATCAAAATCCTGTGAAAGAAATAACTTTTGAATCAGTACCTGTTATTTCGAATCATTACTTATCTCCAGTTGTAAATTCTATCTTATCCTTTTGCATTTGAAATGCCCAAGACATCCCAGCAGTGAAAATCATTGATGTACACAGTTACATCATCCATTCCGGTTTTGTTCATTTCTACTTACAGATTCAGATAGCTTACATGTTCAAGCAGAAGGTTGTTTGGGAGACCTCAGAACCTAGATGACTTATTTATAACTAAGAAACATTACCCTCTTCATCAACATGTGTTGACACTATCGCATTTTCTTCACAACTGCCCAGATAACTCGAAGAATTTTGGATTCAGTTACAAAAGGGTTAAGCCTCGTTCTCCCATGCAGCATCACGTGTTAAACAGTTTGTGTGTGTGTGTGTGTGTGTGTTTGTGGAAGTGGTTAACACAATGGATTACTGACTGGAACATCATGGTTTCAAAACCCTATCAGTCAAAAGAGACATTATTGTGGGATTTTCCCCAGCCTTTTTAGTTCCTACTCAGACTTGAGCGTGCATTGTAAAGACTACAACCACACAGTTGATTTTCAGCCATTTTACAGACATATTCATTAAGGGTTTTGTTCAAATTTCCTGACCAGTTCTGCAGGTGCCTGTATCTCTCAGACCTGGTTGACCGCCAGGCTGTATTACACAAAGTTAAGTGTAGAGCACAGCCCTGCCATGCAGTCTCAGTCCTGGATGGTACTCTGTGGTGTCATGACAGTCATCCCCATGACTATAAAATCACCAGTCGTCATACTTTAGTGAAAATCCAGATTCTGTGGCCCTTCTATGATCTGAACTTGTGCTGACCTCACTTTCAGTTTCCTCTTCTGTTGTTTTTGTTAGTAGCTCCAGATTGGCAGCTTTGTAAGCGTTTCATGGGGGGTTTATGTGAAAGGTTATAGTGGTGGTCTCCTTATCGGGGGGGGGGGGGTGGGGGGGGGGGGGTTTCTCTCACTTGGGTTTGTGATGAAGCAATTAGTTCGGGGCTTAGTAGGCAGCATCTTTGTTAAGTAGGATCAGACCAGGCACTGTTGAACTGTACTAAAGTGCCCCACCAGCCATGCAGTCTCCTCTGGTCAGTGGCCATATGGCGTCTTGACATCACTGGCTCCCATGGTTTCCTGGCACTGAGACTTGGACTGAAAGAACATGGGGTTGTTGGTGTATTGACACACCACAGTGAACGGCATGGGTGCATAGGTGGGCAGCCAGGAAAATTGTACTTTTCATTTAAGTACTCTATTGATTGATAATGGATTGTGTTTGGTTGTCAGATAGTCTTTTTTGCTTGCTGTTATGTCTACAACTACAAGAAGTATTGATACAAGCAAATAGGTGTGAACTGTGGAGTGCGATCCTGTTCCTGTTTGATTGTGACTTGTGCCATGGTTGTGGTGCTTTGATTTTGAAATGAATATTTGTAATCCATTACATTCCTAAAGCATAGTGGACAGTGGACAAATTAAATGTGAATGTGTAATCCCCACTTTACAAACATATAGTGGACAAAAGAATGTTTGTGAAACTCCTGCAACACAGGATCAGGTGAATGAAAGGATTGACTTGTTGAGAGAGTAAAGAAAGAAACAAGTGCTGCTTCTGCAGACATTTGTGAAACAGAATCTGTGTATGATTTTGACAGTGTGAGGTTGTACAGTAGGTGTGGGGTAGCCTGTAGGAGGTATGTGTACATAAAGAGATGAATCCCCATTTTAATTCAAATGATTCCTTCTTACTGCTATTGGGTTGGAGTTTTCCTTTTTTTGTCTATTTTATGATTACTTCCATTCATATATGTTTTCATAGTATGTTACTATTTGTAAATAAATATATTATGATGCACATGGTGGAACTAGAGGTGGAGTTATATATATACATGTACAAATGATAGAACAAGAGGTGGAGACAAAATTGAAATGTTTGCACGCAAATATTTTGTGTGGTTCTTTTTTTGTTTTTTGTTTGTTTGTTTTTCAAATGACCTGTGCATATTTTGATGCATATGCATACTGTATACAGAAGTGCACATTGTTAGTATCAGTGCAACTTTTGTTTTCAGTGGGGTTTTTTCATACTTTATACAGAAGTGCACATTGTTAGTATCAGTGCAACTTTGTTTTCAGTGTTTTTGTCAAAAGAAAATGATGCGATTCCCAGCACTTCAGTTTGTGATTTATTCATGTTAGTAGTACATATATGAAGATCTGTAGATTATGCAATTCCACAGTTCTGTATATCCAACCTGATGCTCTACCAAATGAAAAAAAAATTACTGTGTGCAAATTTGTTTTTTTCTGAAATGTTTACAAGAAGAAAGTATGCTGGGAAGTAAAGAAAAAAAGGATGGAAAAGAAACAAAAACAGAAAGACAGAATATGATGCTACACATCAGCATTTTATACACAAGTGTAAAACATTTCCCTGGTGTACAGTTGTTTTGTAAATAAAATAAAATGTACTTAAGTTCAAACATCAAATCAAAAATTGATTTTGCGTTTTCTTTCTTTCTTGAATTCTTATCACAATTTAATTATGTGATAATTTTGAATTGTTCTTGTTTTTGTTCTTGTCATCATCATACCAGTATAATCATGTGACTTGATTATGTACAAATTTGATGGTGGAGGTATTTTACATTTTAGCTTTCCAAATGAAATGTGTGATGTGATACTAGACCATGTATTCTTGCCCTCACATTGTTGGCATTTTATTGGTATTGTTGTTGTTGGTTGGTGTTTGTTTGTTTGTTTGTTTTTTCATTCTATAAATTTTATTTTCCAGTAGAAGTACTCACTTGGTGAGTGCTGCGTCAATCATTGTCATGACTGCGTAGTGCATCACCGCCAACTTTCCTGATCACGAGTTCTATTCATTCTTCCTTTTTTTGTGTGCGAAGGGGTGGGGATAAAAAAAAAAATTAAAAGAAAGAAGTAAATTCTGATTGGCTGTCCTGTTTCGTGCTTTGATTCGGGACTGTTGTCATTTCTTTTCAAGGAATGTTGAATAGGTCACTTACCGTAAAGGTGTTTCACTTTGTTTAGGTTTGATCATTGTTACATTTTGTCAGTCCTTTTCATTTGTTCATGTAAGTGTTTTGTGTCTGTTATTGCCATTTGAAATGGTCATTTTCATTAACATGCCAGTACTTGATCTAGTCTGTCATGTCTTTCAGTACCATACCAGTAGGCTAGCATTCCATTATGTGTAAGGTCATATTGAAAAGCATATACACGTATTTACTAACATTGTAATTTGTATTTATATTATGCACTGTTGAATGAATTATGTGAAATATATGTAAAGTAATGAAATATACTTGCTGGTTTGTTTCCTTATTAATTAAGCTGATATTTACCATGTTTGCTAACATTATATGTGGCATATATTATGCACTGTTGAATGAATGATATGAAATAAACATAAAGTAATAAAATATAGTTGCTGATTTGTTTCCTTATTGATTAAGCTGATATTTACCCTTGTCAGTTGCAATATTTGCTGTTAAGAATAGGTAGCATCTATATTTAACATACAGTTGAGGCTTGTCAGTTATATTTTTGATTACTGTTGACAGTCTTTCCATTAACAGTCTGAGATGCTTTCCTCAGTTCGTGCGAGACTATTACCTTATATTTAGAAACTTTTGACCTTCATCTTTGTCACCATTTTTATTACCTGCGTTATTCATACTAGGAGTGTCAGCTTGAATTCATTTGTTAGAGTTTATTAACTATGTCTGTGTTATATTTTCAGTATGTGTAACCTTCCTAAATGTTGAGTTTTCTCTTGTAAAGTAAAATATGTGTTCAGAAATCTTGTTACTTACATGTTGGTAGCTTATGAACAAGAGTATTAATTGTGGACAAGTCTGACAAGTCTGAACAGTTAGATGAGAATAGTTAAAACACATACAAAAAGACACCCACCCACCCCACCCCAAAAAAAAAAAAGAATGACCTGAAATATTTTAGCTGATTCCAAAGGTTTTAACATCATACTAGGATGGATGTACACTGGACTGCCTTTAACGTACCATTATACTGTTATACCCGTTGGTCGGCATTCCTGTAATTCCACATAATTGTGTAGATTTCCACATTGCAGTTGTGGTGGAGCAGAGAAAGCATTTCCACATTTAGAAGGGTTACACGATTAAGGTGGAGGTTTGTATCAGTTGGTTGTGTCTCGCTCATGTGGGCTTTCAGATTAACCATTCCTCCTGGTTTGTCATCTTTTGTTTGACTTGACCACAGGATGTCAAAAGCATTGAAATAAAGTGATTAGTCAGTGAAAGCTTGTGTGTGTGTCTCATTCGAAATAGTGTGTGTGTGTGTGTGTGTGTGTGTGTGTGTGTGTGTGTGTGTGTGTGTGTGTGTGTGTGTGTGTGTGAAGTTTATTTTCATGTAGTTATGGATTAACAGCCCCCGTGGGGATGCCGGGGGGCTCTTTCAGTACAAATAGTATCCCCACCTTCTGGAAATTCTGTGCTAGAAATTTCCTCTTTTCTGTCACTCTCTTTGTTTCTTTCTTCCTCCTTTGTTTTCTGTCATTTCTTCCTATCATTTTCTGCCTTGCTGGTCCATTCACCTGTAAGTGTTGGATAAGGTCTTACATACTTTCTCTTAGGATTGATGGTTGGGTACATATATAAAGTGCATATAGATGTTTTAGTGTCCTTACTTATGTTTCGATTTGTATTCTGGTATGTTTTTTTAAATCCCCTGTGCGATGCATTGGACGGAGTGGTCAGTGCCAGGGACATCTCTTTAGATTATGTGCGTGAATGCATTGATATGTGTACTTAATTTTCCATTTCTTTCCTGTTGAAGTATTGTGTATGTTTTGAAACGGTTATTGCCCTGATATGGCTCTACACAGTCAGCTGGGCTTTAAACAAAAACAACAATAAGCTAGTACTCTTCTATTAAGGTGAAAGGGTTGTCCCGTAACATTGAGGTCACAGAGGACTGAGGTGGTAGAGACCTAAACGTTTCACTGAGTGATCATTATGAGTGCAGTGTTATACTCTCTCCCTTACCAGTGCTCTTCATAATTGAGCGGACCGGAGCCACATGCACAAAGTTTTTCTCAAGTGTGATTTACATCTGTGCAGTCAAATCAAAAAGTAGGGGTTTCATCTCTGCTCCAATTAGTTCTAACAATGTGCCTAGTATTCTATCTGAGTAGTAGTTATAAAATCTATAAAAGTTTAAATTCACAGGTAATATGGCTCTTTTGATAGAGACTTGGATCAGATCTCAGGTCCAGAGTCCCTCTCTCATCCCACATCATAAAAATTGGCTTGTCCACTGCACTGCCCAGTGTTCATAATGTTCCATTCACTCTGCTGGCAGATTTTGGTGAAACACATTATCATGTAAACTGCTGCAATGAATGCCTCTTGAACAACCTCTACACTACTTGATAAAGTAAACGAAAGTTTTATGTGCAACTGAAGGGAAAAAAACCGCGCTTTGTGATTTTAATGATATGTAGAGTAATCAAAACCAACATGACACGACTTTATGCATGCTATAAAAGGAATATAAAGAAAAAAGATTGAACATTATCTTGGGAAAAGTGGACAAGCTTAGTTGCTCCTCTCATTCAGTTTATCTTATCATCCAGACTTTTGTTAAAAGTGTGCAAAATCTCAGCTGTCAGTATAAGAATGTAGTAGACAGGTGATTTCTTAATAAAATGAAAAGGCAACCTCGACCGACAGAATCCGTACGTGTTCTCAGGGGCGAAAATAAAATGCATAACTCAAGGGACATAATTCATTAACGAGCTGCATTCTGAGCTTGAAAGAGTTGCAGTTCTTGTGGCTTTACTGACCATTGCGCGTGGTAGTCTTTAAGAGAAAAAAAAAACAGATATGAAATAGAATAGCGTCTCCAAATTACATACACATTACACACTCCCTTGCTTCAGAGACCTACAACAGACACCTCTTTGCATTGCTTCGATTTGAATCGTTGTGTCTCCAAGAAAGGAACACACTGGAAAAAACAGACAGGAAACCATAAAAAGGTCGGGTCACAAAAACAGAAGAAGGTCGGGGTCACAAAGCACGTGATACACGATTTTTACCTGAGAACTGACCTTCCTGGGGAAATACGAGCTTTATTCTGCGCACTGAGCAACGCAATGAACAGGAGTGTGTTCTTTTTGCTAAAGAAAACTTGTTTTTACGAATCTTGTTTGGTTTCTTGGCATTGATAAGAAATTAATTTGAAGCAACAAAAAAGTGGAGTGATACCGCCTTGATGCTGGAGTTTATAGAGCAGTGACATGATGTCTTATAGTTCTGCAATTTACACTTATGGGACGAATCTGACCAAACATATTTGTTGAGCTAAAGCATCTTCTAAGGATAATGTGAAATTCTACTGCGGAGACTATTATTGGATATCGTGTGCGTTAGTACGGTCGTCACCAAACCAGGGCGTCATTGTCTTTGACTTGTCTTCACGCCACCATGGTCTTTGAGTAATTTTTATTTATCATTTCATTAATTTTTTTTTTTTTTTTTTTTTTATTTATTTGTTCGTTTGTTTGTTTATGACGAGAGATGTAGCCAAGTGCCTAAGATGGACTTTCACTCGGAAGGGCTGAGTTCTTATCTGCCTAGGAGTGCATGGTTTGTAAAGAGTACAGATATTTACGCACGTTAAAGATTCTTAAGTCATGTCAGAGTAGGGTGGCTTATGGAAACACGAAAACACCCGGCATTCACGCCCCACCCCCTTCCGTCCTCGCCCCATTCCTGCAACTATTGTAGATTTGACAAGCCAACGCACAGGGTTTTACGCAAGCTCAGGTAGTTTGCCAAATATTTGCTGCAAGATTTGGATGGAGTGCATGTGGTATTGTTCCGAGTGCAATGCATCCTTTTTTGACCACGCTTTAACCAGATTGATTTTTTTATTATTATTATTGTTATTGATTAACCAGCCTAGTGGAGTATTGAAGAAACTATTCATCTCAAAAGTGAAAAGGATGAGGACGTTTTTAGTTCACACACATCTGCTGTACTGATCAAACATATTAACAGCCCGCTGTTGTGGTGTAGTGGTTAGCAAAACGGACTACTGACTGGAAGCTTGTCGGTTCGTATCCTCGTCCGGCCTTTAGATATCACTGTAGGATTTTTCGGCTCCAGTCAGCTCCTACCCAGAGTCAAGCGTGCTAAGGGCTCATTAGGAAGACTGGGACCACGCAGCCGGGTCTCATCCACTTCACGGATACGTCAGTGAGAGTATTGCTCAAATCTTTTGACCATCACCACATGTGTTTGTTTTTTCTGTTTGATGCCAGGATATACTATGATGGCAAGCACAGACTACAGCCCCGTCACACAGTCTCAGTCCTTGATGGAACTACATAGCGTTATGTTTATCACCCTCATCGTCGTTATCGTCATCGCATAAAATCTGTCCCCGCTTCTGTGGCTTAGAAAATGGGGGAAAAAATTCACTGGTGTAGATATCGAAATCCCGCTTATCACTTGCATTGTATGGATTCACTGGTCAGAGCATTGGATTCTTCGCTTCCGTCCACGAAAATACCACGAACTAAATATGGTAAGGAAAGAATCGACCAAGTGAAACAGATGAGAAGGAAGAGAACTTGTTGGTGAGGTTTGCACCATCAACCTATCTGAAACTGTAGTCAAGAAAGAGCTAGGTGTCCACGCCTAGCCTTTTTCTGCCTCCCCTGTCTCGAGCACCGTCGTGTCTGTGGAAATATGACTCGTAAAAGACTTGGTTCTCCCATAATCCTGAGGTCGTAGGGGAGTGAGGTGGTAGAGACCTCAATTCTTCTGTGTGCCCATCTCCTCTCCCTCGTTGTTTATCTTTCCCTGACTTTTAAGAAAGTCGGGTACCCACTGAAGACCGCTCGCAAAGCGTTTTGAGTTTGTTCAAGAGTG
>JAPXFY010000013.1:32522471-32532471 GCA_030674185.1 Monoplex corrugatus
TGCAGAAAATGAAAGGGGCCTACAAAACTTGTGAATAGACTAGAAATAGAAAGCAAAAATAAAGGGTTGGAGCTTAATAGCAAGAAGACTGAAGTCATGGTAATCCGTAAAAAACATGAAATCCCCTCATGCAAAATAACAGCAAGTGGTACAATCTTGAGACAGGTTGATAAGTTTAAATATCTGGGAACGATCATCTCACCAGACGGCAGATGCACATCAGAAATAGCCAGCAGAATCGGCCAAGCCAAAACAGTATTCAAGAAGATAAAAGGCATTCTTACCAACAAATCAATGCCTATCAGTTAACATCAGGAAGAGAGTTCTTCCATGTTATTGAGAACCGACAATGTTATACGATTGTGAGGTGTGGACAGTCAACAGCAAAGCCAGAACAAGATTGAGGCAGCCGAGATTTTTGAGAGTTCCATGGACAGCAATAAAACAAACGAGAGTCCTGATGGATTCAGACACAACAAGGTCATTCATAAGGAAGATTAGGAAAAGACACGCAACATAATTATATAGACCAGTTTATGAGGAAAGGGGAATTAGAGCACCTGGTCACAACAGAAAAGCTGGAGGGAAAGAGAACACCAGGTAGACCCAGGGAGAAAATATTGGATGGACTTGCAGGGTGGCTGAGGACAGAGAGGGTGGAAGGTGTGCTTGCGGCAGCAAGGGATAGATACATATGGAGGGCCATGATCGTTAACGCCATGCGGCAGGGCAGTTGATGATGCTGATGATGCGATGAGTCATATGATAAATGTTCCAAATCAACGTCATACAATAATTAAATGATTGACCCCACCCTACCCTCCATCCTGTACACACCCATACCTAAGCATACAGACACGCACAAATGCATCCATACACACACATTCGCACGCAAGCACGCACAGTCGCTTGTAAAATCATGAAAGTTTGAACCCACCCCCACCCCCACCCCAGTACACACCCAGCCGCACAAAAAGGCCACACAAACTCGGACCTCCACGCACATGCGTACGCATACTATACTTTGTGACTTTAGTTATTGAATTTCGGTTTTAACTGGAGTTGATAAGACAAAGCCTCTGGCTTTCCATAATCATTTTGTTTCTCTGTCTCTGTGTGTTGTGTGTGTGTGTGTGTGTGTGTGTGTGTGTGTGTGTGTGTGTGTGTGTGTGTGTGTGTGTGTGTGTGTGTGTGTGTGCGTGTGTGTGTGTGTGTGGTGTGTGTCTGTGCGCTTGATTTTTGTATGATCAGTATGATTTTTCGTGGTTGTTATCGTTGTTTGTCGTTAAATGCAGTCACAATCGATCATTATCATTATGTTCTTTTCAAGAATTCATGTGGGAAATACTCGTGAAACATGTGACCTTCGTTATCAGTACCCACCAGTAATACAAGGGTCGAAGGGATATTATTATTCTGAAATGCGTATTCTGTTGCTGAGTTTGGCAATGGGGGTAGAAAATTTTGGTTCTTCATTTATTCAATTACTGACCTTTGTTCGGTATCAGTTCTGCAGTTTTTTGTTGTTGTTTTTTTTTCTTCCAGCTTCTTCCTTGAATGACAAAGCAGAAGACAGACCACACCATTACCGAAGACATAAAATTCAACACGAATAACAAAAACACAGTAATCCACACCATGAATCGCAACCGTGAAATGCCTGAATTATGCAGGTCCACTCTGTAATTCCTCCCTTCGGTGTATATTGTGTGTTTTGCCTTCGCAGAAAAGTGAAAAAAGACGAACGTATTCTCGCACACTGCAAGCAAGATTTGGTTCACGTATCTCTTGACTACACGAAAAATTCTCTTCATTCGTATTTTGGACTGGGCAAGGGGTCGAAGTGTTCAGTTGGCCTCTTCAGGGGGTCAGTTGTTGCACTAGTTATGTGCCGGTTTCAATGAAACGTGAATTCATTCACAACCGCTTTGTCTTTTTCAAATGAAAACTGTGGAGTGTGTGTGTATGTGTGTGTCTGTCTGTCAGTCCGTATGCGTATGTTTGCTGTGTGTCTGTGCATATGCACATGAATGTATCAGGCTGCCTACAATGTACAGAATGGGCATCATTCACACTCTAGGTCATTATTTCACTCCCTAAAATGTTCTATGCATGAACTTTACCCTCTAAATTTAAACTTTGAGAGGTGGACTCACAGTGAAATTCTATCGAGTGTGTCGGCCTCAACTCAGCGGCCTAACTGTGGGAACCACAGACATCTTGGGTCGGAAATGTCCATGCTATAAGTAATCTCGAATCGTCACTATATTTTGAGGCCAAGTTTTGGATTGGTTAGATCTATTACCATTTGTCTGTCATCCAGTCCAATTGGAAAGCGCGTTTCAGAGCAGTGCTCACTGAAAATGGCATTTTTGACTGATAAATGATTGAAGTGCAAAGAACTTTCTAATGGCACAGATGAAATTAGTGAACTAAAAAAGCTGTTATATCATTTATGCAATAAAGGTACTTTCACACTAGTGTATGTGTGTGTGTGTGACTCAGTGTGACTGTCATTGTGTGTAACTATGTGTGAATCAGTGTGTGTGTGTGTGTGTGTGTGTGTGTGTGTGTGGTGTGTGTGTGTGTGTGTGTGTGTGTGTTATTCATTGACAAGTCTCGTGTGTTTACAAATTGGCGAATCTTATGTGTTTACTACTGACAAGTTTTCTGTCTACTTATTGGAGAGTCTTACATGTTACTTTCAGGCCAGTCTTGTATATCTACCCATTGGCAAGTTTTCTGTGTCTACTCACAGAAGAGTTTTCTGTGTCAACTCACAAGTGAGTTTTGTATATTTCTTTACTGGCAAATTTTGTATGTTTAGTCAAGCAAAGTCAGAACAAGATTGAGGCAGCTCAAATGTGGTTTCTAAGAATGTTAAGAGTTACATGGATAGCAAGGAAAACAAACGAGACATTCTTGAAGGAGGTAGACACAAGAAGAACATCAATAAAGAAGATTAGGAAAAGACAAGCAACATTTACATGACATTTTATGAGGCAAGAGAAATTAGAGCACCTAGTCACAACAGGAAAGCTGGAGGGAAAATAAAGCACCAATAGACCCAGGGAGAAAATATTGGACGGACTTGCGCAGTGGATGAAAACAGAGAGGGTGGACAAAGGATAGATTCATACGGAGGGTCATGATCACCAACGCCATGTGGAGGACACATGATGACGATGAGTCACTGGTAAAGTTTCGTATGTTTTGATGAGTTTTGTGTAACAAAGTTGAGTATTATGGTCTATATTATGAGTATTACTTAAGTAAGGAAGTCTGTCTTGTTTCAATGAATTTTACACAAAATTAAAGGAATCCGTAAAGGTGCACTGCCAAAATGTTGTGTTCTTGCATGAAAGTTCTCCTCTCGCGATTCTTAAATCAATCAAAGACATATGTACACTCACACACAATCAAACACACACACACACACTCTCTCTCTCTCTCTCTCTCTCTCTCTCCCTATCTATCTATCTTTCTCTCTCTCATTCTCTCATCTCTCTCTCTCTCTCTCTCTCTATCTCTCTGTGTCTTTCTCTCTCTTTCTCTCCTTCCTTCTCTTTGTCAAATGTACACACACACACACACACACACACACACACACAATACACACAATCAAAGACAATGTACACCCATACTACACACACACACCACACTCTCTCTCTCTCTCTTTATTTCCTTCCTTCTCTCTGTCACATGCATACACACACGCACACACACACAAACACACACTGTCTCTATCTCTCTCTCTCTCTCTTTCTCTCCTTCCTTCTCTCCGTCACATGCACACACACACACACACACACACACACACACACACACACACATACACACACACAAACACACATTGTCTCTCTCTCTCTCTCTCACTCTTCTCTCTCTCTCTCTCTCCTTCCTTCTCTCCGTCACATGCACACACACACACACACACACACAAACACACACTGTCTCTCTCTCTCTTTTTCTCTCCCTCCTTCTCTCTGTCACATGTACACACACACACACACACACACGCACACACACACACACACACACACACACACACACCACACACACAATCAAGGACGTATATATGTACACTCACACACACATGCACACAACACACACACACTCTCTCTCTCTCTCGCTGTCTTTCCATCCTGCTCTCAGTCACACACACACACACACACACACACACACACACACACACACACACACACACACACACACACACACACACACACACACACAAAATGGAGGACAATAATACTTCACTGCTTTAAGCTGACTGACGTATTTTCGTAAGTGACCCAAATAAAACCTATAAAACAGCTAGGGCAAGACTCGCAAGCTGTGCACATAAAACTGAATGGGGGTTGGAGATAAAGAATATGAAACAGTAAGAAAACAGTCAGCTCTAGCCCTGTGCTTGTACAGTATATATATGCATATATATTTAAATAAAATGGTTTGTGTTGGCAGTGTTTCCGTATTTTCACACGTGTAATACAAATTGAATAATTAACTGTCGTGGTAGACTTCTTCTTTTATTGTATCTATCATAATTAGTTATTAGTATTATCATCGTTGTATTACAAATAGATCTACATTCCAAATGAGGGAGTACTGTATGAATATGTTTGCTCCAGCTCACACGCTTATACACACGTGCGTGCTCCTGCTCACACACACATCATGTGCACACACACACATGCACACATACAGGTATGCGTGTGCGCACGCACACACCATCCGACACACACACACACCACACACACACACACACACACACACACACACACACACACACACACACCACACACACACACACCAATGTTCTACTGAAATTTCCACCTCAACTACTGCAATGACAACTATAGAAAGATCGAGGAGAACTACGGTTGTACCCCTTTGTACAAGGTGTCGGTCATAGAGTTCGTGGTGCTGGAGAATAGTTCCATCTACAGACATCTTTACGAGAAGGCACCCAGCTCTGTGTGTATGTGCGTGCATTATTAGCTTTTAGACATGCTGGATGCACACATACACACACACACACACACACACACACACACACACACACACACAACACAAACAACACAACACACACACACACACACACACACACACACACACACACACACACACACACACACACACACACACACACACACACAGTTTGATTGTTTTACAGATCCATTTGAAAACAACTGTCAATTTGTGCATGTATTTTACAAATAACCTGACAGAATGGGACTAGGGTGGAGCTGAAGACCCCCCCCCCCCCTTCCCTCAGCATAACAGTCTAAATTAGAAAACTCAGCTTCTGGTGGTAACGCGGTTAGCAAGAAAAAGTTTCACCTTGATTTTTTTTTTTTTTTGGGGGGGGGGGGGGGGGTAATGAAATTTTCATGCAAAAAAACTAGTTGTTTCTTTAATGTTTTGTGGGCTAGACTCGTTTTGATTACTTTTCATGCATACAATTCTAAATGAATAAGTACAAGTTCTGGTGACAAAGTCACAGGTAGCAGTTTAAAAGCCCCAGTCAAATCTATTACTTGGAGTTAATAATAGAAAGTGATTAAGTACATGCCAAACTTGCTTAGTCAATTCAAGCACAGTCAACAAATGTATCACGTATTATTTCAGAATGCTACCCTTTTTTATTTTCTCGAAACTAGTTTTTTTATACTATAACGATACGGGGAAACAGCGACATGGGGGTGGATGGGGAATAGCGGTATTTAGGGGGGGGGGGGGGGAACAGCGGCATGGGGGTAGGAGGACATCGGAATGGGGCGAATATCTCAGTGCACCTGTCAATTCAAACCAGTGCCATAATATCACACAAAATGGTCACTATACTGTATACATGACGCAACAGACACTCTGCAGGTTACTTGATAATATTAGATCTACAGTCTGTTTGATGTACGATAAACAAACATACAATTGCAATCTTTCCTGATGGCATCTCTCTCCTCTCTCTCTCTCTCTCTCTCTCTCTCTCTCTCTCCTCTCTCCTCTCTCCTCTCCTCTCCCTCCTCTCTCTCTCTCTCTCCCTCTCTCCTCCCTCCTCCTCCTCTCCTCTCTCCTCCTCCCCTCCTCTTTCTCTCCCTCCTCTCTCTCTCCCCACTCCTGTCTCTCCCTCCTCTCTCTCCCTCTCCCCTCCTCTCTCCCCCCTCACTCTCTCCTCCTCTCTCTCGTTTGTCCCTCCTCTCTCTTCCCCTCTCTTCCTCCCTCCTCTCTCCCCTCCTCTCTCCTCTCTCCCTCCTCTCTTCTCCCTCTCCTCTCCTCCTCTCTCCCTCCTCTTCTCTCCCTCCTCTCTCTCCCTCTCTCTCCCCCCTCCTCCTCTCTCCTCTCCTCTCCCTCCTCTCTCCTCTCTCTCCCCTCTCCTCTCTCTCCCTCCCTTGTCTCTCACCTCCCTCTCTCTCCCTCTCTCTCCCCACTCCTCCTCCCCTCCTCTCTCTCCCTCTTCATCCCTCTCCTCTCTCCCCTCTCTCTCTCTCTCTCTCTCCCCTCCTCCTCCCTCTCTATCTCTCTTCCCCACCTTCCCAATTTCTGCGCCGCCTCAGTAGCGTAAATCCTACCCCACTCATTCCTCTGTGTGGACCATTTCTATTTTGTTCAAGTTTCTTCTTTATTTCTTGTAATTCCTTCCTTTCTGCTCCACAATCCCACCCTCCTGATTTTTTCCCCCTCTACCCTTTGGATTGTCTGTAGTTTTTTTTTTATCCTTTAGACTCCCTGCACCCTGTCCACCACCGTCCTGCATTGTCAACCATGCTACCAAAGCAAAAACTTAACCCTTTGACTCTCTCACCTATCCACCAGCTTTTTGCAGGAAGCTGGTGGATAGAATGAGAGAGTGAAAGGGTTAAGTTTTTGCAGTTGGTGCATAGGGCGAGGCAGTCAAAGGGTTAAAAAGGGAGATTGTTTGAATAGTTTGACTGTTGAATTCTTTTTAAATTAATCCAGTTCTGCTTCTGCTTCATGTGCCCGTGACTCATTGCAAGTGTCAGTATTTATATATAACACAGATGTGTAATGAGAACGGTCACAAATAACAAAGGCCCGGCCGGCAGAATGAATTGGTTTCGCTGTGCAATACAAGCGCGTCACACCACTGGCAAAGACCGCCACACACACACACACACACACACACATGTGCTGGCAGTCACGTACGCATTTTTCTATGCCAGATAAAACCGAGCGTTGGTTTATTAGAGCGATGTGCAGCTTACTAGCCTGCCCGGTTTCAGTGAAGGTATCATGAACCGGAGACATAATGCAAGAGCCTGAAAAATGTATCGTTTTACTGGTTCGGGGGTGGGGAAGGAGGAGGGGGGGTCTTTTCCTGCTTGATCAGCCAGTCTTCGCGTGGCTATTACGTCTCAGAGCCACACACACACATAAACACACACACACAAACAAACACACACACACAAACAAACACACAAACACACACATGCACACACAAACACACACACACACACACACACACACGCACACACACATCTGATTATAAGAGGACAAAGCCTGCCAAGGACTGTGCTTGATAAATATGGTCAGGCCTTTTCAACAGTGTTTGTAATGCTTGAAGTGTTTGTTTGCTCCCAGAAAATCCAAGTTTTATTTTTCTCAATGTCACTTTGTATTTTAAATATTGTCTGTGGTTCCTCAAAAAGTTTTGTTCATACATCTTCCTCAAAACGCGTTCACAAACCTTCCAAAAAGTGTCGATTTTAGGCATCTGTGGGATCGGGGGGGGGGGGGGGGAGGGGAGGCTCTGTGACTTCCAAACTACACAATCACGACTTCTCAAGGGTCCACATTTTGTGTAAAAATTTGGTAAAGACCCAAGCAAATATAAACAAGTAAGTAAAGACATAAATCTCATAACACGTTTTTTGTCAAAAGCATAGATACTCACATTACACACACCTCTCTACAGTCAATATGAAATAATCCGCGCACCCACCACCCTCATAATCTTTTTAATTTAATTTAAAGGTGGTTGAAATATGTCAGTGATCTCAGCCCCATAAGAGAGAAAGTAGAGTTATCTGCCTTGGCGGGAAAAGTCAAACAGGCAGAAGAGAAATCCTTTCAGGACAGATTGATCCGTCTAGTCCCAATCAGACCTACATGGGAGTATTTTACCGCTACTACAGTCTGGTAGTGCTATAGTTGTGTTTAAATTTGCATTCAGGTATGTTTTCTTTAATCCCCTATGCGATAACGCCAGGGGCATTTCCTCAGATTATGTGCGCGAATGTGCACTGATATATGTGCTTAATTTTCTTTTTGTTGTTGTTGTTGTTTTTTCCTGTTGAAGTATTGTGTATATTTTGAAGCTGTTACAGCCTGATATGTCTCTACACAATTGGCTGGGCTTTAGACAAAAATAACAGTAACAGGTAGTGCTAAAATCCGGTTGTACACAGTTCAAAGGTATTTGGTCTGGCTCCGCTACCGGGTAACTTCCATCGTAAGGAGGGAGTTCTCTATAGTGTCCCTGCGTATGTTGCATCAGAGAGGCACCCTGATTTCCAAAGAATTGACCAAGCAGGTAGCAGCGCTTAGCCTCCTCCTGTGGATGACCATGTGGGTGGCTTGACATTGCTGGCTCACATGGGTTTCATGGTATGGAGACTTCAAACTTCGAAAAACTGGATGAACATCGTTTTGATGGTGTGTTTGGTGTTTGGAGTTTGTCCAAGAGGGAGTCATCACACCTGGACAATTCAATATGGGCTGCACCCAGTTATTATCTGCCAGCTATTATCGGCGGATATTACGAGCCCGTGCAAGTCCTTATAGGCTGGCAAGATCTTAAAAAAATTAGGGATGGAGACTTATGAAACAGTGAGGTGACACCACCAGACTTATGGAAAATGGGTTGTAAACAGGCCCACGTTTAATGTTGCGGGCTGGGACTGAACTCAAGAAAACCTTCTGAGTCCATGGATCTATCAAAAGAAGAGCTGAAAGACCGTCATGGAATCGAAAACTACAGAGTGCTGTGTGTGTCAGTCTTTAGCTCTTGTATATATACGGAAGGTCCAGTACGAGTGGTTTGAAAGTGTCCCTAGCAGTTTGCAGTGCTCTATGCGATGGGTTACAGCAAAGAGAATACTGCCTACGGCCTACCCACTTTGGTTACAGTTGAAGCACAGTGAGACAGCCCATACGTATTAATGCCCCTCTCCCCTCTGGGAATGCCGGGGGCTCTTTCAGTATAAATAGTATCCCCACCTTCTGGAAATTCTGTGCTAGAAATTTCATCTTTTCTGTCACTCTCTTCGTTTCTGCCCTGTTCCTTTGCTTTCTGTCATTGCTTCCTATCATTTTCTGCCTTGCTGGCCCATTCACCTGTATGTGTTCGATAAAGTTTACGTACTTTCTCTTAGGATTGACAATTGGGTACAAGTATTAACTGCATTTTGGGATCTAGGGAAATGAAATATGAGGAAGCAATTTAAGGTAATTTAGGCCCGTTTTGTATACCTGTTTTAGTGTCCGTACTTATGTTTCAATTTGCATTAAGGTGTGTTTGTTAGATCCCTTGATTGATAAATGGACGGAGTGGTCAACACCAGAGGCATCTCTTTAATTATGTGCGCGAATGCATTGATATGTGTACTGAAATTTTCTTTTCCTTTTTTACCTGTTGAAGTATTGTGTGTTTTGAAACGGTTATAGCCCTGATATGGCTCTACGCAGTCAGCTGGGCTTACAACAACAATAACAATAATAAAAAGCAAAAGTGTTATCATCAGCGAAATAGTGCAGTTTGTCGGTCTCTGTATTGCAAAGAGTGTTATCATGAGACAAATAGTGCAATTTGCCGGTCTGTGTATTGCAAAGAGTGTTATCATGAGACAAATAGTGCAATTTGCCGGTCTCTGTATTGCAAAGAGTGTTATCATGAGACAAATAGTGCAGTTTGTCGGTCTCTGTATTGCAAAGAGTGTTATCATGAGACAAATAGTGCAATTTGCCGGTCTGTGTA
>JAPXFY010000013.1:32537471-32539971 GCA_030674185.1 Monoplex corrugatus
TCCTTCCAAGACACTTTATTGTTTCTGCCCTTTAGATCGTTCATCTGTGTTTCTTCCAGGTTCTCTGCTTGGCTCCCCACAGACGGAGTATGACTGCCTTTAATGCGGGATAAAGAACGGTCATACATGCGAAAATGCATTCTCAATGATATTAGGCAGGTTTGTGTGAATTTGTATGTTTAGATTGGGAGTGTTCTCAGAAGCTCTAGCCTGCGTAATTAGAAGACGATGAAGAAGAAGAAGAAGAAGAAGAAGAGAAAGAAGAAGAAGAAGAGAAAGAAAAAGAGAAAGAAGAAGAGAAAGGAGAAGAAGAAGAAGAAGAAGAAGAAGAAGAAGAAGAAGAAGAAGAAGAAGAAGAAGAAGAAGAGGAGGAGGAGGAGGAAGAGGAAGAAGAAGAAGTAGAAATATGAAATTCAAAAGACATAAGATAGTCAGGAACCAGACAGCAGCAGGGAAGTTTCAGTCTTTTTCTTATAATTTTTGTATCTGGCATTTGTATGTTTGTAATCTTATGTTTGGCAAAGGCCAGTTGGCCGAAAATTTGCGCCTGTCTTGTCTTGTTGTATCAAATACGCGTTCTTATTCTTCTTTCGTGTTTTTTCTGGTTCCTGTTTGCTTGAACGCGGCAGTCACACTTGTTTTGGATCGGATAATCAATCCATTCCAAAGGCCTCCCTTTTCATACAAAAATTAGTGCAGAAAAATCCAGATCTTTTCTTCTCAGGATCACTGTGACTGTGAAGAAGTTGAGAAAGTGAGTCAGACAGAGACAGAGACAGAGAGACGGAGACACAGAGAGAGAGAGAGAGAGAGAGAGAGAGAGAGAGAGAGAGAGAGTGAGCACATTATAACATGCAGACAGAGACAGAGAGACAGAGACAGATAGTGAGCACATTATAACATGCGTGAGAGGGAGAAAGCAAATCGTTTCCTGCAGAAAGTTATTAACAATGTCTGTCTGTGTGCCAGTGTGTTTCTGTGCGTGTGGTTAGAATGGGAGTCAAGTTCCAGCAAAGCCATCAGCATCGTTGCCGCATTCCTGACCTGACCTGAACGTTGCTTTGACCAAACACCCTCTCCTTCTCCAACATTGCGAGTTCAGTGCTTTTACTTGTGCGCTCACGAAGACCCAACACACAACAGTGCCACAGTGTGTGTGTGTACCTACTATACTCTCTGGCCACACTACAGGACTCATCATGGTATGGAAGCCTGTCAGTTTCCAAAGAGCCTAATTCGAAATTTCGCTCGAAAAGTCTTCCCAGCTGTAAATGAGGGTAACAGGGGCAGGTAAGTAATGTAATGAAACGAAATAAAAAAAAAATGTTGGGGTCTCTTAACACTTCAGTCTTCAGCGACAGCTCAGATTATTTGAAAACCTTTTCTTTCATCAGTCCACCAAAGGCATAGCTGCAACAGTTTCAGTATCTCAGGATAACGTCTCCGAGCCAGGAACATATTCCCTATCTACTGACGCCACCGGTGCCATGCGATGGAGACATTCCAAAATGATCTTGACACAAACCCTAGAACTTCACACAAGTCCCATGAGCTGGCCAGGTCCTGAGGTCCTTCCTAGCATATGGGTTTTGTGTCTTGTATTTTCATCAGTTACTGTTATTTTCGTTTAAAGATCAGCCGACTGTGTACAGTCATATCAGGGCTATAACAGTTTCAGTGCATACACAATACTTCAACAGGAAAGAAAAAAGGAAAAGAAAATTAAATACACATACCAATGCATTCGTGCACATAATATAAGGACATGCCCCTGGCGTTGACCACTCTGTCCAATTTATCACACATGGGATTTAAAAAAACATACATGAATACAAATTTAAATATAACTAAGGAAACTACAACATATATAAAAAAAAAAGCGCCTAAATTAACTAAAATTGCTTCCGCATATCTCATTTCCATGGAGCCAAAAATGCACTTACTACATGTACCCAATTATCAATCCCAAGAAAAAGTACGTAAGACTTTATTGAACACATACAGTTGAATGGACCAGCAAGGCAGAAAGTGATAGGAAGAAATGACAGACAGCAAATGAGGGAGAAAGAAACAAACAGAGTCACAGAAAACACGAAATTTTCTAGCAGAGAATTTCCAGAAGGTGGAGATACCGTTTACACTCAAAGAGCCCATAGCATCCCCACCGGGGATTCTCTGTGACTGGAACAAACCCTAAGCCTGCACACAAGCCCATGAGCTGGCAAGGTCCTGAGGTCCTACCTAGCGTATGGATATTGTATCTTGTGTTTGTACCAGTCAGTCACTGAAACACTCTTTGCTACACTCTTAAGTAAAGACATGTATGTCTCATCCTTTAAAAAAAACAAAACAAATCGAACCACATGAAAATACAGCCAGCCACTAAGCATGAATTTATCTCACCAATGTTTTATATAATCACATCACAGAAAGCATCCCTAATCAATAGAACACATAGCCTCCTCTGCCTATCAGCATGATGCAAATAGTACTTCCTTTA
>JAPXFY010000013.1:32544971-32549971 GCA_030674185.1 Monoplex corrugatus
ATGTCAACAAAGTGGGTACGCCTACGGCGATCAGTAATCTAATCAATTTGCTTACGATGTGTGGTCTGGCTCGATCTACTGTGGCTAGGCACGCACGCCCACAAAGAGCGATGGTGCATGCAAAACAATCGACTGACAGAGAGACAGACAAACGCGGGAACACACAGACGTAAGGTAGTACATACACACAGACACGCTCGCGCGCGCGCGCCACACACACACACACACACGCACACATACACACATTGAGACATCAGAGATGGAGAGACAGACAGACAGACAGACGACAGAGACAAACAGATACAGAGACAGAGAGAGACAGACAGACAGACAGAGACAGAGAGACAGACAGAGCAATTTGTGTGTTGTGTGTGTACATCAGCGTGTATACGTCTTTCATTAATTGTTATAAGAGAGTGGGAGAAGATAACCCCAATGCAAGAACACACCGTTATGTGTGTGTGTGTGTGTGTGTGTGTGTGTGTGTGTGTGTGTGTGTGTGTGTGTGTGTGTGTGTGTGTAGACAGACAGACAGACAGAATGACAGACAGACAGACAGAATGACAGACAAACTGACAGACAGACAGACAGACAGACGGGACGGACGGACGGACAGAGACAGAGAGAGACAGACACAGACAAAGACACAGAGAGAGAGGAGAGGACAGACGGACAGGCAAATGGACAGACAGACAGACAAACAGATACATAAAGACAGCGAGAGAGAAATGAAAGGAAACTATTTTCCTAAAATATGAATATTGGCACATTATGTGAATGTACACATCTACCGTTATTCATCTACTTCTATTAAAACGAGAGAGACAGACAGACAGACATACCTAAAATTGCTTCCGCATATTTCATTTCCCTAGAGCCAAAACTGCACTTAATACATGCACCCAATGATCAATCCTAAGAGAAAGTACGTAAGACTTTATCGAACATATAAGCGAATGGACCAGCAAGGCAGAAAATGATAGGAAGAAATGACAGAAAGCAAAGGAACAAGGCAGAAACAAAGAGAGTGAGAGAAAACAGGAAATTTCTAGCAAAGAATTTCCAGAAGTTGGGGATACTACATGTATTGAAAGAGCCCCGGCATCCCCACGGGGGCTTGAAAGGAGCTTCCATCAAGACCAGACGTGACATGATCAGAAAGAACAAGGTCAGAAAAATGGTGGGAACAGCAACACCAGTCCACCTTGGCGTATTCATCGGCACAGACTAAAGCAGTTTGGTCATCTGACCAGAATGCAACCCCACCACACCAAATGGCTGAACTAGCATATGAATAAAAAGATATCTGGATTCAAAACAACAAGATCTGTTGTTGTTGTTGTTGTTGTTTTTTATTTAAATTCAAACACTTCTTTCTTTTTTTATTTTATCTCATCAGTTCACTTTATTTCATATCCTTTCGTTTCATTTCATTTCTGTAGACGCTGTCACTTCAAGCAGCATAGGAAGACAGTCCGAAAAGCCACACACGCACAACTCCCGGCACGTTCGATCAACATCCATCCCATCGCTCAATCGTCTGTTTGCTTTCTTGTGGTGCTTATTGATCGCAAAACGCTAGTTCATTTTCGGACGCCCTCTCTGCCACCATCTCTGGGAATTCTATTTCAATCTGCGGGTCTGGATGAGTTTGTGCCCAGCTAGAAGTTTGTTTCTTTGCTTCCAGCGCTCAGCGGTGAAATCTGTTGCATTTAGAGTTTGGAATTTGTTCAAGAGAGATTCGTCGCAATGGCACAATTCGATATGCGTTTCACCCAAATCTGCGAGCAATTATCCGGCAAACTCCTTGATCCTGCATAAAATTCCGAACCGTTAGCATGGTTCTGAAACAGACAGTGGAGTGGGTGTGGAGATGGGATCTGTCAAAATTTACACCACCAGAATGATTGAAGCAGTAAGACTGGCAGCGAAAAAGCCAACTTTTTCATGTCGCCGGCGGCGACTCAACTCCTGGCATTACATGGAATCCCCAGTCCATGGCTCGTTTGCTCTCCGAAATTGCAAGTTTTGCTGTGGCAAATGTAACATCGCAAAACAAACACTTAGAAAAAGTGACAGCAACTGTGATGGATTGGCTGTTCTCTCCATGCTGTCACATGAGAACAACAAGGAGCGTGACCATTTTGGTTCGCTATTGGCTACCATCTAAAAATACACGACATTCTATACTTTTGACCAAAATGTGATAAAGATCCATCCAGTAACAGCAGAGAAAATCTTGTGCTAACATATTCTGTCTCTCTGTCTGTCTCTATGTCTCTGTCTCTCTCTCTCCCTCACTCCCTCCCTCATTCCTCTCTCTCTCTCTCTCTCTCTCTCTCTCTCTTCTCTCTCTTTTCTCTCTCTCTCTCTCTTGACACTGAAAGCCGGGTCGGACTGGGGAGGCCGTACTGCACCGAGAATTTTTCAAAAGTGCATTTGTAATTTATTTATAATATTTTACTTTTCGTTGTACAATTTTATAAAGCAATATGTTGCAACTTTACGATTAACATTTCGTAAATATTGTTGTATATGCTGTTTGCAACGAAATATACTGATCAGGCTGAGTTTGTCGATGTAGCATTGAAGGCATATGCCATACCAGGGCTTGAACATACAGGCTCATCGTTGATACCACGATGGACGCGGTAGTGAAGTGGCTAAGGCGTCAGACTTTCGATCGGAAGGTCTGGGGTTCGATCCTATCTGGTTAACTCCCTCCCGTCTGATGTGTAATGGGTGGGGATTTTTCCGATCTCCAAGTTTAAACGTCAGTGCAGAGCTGTTAGTGTCTACACCCACTACGTATGTAGAGCATGAGAACACGTATACACCAAGATCCCGTAAGTCGTTGTCAGTGCTTGCTGGCTTATGGAAACAGGAAAACACCCATCATGCACGCCCACCGAAGATGAAACATGCAGACTGTGCAGTAACATACCACCTGCAGAGTGTGGGCAAAACAACGTGCATACACGCATCCAAGAAGAATCAAAACCTCAATAAAAATGAAATAAAATGAAATACAATAAAATGAAATAAAAGAAAAGAAAAGAAAAGAAAAAACAAAATAAAACAAATAAAATAAATAAAATAAAACAAAATAGAAATAAGATAGAATAAAATAAAATAAAATAAAATAAAATAAAATCATCATCATCAAGTGCCCTGCCGCATGGCGTTGGCGATCATGGCCCTCCATATGTATCTATCCCTTGTTGCCGCAAGCACAGTTTCCACCTCTCTATCCCCAGCCACCCTGCAAGTAAGTCCAATATTTTCTCCTGGGTCTACCTGGTGCTCTCTTTCCCTCCAGCTTTCCTGTTGTGACCAGGTGCTTTAATTCTCCTTTCCTCATGAAATGGCCTATAAATGTTGCCTATTTTTTCCTAATTTTCCTTATGAATGATCTTCTTGTGTCTGCCTTTAGTTTCTCTTGTTTTGTCTAAAATCATGGCCAAACAAAACAACATAAAATGAAATAAAACACACAGAGACAAAAACAACACAAAATGAAACAGCAACAACAAAAACAACAACAAAACAACAACAACAACAAGAAAAAACCCAAACATGCAGGCAGCATGGAAGACGGGAACTATGCCTTAAATAACGCAAGTAGGCTAGTACAGATTCGCTGACAGTCCTGAAACGGTGCGTACGTGCACCACTCACGTCGGATGCACATGGCAAATTCGTTTCGACAGGGACAGCAGGAAAAGCGAGCCAGCACTCGTTTACCTATTTACAACGCCATCACAGGCATTCTTTGAGGAATCCCAGACCCTGCGAAGAGGAATGTGCCTGTGTTCTGCCTGTGAGCCTCAGCGGGAAGACGATTTGGATCCTGCTGTGTGACTTGTTCTCTTACGTTAGTTTTGATTAACTTTTTAAGGATTCATTCCAAAACGTCGTGTTGTTTTGTTTTTGAAATTTGACAGGTACGTGAGTGAACACAAATGAATGACAAAACAAGAAAACACTCAAACATAAGTAATACTGAAGCATGGAAAGAAAGAAGAGTGAATGAATAAAAAAGAAAGAAGAGAGAGAGAGAAAAGAAATGCAACAGGAGGGGAAGAGAGAGAGAGGGGGAGAGGAGACAACGGAGAGAGAGAAGAGTCGAGAGAAAGAAAAAGGGAGAGAGGTGGAGAGAAAGAAAGAGAGAGAGGGCGGAGGAGAGAGGAGAGAGATGGAGAGAGAGAGAGAGAGAGAGAGCGAAAGTAGTAGTAGTAGAGTAGTAGTGAATAACCAAGGTAGTAAAGATATAACGAGTCAATTCAGTCACGCCTGTGTCCGTGCTCACTTGTTATCAGGAAATATGATAATTATGTAAGTTTAGTTCATCACGGTTTCAAATGATATAATCACGTCGTGTCACGTGCACGACAGTAACGACCATCTAGGTCACATAATGCTGTGCTCTCCTGCTCCTCTCTGGTATGTAAGTGCTTCAGTATGCAAGGTTATTGCACTGTGTTTTGAAATGTGTAATGCGAGTTAGTTCAAATTGAGAAGTAGCACTACACAAAATTTGTCTAATATTAGTAGTATTATTATGCCTGTAGGACAATTTACAACCCGACATATTAACCCTTTGACTCCCACACCCGTATCCACCATCTGCAAAAACTTAACTCTTTGACTCCCCCACCCTATTCACCAGCTTCATGAGGGTGTCGAAGGGTTAAGTTCTTGCTTTCCTAGCATGGTTGACGATGCAGGATGCTGGCTGGACAGGGTGCGGGAGTCAAAGGGTTAAACAAATGTAAGGCCCCTATTATAAATCAACCCCGGACAAAAAGCCCACTTAAGACCATGTGCGATTGCAGCCGGAAGTTGTAGCCGAGAATGCAAGACAGAAACCGGACTCACAAAACCACGGGTTTCACATGCTGACGAGACAACTTGCAGGCTTGTGGGTTGGGGGGGGGGGGGGGGGGGGAGGGGGGGGTGGGGGAGGGGAGGGGGGAAGGAAGGGAGTGACGAGGAGAAAG
>JAPXFY010000013.1:32552471-32559971 GCA_030674185.1 Monoplex corrugatus
TGGAGATTCTCATGGACGTTACACGTTTATTTCTGATTCTGGGTGCAGTGTTAATGATTATTTTATCATGTCTTGTGATTTATATAGCAGGATAGCTGATTGTTGTCATCTTAAGGTTACAGATCGGATAGAGTCCACCCACATGCCTGTAGAGTTTAGGCTTCACATGAAAGATAGCAACTGCGTATTGGAACAAAAAGAGGATTTTTCGCATTCATTATATAAGTTTGTTTGGGATGAAGATTTTCAAGGAACATATACTCATAATTTAAGATCAGGGGAACTAAACCAAAGACAGAGACAGCTAGAGACATGGTGTCACTCTGATATAAATGTTGCTCTAGACTTGTTTAATTCTTGTATAAAAGACGCAGCTCAGTGTATGAAAAAAAGTGTTATTATTGGTAGGCGTAAAAAAGCGAATCCCTGGTTTGACAAGGAATGTGTTACTCTAAAGAAGAAAGTTCGAAATTCATTGCAGATTTTTAGACGCACTTTACTTGCAAATGATAGATATAATTATTGCCGTGCAAGACGTGAATACAATAAGTTTAAAAAGTTTAAGGAAGAGCAGTACAATATGGCTTTGATAGACAAGCTAGTAAACTCAATGAATGTTCAGAAAGGCTTTTGGAGCACCATCAGTATGATTTCTTCGAAAAGAAAACAGCCTAGAAATACAGTATGTATTGAAACATGGTTTAGGCATTTCAAAGACTTGCTGCAGAAAGATGCTTCGAATAATGTTGATAATTTAGAAGAAATAGAAAATGAAGCGAATGAAGAAATACAGCATTTAAATGAACCAATCTCCCACACATGAGAGGTACTAGTAGCTCTAAGAAAATTAAAAAATGGCAAATCAGCTGGTCTAGATGGAGTCATCGGTGAATTGTTGAAAAATGCTGTTGGATGCGATCATGTTGTTGGTTTTCTTGTGACATTCTATAACTTTTTGTTTGATAACGGCATCTTCCCAAAGAACTGGTCCGAATCCATTGTTATTCCTCTCTATAAAAAAGGTAATGTTAATGATCCTAATAACTATAGAGGCATATTTTATTTGTGACATAACCAGTAAAGTGTATAGCACAATAATTAACAGTAGACTGCAAAAATGGGTCGAGGCAAATAATATAACTGAGGAATTTCAAGCTGGTTTCAAGAGAGGTTATTCTACTATAGATCATATGTTTACACTGATGGCACTTGTTCAGAAGCAATTTACATTAAATCGCAAACTTTATGTTGCCTTTATTGATTTTGAGAAAGCCTTTGATTCAATCAACAGAAGTTTATTATGGCCTATTTTGTTAAAAAATGGCGTTAATGGAAAACTGTTTAAATGTGTTATGAGTATGTATGAAAGTGTTAAAGCAAGAGTGAGATGTGGAAGTGCTTTGTCTGATTGTATCAACTGTACAACTGGTGTGAAGCAAGGGGATGTATGTAGTCCTATTTTCTTTTCTTTATTCATTAATGAGGTTACTAGAGAAGTTACTGAAAACGGTCGTCATGGAGCCTGTTTTTTGAATGATGCTTTAGAGTTATTTATTTTGCTTCTTGCAGATGACGTTGTGCTATTAGCGGAAACAGTGATAGGTCTTCAACGACAGTTGGATAGCTTAGACAGGTCTGCTTCTCGGCTTCAGTTAAAAGTTAATATGTCTAAAAGCAACATCATTGTCTTCAGAAAAGGTGGATATCTGGCTGCAAGGGAAAGATGGTTTTTCAGTGGTGTTATGATGTCTGTTGTTAATGTGTACAAATATTTAGGTATTTATTTTTCGAATCGTCTAAGTTTCACGTTTGCCTGTAAAGATATTGCAGGTAAGGGTAAAAGAGGTTTATTATCTATTATGCAGAATTTGAGGAGGTTAAACAATAGCTCTTTCCACTTGTTTAATAAACTTTTTGATTCTCAAATCCAACCGATAATATTGTATGGTGCAGAAATATGGGGGCTAGATGTTGCAGTTACGCATTGTGAAAAAGTACATTTATTTGCGCTCAAAAAATTTCTGGGAGTATCTTTAAGAACACCAAATAATCTTGTTTATGCTGAGACTAACAGATATCCCTTGCATATTCTTTCAGCAGTTAGATGCATTCCTATTGGATAAAACTAACTCAAATGAACCGATCTAGGTTACCCCGAAAGGCTTATAACATGCTTTGCTTATTAGATGAAAGAGGAAAGGTAAACTGGGTATCAAAAGTCAGACGGATGTTATTTGAAAATGGATTTGGTTATGCTTGGATTAATCAGGGTGTTGGAAGTAAAGGTGTGTTTTTACGCTCTCTTCGTGATAGATTAATTGACAACCAATGGCAAAACTGGCATTCAAATATGGAGGACAGTAATAGATACAGTATGTACCGTTTGATTAATCCATCGCATTGCTTCCCACTGTATTTGTCATTACCAATAGACAGGCATATTAAGAGGGTTATGACCAAGTTTAGATTTGGAATTTCTGGTTTGAAGAAACATCACTTTTATCACAAGAAAGTTGCTGTAAATGATTTATTATGTCCCCTTTGTAATATGGATGTTGATGATGAACTACATTTTACCTTGGTTTGTCAAAATTTGATTCAGTTCAGAGCGAAATTTATACCTATTAATTTTTTTAGACGACCATGTTTGTTTAGATTGTAATGTTACTCTCATCCAAAGACGAATCTGTAGTAAAGCAGTTTGCTATTTATTTATACAAGGCATTTAAACTTCGAGATACATTTGTAAATCAATAGAATTGAGCTTGTGTATTGATATAATTATGATTATGTTTCCCCCTTCAAATGTGGCCAAGGCCTTTTGAATAAAATTTTCGTTCGTTCGTTCTCTCTCTCTCTCTCTCTCTCTCTCTCTCTCTCTCTCTCTCTCTCTCTCTCTCTCTCTCTCTCTCTCTCTCTCTCTCTCTCAAAGGGAACAGTGACACAGGGTGGTAAAAGAAAAATCGGTCCCTTCAATATACTGTGTACGAGATGGTGATCATTCTGATGATAATGATGATGGCGATGGTGATGGTGGTGGTGATGATGATGGTTTTGAAGACAGACAGACAGACAGACAAATGGAGACAGACAGACCGACAGGGACGATGATCGAGGCAATGCGAGAAATTTTTCTCTGTGTGACTAGTAGATAGCTAGCTAACTAAATGCTAGAAATTTTTGTATATCTTGCTCTCTCTCCTCCCTCCCCCCCTCTTGTGTGTATGTGTGTTGTGTGTGTGTGTGTGTGTGTGTGTGTGTGTGTGTGTGTGTGTGTGTGTGTGTGTGTGTGTGTGTGTTCTCGTTCTCTGCGCACAAATGTGTATATGTGTGTGTGTGTATATGTGTGTGTGTGTGTGTTTGTATGTGTGTGAGTGTGTGTGTGTGCGTGTGTTTGTGTGTGTGTGTGTTTGTGTGTGTGTATGTGTGTGGTGTGTGTTTGTGTGTGTGTGTGTGTTTGTGTGTGTGTGTGTGTGTGTGTGTGTGTGTGTGTGTGTTTGTGTGTGTGTGTGTGTGTGTGTGTGTGTTGTGTGTGTGTGTTTGTGTGTGTTTGTTTGTTTGTGTGCAATATGCACGAGCGTCAAGGAAGAACATACAGATAAGAACAGACATACAGACACATACAGACAGTCTAGTCGGCCCCACTCAGACAGACAGATAGAGAAAAACCAGCCAGATATATACAACGAGAGACCCACTCAGAGCAAGGATGGGAAAAATCTAAGAAATCTTAACGTGTGAGAGCAGTCGTCGATAAGGACATTAATTGGATGCTATTTTCTTTAGCCTCCCGAGAGAGAAAAAGAGTGAAGTGAAGGGATTCAGAGATCTCCATTGAGAAATGTAGGAGGAGATAAGCACGTTGAAAGCAATCTCAAGGGACTAGGAGATGTAAAAAGTGGTGGGGTGTGGAGTGGGATTCAGATTCAGATCGACCCAAAGTGTCTGTATGTCTGAGGAATCTAAAGTTGTCTGTGTGTGTGTCTGAGGAATCTAAAGTATCTTTGTCTGGAGTAATCTATCTATAAATGTAACTAAATTTAATATGGATTTTAGTGGGGTATGGGTGTCCATAGAGGTATAATACCTCTAGTGCGGGGCTCACCATATCCTTTTTAGGACAGCTTGTCCACTATTGGTTCCCATATGGCACTCAGATCTCACCAGTGGCTCCCAGAAGTATTTAGTATTATACCAGATTTGTCTTTAAGATACACATATCCTTTAAGCAGTCGCGGGTTGAAGTCTTCCCGACGTCATGAAGCTGGCAGGCTTGGGAGGAAGCGTGTATGGCGCAACTGTCCGAACACAATGAAAATCCTCGAATAAATTCATATTTATGACCCATTATAGGTTCGTAGGACCGAAAAAGTGAAAAACATTTCTGACAAAGATTACTTTCTGAACTCCTCATTGGTGACTTCTTTTTTTTAAGGGGGGGGGGGGGGGAGGGGGCAGAATCCTTGTCAAAGTCACAATTATGCACGCACGCACAAACACAAACACACACACACAACAAAACATACACACACACACACACACACACACACATACACACACACACACACACACACACACATACACACACGTTTGAAAGTGCAAGAGAGGAGGATTTTAAGTATGGCTTGACTTTGAAAAATCTGGCCACAGTTCACAACTTCAACAGGATATATCCCATAAATCGAGAATGAAATCCCTGACATTAAACAGAGAGGTGGATAGATCTTACAAGCATAATACAACAGTATTTACTGCAGTTAGAATCATGTAGCGTGCAAGTTATTCTTATTCTTATTGTTTCTTAAAGCCCAGCCGACTGCGTAGAGCCATATCAGGGCTATGACCGTTACAATACACACACACACACAGCGCTTCAACCGTAAAAAAAAATTTAAAAAATTTAAAAAAAAAAAGAAAAAAGAAGAAATGAACAGAAAATTAAGTACACATATCAATGCATTCACGCACATAATTTAACAAATGCCCCTGGCGTTGACCACTCCGTCCAATTTGTCAGACAGGGGATTAAAAAAAACTGAATACAAATTTAAACATAACTAAGGACACTAAAGCATATATAAAATACGGGCCAAAATTACTAAAATTGCTTCCGCATATCTCTTTTCCTTGCACTTAATGCATGCAGCCATTTAACAATCCTAAGAGAAGTACGTAAGACTTTATCAAACACATACAGGTGAATGGACCAGCAAGGCAGAAAATATAGGAAGAAACGACAGAAAGCAAAGAGGAAGGGAGAAAAAACGAGAGTGACAGAAAAGAGGAAATTTCTAGCACAGAATTTCCAGAAGGTGGGGATATTATGTATACAAGGATAAAAATACTGGTTTGCAGATGATATAATGTAACAGGCATTAGTTAACAAAGTATATTGTAACAATACTGGCTTTCGGCTAGCAAGCCATAACATCAGCTTACACACGTTTAACAGCAGAAAAGCAGGAGTGGATAGCCGATGACAACAAACAGAAAACCCTACAAAATTCATTATTACATATTTCTAATATAAAGCAAATTTAAAGGTGAATGAACTATCACAGTTGGTACGGCGCGCAACACGAATCACATATCTGCGATACTGTTAACAAGGAGATAACAGCAAACGAATGTAAGCCTTTGTTTAATGAAAAAAAGTGAACGGCCGCACACGAAATCAATACCACGAACACAGCAAACAGCCAACACGAACACCTTTGACAACACACACACACCACACACACACACACACACACACACCACGCACACACACAACACACGCACACCACACACACACGCACACACACACACACACACACACACACACGCACACACACACCACACACACACACACACACACACACACCGGTGTTTATGTGTACGATAACGATAATGACAACATAAATAATATAGACAGACAGGCACACACAGACAGACACAAGACAGCTGCTTCTTCCTCAGTTCCTGTCAGTAAGTTTATCTCAGATTGTGAAGTTTATCTTCACCGTCATCATCTATCAGTGACGTCAACCCTTCTGTGAGCAAGAGGCTGATGACAGACAATATGCTTGCTGGCTTAGGACAGCGTGCTCCGATAGCAGGCGAGATAATAACACTGTCAGAACTGACATACGCGAAAGCGAGTACCAGGTCCATAAGGGCGAAAGCCAATGGACAATAACACTGACAGTACTGACACACTTCAGACACTGAAAACTTGTCGCTATGCCAACCAGATTTGCAGGGTTCAAGTTGGCAAAGATTACGTGTATAACTGCCTTTCTTTTTTGTCTGTCCTAGTTATCAGTTTTCCCGCCCCAACGTGATATTGTACCTCAAGTGCATCATGCCTCTCGCTCTCTGTTGACAACGTATCTGCTGATATAAGTAATTGACTGACAGCTTTAAAACTGTTTGGAACGATTGAAGGAAACACCCTGCATGTATTGTAAAACCTGTTACCTTTAAACATACTATCTGCAGGAAAGTTTATCATGCCCCTCACCACAGACATCTTTTAAAGATGTCTGTGCCTCTCACCCTTACTTGATGGTGTACTTATTACCTATTATTCCATTGCCATGAAGGGCAGCAATGAAGATACGCTATTCCGGTCTGTTTTTGGCCAGAGTATGCATGGTACCCTCGTTACTACAGACACTGCAGCCGATAAATAGAAACAGCACAAACATTCAAATCTATTGATATTAATTGCTGTACTTTTAGGGTATATCAGCACAGTTAATGGTACTCGCATCTCCATCGTGAGTAAACTTCACAAGTAGATTAAGAAGTCATGATACCGATGCCAACATGATTTTATACTCTGGCTATCTCTTGTAACTCAGAAACATGCCCAATCAAACTTACTTATTGGCAACTAATCATTGACAGGGAAATTCGTACAGATTTGATGGGGAAAAAATCCATCCATGAAAGCCTCAGAACATCTGACCTGACACATCATTCTATACACAAACATACTAACAATACAAACTGACATACGTCCTACCTGTTGACACGAAATTGTACTTTTTTTTGTAGGGAATGGGAGGAGAATAAAAACCCACATTTTACCTTGTTATAAAAAAAGATGTAGGTCAGCCAAGCCCAGCATTCTTAAAAAATAAATCACAGGTAAAGGACGCCGCATGAACTCGTTCGCAGCGACAGGACAGAAATACTAGACGTTTTATTGTAGGGTTAAATAGAAATAAATAAAATAAGTAAAAAGAAAAAGAAAAAAAAAATCGACTTAAACTGTTTGACTTTTTGTGATGAAACCCAAGCACACTATCACACGGAGCGCTATATCGAGACAGATAAGAAACTGTCTCTTTTGTTGTTCAGTGTACTCTACAGACTATCGGCAAAACAAACACAAAGTAACAAACGCACAAACAACAAAACAAACAAACGAACAAACAAACAAACAACAAAACAAACAAACAACAAAACAACAACAAAACAAACGAACAAACAAAACAAACAACAAAACAAAGA
>JAPXFY010000013.1:32562471-32574971 GCA_030674185.1 Monoplex corrugatus
GCCAATCAAGCCTTACACGCCGAGTGGGGTGTCTGCCCAATCAACCTTACACGCCGAGTGGGGCTGCCACATACCACGAATACCCACCACCACAGAAGATGAGAATCTCCTGAGGACGCCCGTCAGTTCTGTCCACTGTTCAAAAATGAGTTCGGGTCCGGTTTGGAGTTTATTCAACAGGCTTCCTCTCACTCTGACAATTCCATATGCGCTCTTCCCAGACTGCCAATAATGATCTGTCAGACTCCCGAGCAAAACCTTATGCGCTGGCAAGGTCTTAAAATGGGGAAAGGATGACCTATGAAGCACAAAACTGACACTACCAGAATCATTAGAGTATTAAGAAGGGCAGCCAACAGTTCAGTTTTTTGTTTTGTGTGCAGAGGTTGAATTCGAGACATCAGATCTCGAGTCAGTTCCCATGGCTCGATCAACGTAGTCCGTGCAGCCAGTTATTATCATGCGGACAGAGCCAGGCACAGGCCTAACAGAGGGACGCTGGCTGAAATGGTGGGTGGGTGGTGGGGGGCAGCAAACAGGATCTCTTGAAGACCGTAAAAAAATATACACATAAATGTTGTGTGTGTGTGTATATATATATATATATATATATATATATATATTATTATTATTATTTATTTTTCAAACATCTAATGACTTTCTCCCCAAACAGCATCTAAACAGAAGCTACTATCAGGTCCCCGCGCCATGACACAACACCACGCCATCCATGGTTGGTATATAAAACCTCTCCATCCTTTTCTTCTGCCCTCAAAAAAAGAAGATAAGAAAACTGGGGCAGGTTCTAAACAAACAAAAAACCGTAACTGGGTTAGGCAAACAGGAACAGCATGCAAATTCCGAAAAAGACACGCTTCGCGTCAGAACGACACGAGGCGACGTATAGTTGTGTGATGTATTGAACCATTGCAGTAAAATCGCGTGGGACTAAATATCGCTCCACGAACCTAAGCTCTGATTGGCTGTGTGGTCTGTCGAGCCTGTCTACGCAGCGCGCGCTTTTGACCTTGCCCCGCCAAGAGCGGTCACCTTGGATGGTTTTTGTAGTCTGTACGCCACGCCAAGGAGAAGTAACTCTTCTTCACTGTCCGGACGCTTTGTGTGTGTGTGCGTTGTGTGGGCCCCGGAGTTTTTTTTCCTTGCCGGTTCACAAGAATTCTGTGAAAAACACGAGAACGAAAGGTAAGAAAACGTTTCTTTTTCACGTAATCTTTAGGAAACATGTGTTTTTCTTCAGTTTTAGAGCAATAGACTATGTATTTTCCGTTCATCGATTTGTTTCACGGAGAATAAATTATGCGAAGGTTTCCGTTTCGAAGCATTACAATTACATTTTTCAGTTAAATCCGTTTTTTCTTTGAATACACACAAAAAAATAGTATACGCAGAACGTCAAGACGTGAAGACGTGATTAATTTGACGATAAACGATTAAAGAAAAAAAGAAAATATCGTGCTACAACTACTAACGAGAAACACGACGAATTAATGAAAACAATGAAATAAAATTCAGAATTTTCAAATTCAAAATTGTGTGAACTACTACAACCAGAAATCACACAATTTAATTTAAAAGGAAAGGAAAATGAATATTTATATTGTAGGGAAAACCAAAACTAAACTGTAAAGGTTTTGTTAACAAAAAACAGAAATTCAAATGATGACTGTAAGATTCCACAGGAAAATTCTCGAAGGTGGAAAAAAAAGTCTAATCGTTGCAACAACAAGCAATGTCATACAGAACTGACCTTGTCAAAAGTAGCGCTATATTTCACTTGTTTTACTTGCAATGGTGGCATTAATTTGATGAAAATACAATTCATCAGTGTTAATTAAGCTGATGTTAATTGTATAATTCGTGTTACCGCTGATTTAGTTCCTTTTTCTTTTGTGGATGTTGCAGTTTAGTTAGTTATCTTTGTACGAAATAGGCGGTGGTTGTTGGGCTTACTTTCGGTGGTATGCCTACATCATGTGAAGTTAAAGAGTAGTGTGTCAAACCAATCGATGTGTTAGTCATATTCTCAGTGTATGTTATCAGTTAGTACAGAGAGGATAACAGAGCTCTATCTTCTGTCTTTGCCACGTCCCTCCTTGACGCTGTGCGATAACTTAATCTCCTTGCTCGGAGCTTTATCTGTGAACATCAGTGACATCTCTCTACCACCACCACTCCTCTCTGTCTGTCTGTCTGTCTGTCTGTCTCTCTGTCTGTCTGTCTGTCTGTCTCTCTCTCTTGCGGAATCCTTCCCGTCTTATCTCGACGTGTAGGCTATGGTGGGGTGGGTAGGTGGGTGGGGGATGTGTGTCTGTGTCATGTGTCACGGTGTGCTGCGTTTGTTTATCAACGTCCTTTCATTTCAAATATATTAGACGATGTGTGTGTGTGTGTGTGTGTGTGTGTGTGTGTAGTGTGTGTGTGGAGTTGTGTGAGGAGAGAGAGAGATCAGAGAGGGGGGGGGGGTTGGGCAGGGGGGGCAAAAGTATGAATTATTTTTATTTTCCCCTGTATTCCCCCCCCCTTTTTTTTTTTTTTTTTTTATAAAATCAAAATCGATTCATGTTATTTTCGATGCAAAACACAATAATTAGTTTGAGTCTGGCCCGATTGTGGGTGGTCACAGTCAATCAAAATCAACATTAAAACAAAACGTTGGCAGAACTTCAGAATTGCTTATGGCAGATAATTTATTAATCAAATCTTATCATCTATCTATCTATCTTTATCTATCTATCATGCTGATCAGGTAAGGGCTGATTTTTCTTCTGCTGCTTCTTTTTCTGCTTTTTTTTTTTTATATAATTCTTCAGTTCGTGCCCTGAATATATGACAACTTAGGTCATGGGGCTCTCGCCTCACAGGCTTGAGTGTACCCTACCTCAGCATTTTTGTGTGTCTGCGTGTGTGTGTGTGTGGTGTGGTGTGTTTGTTTGTTTGTATCTTTGTGTATGTGTGTGTGTATGTGTGTGTATGAACCAATTAATGTAAAGCGCAGTGAGTCCTTACCTATGTGTGGGAGAGTAGCGCTACATAAATGTGATTTATTATTATTTATTATCATTATCTATCTGTCCGTCTATCTATCTATCTAGGCCTATAGAGATCTATGTGTATAGTATATATATAATATGTATATATATGTACATGTGTGTGTAATATGTTATTACATATGCAAAGGATGTCTCATAGCCCTGAGGTTACAGTGGGATGAGGTGGTAGAGGGTTAGCAGTACGTGGGCGATGCCCATGCTCTTTCACTCGCTGCTTTATTTTCAGTAATCCACACGAACGTGAAGTAGGCCTACTCATCATTCACAATAACATTGGTACATGATCAGGAGAATTCAGTCTGCCTAGTCTGTGTTAAAGATACCCTTCATAGTATTTGAAGCATTTACTAGTATATATATACGAATATATTTTTTTGTCGGCGAAACATTACCAAATGATCATTTACAAGTCCTAACATATTCATACGATTGACGAAAAAAAAACAAAAAAACAAAACAAAACAAAACTTACCTTGTGTAAATGGATTTGTCAAATTTGCCGATCCCAATCAAACACCCACACAGAATACTGACCTTATTTCTTTCTCTTATTCTTCTCCCCAGCTCCCTTCAGTATATTTTTAACAGAGCACTCCCCGTTCTGGAAAATGCCATGCCAGCAACAGAACTTGAGTGGCAGACAGCATCCCCTGATGCAATTATAGACTGATGCAAACAACAAAGCGGATCTGGGCGGTCAAGTTGAGCTTGAATAATATCATTAAAGTGCAACGCAAGGTCCTAATGACGTAAAATAACCCACCTCTTCTCGACCCCACCCCACCCCCACTTGGAATGTCGTAAATTAGATCGTAGACAGTTCCAGATCTATAACCAGGCGCAAGTGTTTGTCCTTGAAGTTCTTATGAGCGCTGTTAGCATCTATTCTGGTCTGGTTGTTAACATCTGTTCTGTGATTCCGTCTGAAAATATTTCCATCTCTGTTTTACGGCTGTGTGTGAGTGAAATCCCAAAGTTTAAAGACCAGACATTACTAGTGGAATAAAAAGTTAGTTTGAAAGAGCATTGTCCATGCTGATTACGATAACGAACGATGCCCACTATTAATATTACTGCTCAGCGTGAACATTCCCTAGAATATCTTTCCAAGAAGATTTTCTTATAGGAAAGGACGAAATTGCGTGAGTGGAGAGGAATATTGGTAGTTGTTGCATCAAGGCGTTTCCCCACCATCATTGATTTGTTGCCAAAACTTTGGCATCGTTTAATCAAGTTTCCGTATTGGGAAGGATATGTCCTTGACTTTGGAACCGGTATGACCTTAACCTTGACCCTGACCGAGGTTTACAATGTGGTCGCTGCAGAGTTTCTTACCCTGATTATAAGAGTCTGGTCCAATCTGTGTAAGGTTATTTTAGGAAAGGGGAGGTGAAACGTGAAAGTTGTCCGACAGTGATTTGTAGTACTGGAACAATTCCACAAGAGCTCCATTCAACTTGTAAGGATTTAGAACTCTTTAGTATAATTATACGTGGCCTACGTCAAACGAACTCAAGTGTAGGCAAGATAACGAAGATGGTGCCAGAAGGCGGAGAGATTGAGGAACTGTGTTTGCTCGTTTTTAGCGATTCCCAGTCCGAATGCGTTTCATCCATTCAGTGGTCTAGAAGACTATTGAAACGTTTTAAACGTTTCTGTCGTTTGCAAATTAAAATAAAACCTTACGTGTGGGAGGGATATTGAGATAAGATCTACTGGATAGAAAAAGAGGACGATTAGAATGTGTTCTTGGTCATTCGATGAAACGATGATCTCCAGCACCATATGTGCTTCATCCAAACCGTTATTAATATAAAAAAAAAATGTATATATGTATATAAAAAAACAACAACAAAAAAACAACAACAACAACAACAACAACAACAACAACACAAAACCGTTTATACACGTATTTAAAAACTGGCATACGTGTGGAAGTACTGGGATTGATTGACAAAGAGATGGAAAGGGAGAGATGGAGCAAGACTGCCAGTGTGGTCTTTCGATAAATTTCAGCTGGTGAAAATGAAGTATCTAAAACTAAAATCATCATTACTTTAAAAGAGACACTGTTAGTGTGGTGTGACTCTCTCTCCCTCTTTCTCTCTCTCTTCTTAGATTTTTTTTGGTTTCAATTATAGTTTAGTTTTCTCTCATCGCCTTTTGTTTGTTGTTTGTTTTCTCATCTCTTTTCTTCTAAACTAGTTTCCATCGTTTTAAAAAGAATTTTAAAAAAAAATTTCTCTCCTTTGCCCCCCCACACAAAACTGTTTACAACAGCACAGCTTGTGCAAGATGTACGGCACGTAACCTGAATAATTAAAGACAAGTTCCTGGTCCTTCAGAATACTACAAGTACAAGTAAAGTGTGCCACTTGGGGCATGGCGGCCTGAGGTCTTAGCGGGGATTGCCTCGCACAATGAGTGACATTAACATAAACTTAAAAAAAAAAAATTTTCATTTCAGTCAGTTGGAGTCCGTGGATGTTTAGAAAGATTTATTTCCAGTGTCAGATTCGTGAAAGTGGTAGTTAAAAGGGGAGAGAGGAGAGAGAGAGAGAGAGAGAGAGAGGGAGAGGAGAGGGGGGGGGGAGTGGGAAGTATGAAAACGTATTCAACTTCAACCCGTACTGACGATCTTTTGTTCTAGCGTTGAACATTCAAATAGTCTTTCATGGTGCGAATAGACGTTTTTTGCTTAACAGTGACTTGAATACGAGTGGTTTGCTTTCAGATTTGCCGGGGACGGGAGGGGGCTAGGAGTTGTGTGTGTTGTTGTGTGCTAGCGTGTGCTGTGCGTGTGCGATGCATAGTGCGAGTGTAATTGGCGGTAGCATGTCGTGTGCGTGCTGTGCTGTGTGGTGTGAGATAAGGATGTCTGTCTGGTGTGAAACTATGGACTTGACCTTCGTATATATTTCATCCAAAACATGAGAAACCATTGTAAACCCATGATTAAGCCATGTCCGTGCTAGACTTGGTTACAATAATTCAAACTGAGTTTAGCTGGTCTACGGTGACAGTATTATTTAATCCCAAAAGACCGTCCTGATAAACCCCACCGTTATTATTACAACGAAAAACAACAAAACACACACACACACCACACACACACACACACACACACACGCACCACGCACGCACGCACGCACGCACGCACGCACGCACACACACACACACAAACACACACAACACCAGAGAGAGAGAGGAGAGTACTCACAGAGAGCACACACACGCACGCACTGCACGCACGCACGCACACGCACGCGTGTGCAGTCTTATGTTTTGTTGGTCTTAAGTTTTCCTCTTTCCCTCTACTTTAGAGCTTAAGTCTGCCAGACTATCATTTGGGTATCATACGGTACAATGAGTTGAATCCCGTCTGAACAAACACAAACTCAATCTTGAGGTTAATAAAACGTGAAGGTTTTCCTATAACCCTGTGGACGTAGGGGAACGAGGTGGTAGAGACCTCAACTTTTCTCAGAGCCAGCATTGCGAAGGTGGTACTGTCTGAAAAAAATAATAGATAAAATCGTTTTCTGACACTGAACTAGAAAATTTATGATATGAAGGGTGCTTGGGTGTATCTGTTTCTTCTCACTTACGTGACCGCTTAGGACAGCAGATCCGTCATTAAACCGAAAAATTTCTTATCGAATGGGTAGACCACGCCTACTTTTCTTTGGGGTTCAGCCATTATGGAAAAGTGGACATAAAATTCAATAAAGTTTTTAAAAAATTCGTTCGGACGGTCTTCACGTTAACCTTTTCACTTCTGCACCCAGTGCACTAGCATCCTGCGTTGCCGATCATGCTGGCAAAACAAAAATACCTTTTGACTCCCTCAGACTATCCACCAGTTTCCTGCAGGAAGCTGGTGGATAGGGTGAGGGAGTCAAAGGGTTAAGTTTTTGCAGTTGATGGATAGGCTGTGGGAGTCAAAGGGTTAATATAGCTGGCAGAATTTTAAACACGAATCTGCTGGGTCCGTGTCATCATCATCATCATCATCATCATTATCATCGTCAAGAGCCCTGCCACATGTCGTTGGCGATCATGGCCCTCCATATGTAGACTATCTATCCCTTGTTGCCGCAAGCACATCTTCCACCCTCTCTGTCCTCAGCCACCCTGCAAATCCCCGTCCTGTATTTTCTCCCTGGGTCTACCCGGTGCTCTCTTTCCCTCCAGCTTTCCTGTTGTGACCAGGTGCTCTAATTCCCCTTTCCTCATAAAATGGCCTATAAACGTTGTCTGGGTCCGTCCGTATACTGCAATAAAACGAGCATACCCAAGGCGCGTTCACATGCGGCAGTTCAAATGTAATCGGATCCAACGAAGGGGGCGAGTCAAGCTCAATTTGAAACGTCCGATAAATCTTACGCTAACGATCTAATTACAGGATAGTTGGGGTGGATGTGAACTGCACAAAGGGCCCTGCGATTGCCCATTCACGTCTCGAGGGGTGTACGTGACCGCTGCCAGATGTGATAGAAGCGAAGGTTGTAAAGAACTGGCGGCACCATTACGAGAACCATTGTGGATACCACAAGAGGGTTGGTTGTTTGGCTTTTAATTAAAGTCGTCAAACTGTTTGCGGCCGGAGGAAATTTTCGCGGTTTCTGTTTGGATCTGATTCACCCTCGGCCCCTTCCCCCACCCCCAACCTCCTCCTCCACACACACACACGCACACACACATTCTCTCTGTCCTCCTCCTCCTCCTTCTCCTCCTCCTCTCCTTGTAACAGTGTTATGTAGGTTACACACGAGTCACAAATCCCACAGTGATTCCTACCGTCGTGTATACTGTCTAAAGAAGTACCCTGGTATGTGACGAGCATCAGACACCCGCTTACTGAATGCTTGGGCTTCCTCGAGACATAAAAGCACTCTACACGGTGGACTCTTTAATTAAAGAACTTCTTCAGAGATGTTCCTCTGGATGTCATTTTCAAGTTTTCACAAGACATCAATAAATTTCGTTTGATGTGATTACGCATGAGAATATTATTTCTTTTCTGTAAATGCATTTTAGACTTGCATGGATAATGGTGAACTTAGTTTTAACTGTTGTTGTAACGTATGCATAAACTTAGGTGTCGTTTTTAAAGTGGTGTTAGCCCTGCTATGGCTCTAGTAGTCGGCTGGGTTATAAGCGGTATGAACCTGAACCTGTCTGACCAAAGATGTGTTCTGTCTCACGTACACACACGCACGCACACACACACACACACACACACACACACACACACACACACACACACACCACGCACGCACAATCACCACACACACACACACACACACACACACACACACACACACACACACACACGCACAATCACACACACACAAACACACACACACACTCACATACACACAAACACACACACACACACACTCTCTCTCTCTCTCTCGAGTGTGCACGCGTTCACGCACTTACTACTTGCACACACTACACTCGTGAGTGTAACAGGATATTATGCGCCCTTTCATCCCGGTGTCGTGTGTGTGTGTGGATGTGGTGTGTGTGGTGTGGTGTGTGTGTGTGTTGTGTGTGTGTGTGGTGTGTGTGTGCTGTGTGGTGTGTGTGGTGTGTTTGTGTGTGTGGTGTGTGTGTGGTGTGTGTGTTGTGTGTGTGTGTGTGCGTGTGTGTGTGTGTGTGTGTGTGTGTGTGTGTGTGTGTGTGTGTGTGATGTTTGTGTGTGGTGTGCGTATGTGTGTGTGTGGTGTGTGTGTGTGTGTGTTTTGTGTGTGTGTGTGTGTGTGTGTGTGTGTGTGTGTGTGGTTGTGTGTGTGGTGTGTGTGTGTTGTGTGTTTGTGTGTGTGGTGTGTGATTTTGTGTGTGTGTGTGTGGTGTGTGTGTGTGTGTGTGTGTGTGTGTTGTGTGTGTGTGTGTTGTGATTTTGTGTGTGTGTTGTGTGTTTGTGTGTGTGTGTGTGATTTTGTGTGCGTGTGTGTTGTGTGTGTGTGTGTGTGTGTGGTGTGTGTGTGTGTTGTGTGTGTGTGTGTGATTTGTGTGTGTGCGTGCGTGTGTGTGTGTGTGTGTGTGCTTTGCGTGCGTGCGTGCGTGCTTGCGTGCGTGCGTGCGTGTGTGTGTGTGTGCGTGTATGTGTGTGTGTGTGTGTGTGTGTGTGTGTGTGTGTGTGTGTATGTATGTGTGCCTATAAGAAAAAGTGAGTAGGAGTGGAAAAGTGGGAATAGGTCGATAAACACAGTAAGTGTGATGTGTGGTAAGCTCCGTCAGTCGTTAGGCATACATTTGAATAGACCTTGCGTACGTTGTCGGGCCTTCCTAATTGAAAATAGAGAGTGAGTCGCGGTGTTTGTTTGTAGACAAGTAAAAAGAAAATTATATGTCAACGTGACTTTATGTATCGGCTGTTTGTGAACAGATCTGTGCCAAATTTGGATCACAAATCCGGTCTAACAGGAAGTAGAGAATGTGTGTGTGTGTGTATGTGTGTGTGTGTGTGTGCGTGCGTGCGTGTGTGTGTGTGTGTGTGTGTGTGTGTGTCTGTGTGTGTGTGTGTGTGTGTGTGTGTGTGTGTGTGTGTGTGTGTGTGTGTGTTTAATATGAAATATGGGTGTGCCTGACCCAGTGAGTCACATCGAGTGTTAATTACCGTTTACAACAACTACACGACATATAACAAGACATAACGGTCCTGTGAAATCAGTTCTACAGGAAACTGTCGAGGGATGGAGATGGAGGGTAAGACAGAAAATGGATTGACAACATTGCAGAATGAACAGAGAAACCATTTGCAGAGACCCAGGCTCTGGCACACAGCCGACAGAACCGGAGAAATCCGGGGAACAGTTCTTTTGTGCGGCGCTCCAGTGACTCATCACGGAATTGAAGGTGTACCATTCTCTGATTCGATCTCGTGAACTGGGTTCATCCCATGTTCGCGAGATCTGAGTAGAGATTCACGCAGACAGCATTAGAGCGCTGACGAAGATGGCGAGAACGCCATCGAAAGCTACGGAACTGTGAGTAGCGATTTTTACACTGTTGGGAGACCTTGTTCTTCAAAATTGGTAGCATTATGTCTACCCCCCAACTGTTGAAACTTCCCCTACGTCTCATTCGCGATTACGATCGGACGATCATCACTACCTTTCGTGAATCAGAGAAATTACACCGCTCCCTAGCGAAGTTCAGGAACCATCTACACTTCACACTGCACTGCAAACATCACGGCGTCTTTCCCACCAGCCTAAAAATCAAAACTCCGATGAAAGGAACAGCAGCAAATAATATCATCAATCAGGCACAACGAGCACTCATGAACGAACGCATCAAGCAAATCAACACCCGCATCACTTGTCTGGAAGGGAAAATCCAAGACCTCGAGGAAAGACTGAGCTCTAGCACACTACCAGATGCTATGCTCTCCGAAATCAAAGAGTGGCTAAACAACACACGACGAATAGAATGGGACAAAGTACGCCAACGCCATCGAAAGAAATTCGAACTTCTAGCACCAAAAAACAACAGGAGACAACAGAATGACAAAAGCGAGATTACACCTGTACCGGAAGAAACAAAAAGAAAGACCAAAGAGAGGTGGGTGATCAATCTATCAGATCGCCAACTCACTAAACCTGAACAGGAAGTACTAGAGAAAGGACTAAATTTCGCCGTAGCCCCTAACAAGCTTCCAGTGGTAGACCTCATCACAAGCATTGAAACAGCTTGCAGGTATATTGGCCCTAATTCAGAAGAAGCCACACACTTAAGATCAGACTGTGTCAGAATCATGAAACAGGCCAAACTACCGAAATCCAACTTAACACCGGACCAAAGACGGGCTCTGGCGGATTTAAAGAACGAACACGCCACGATGATCCTACCAGCTGACAAAGGTCGTGCCACAGTCATCATGCCTAGACCCATGTACTATGAGAAGGCAAGCAAACTTCTGGAAGATACTACAACATATGAACGCCTCAAGAAAGATCCTACTTCCAAGTTTTCCAACAAACTGAAAGACACACTGAAACGCCTGAAAGAGACGGACCGCCTGTCATTAGAACAGTACAGGAAATTATACCCAACTGTGTCCGACGTCCCCAAGTTCTATGGTCTACCCAAAGTCCACAAGAAAGAAGTCCCCCTCCGTCCCATAGTCGCATCCAGAGGTTCCATCATGTATGAGACGGCTAGATTTGTGGCGGACATCCTATCACCTCTCGTAGGACACACAGATCATCACATCCACAACAGTGCTGACCTAGTGGAAAAACTGAGTAACTACACCCTCGCTCATGATGAACTCCTTGTGTCATATGATGTCTCTGCCCTATTTACCAGCGTACCAGTGAAAGAAAGCATAGAGATCATACGCCGAAGGTTACAAAACGACCAAACCCTCCACCAACGTACATCTCTCACAGTGGACGACGTATGTGAACTCTTGTCCTGCTGCCTCACCACCACCTACTTCACCTTCCAAGGTGAATTCTACCAACAAAAAGAAGGAGCAGCCATGGGCTCCCCAGTAAGCCCAATAGTAGCCAACCTGTTCATGGAGGATTTTGAAGAGAAAGCATTGGCTTCTTTCCACTCCCCACCACGATACTGGGGGCGCTACGTAGACGACACCATGACTATCCTCCCCCAGCAACTGGTCGAACAGTTCACAGAACATCTGAACAACCAACACCCAGCCATCAAATTCACGAGGGAAGTGGAACAGAACAACTCCATAGCCATGCTGGACACCCTCATCACCAGAACTGATGGCATTCTATCCTTCTCGGTCTACCGTAAACCAACTCATACGGACCAATATTTACAGTTCGACAGCCACCAGCCCCTTGAACACAAACTGGGAGTGATTCGAACCCTTACCCACAGAGCTAACACCATATGCAGTACCCAAGAGGCAAAAGACAAGGAGACAAACCACCTGAAAAAAGTGCTCACCATCTCGGGCTACAAAAAGTGGGCCTGGAACAGCCCGGGAGGCAGGAAATCCAACACCGCATCCCAACAGCCAGTGAAACAACACCAGCGCAAGGGACACATCACCATCCCATACGTAGGAGGTGTGAGTGACGCTCTGTCCAGAAAGATCAGAAAACTGGGGGTGGCTGTACATTCCAAACCTTCCAACACCATACGCAGCCAGCTGGTCACCCCCAAGGACAAAACCAGCAAACTCGACAAAGCTGGCATTATATACAGAATAGACTGCCAGGACTGTAACCAACATTATGTCGGTGAAACTGAACGCCCCCTTCAGAAGAGACTAACAGAACACAAGAGGGACTCTTCTCCAGTAGGAGCTCACCTACACGCCGAAAAACATCAATTCAGTGCGGACAATGTCAACATCCTGGACAGAGAAAATAAGTGGTTCCAGCGAGGAGTCAAGGAGGCCATCTACATCGCAGCCACCAACCCCCCGCTCAACAG
>JAPXFY010000013.1:32579971-32594971 GCA_030674185.1 Monoplex corrugatus
AGAAAACAAAGGAAAAGAAGAAAGACTGCTTGGAGCAAGGGACTGTGGGGGGGGGGGAGGGGGGGGGAAGGGGGCAGAAGACTCTCCCAGAGCACTCTGTCAGTATTCAGGCCCTTCAGTGCGAACACCCTACACAAGACTATTATTTTCTACGCACAAACAAAATGTCTACTTCGGGACCAAGGTGATGGACAAAGTTTTACATCCGGCTGAGACATGTCGGGAAGGAGGCGGCCGATTTTCATCATTTCCCAGTCCCAGACTTTTCTGTCCCTGAATCACATCACTCTTTTCCCACCCTCTTGGAGACGTTTAGATTTTTGTTCATATTAAAAACGACTCATTCGCGGATATTTTGGTCCTGAAATAGGTCTTCCGTCTTCTTATTGCGGCCCCAAAAGTACTGTCTGTTTCTGTGCCCAGCCGACCCGCGTAGAGCCATACCAGGGTTATAACCGTTTCACAACATCCCCCAAAACAGCATAACAATGACAATGACAATGACACTTTTATTTTCCAGTCGTAGAAGTTTGGATTTTGCTCAAGACCCGATTCATCGCACTCAGACAATACCATATATATATACGCTTAACCCAAATCTATCTGCCATTATATGGCATTCTCTCCGGACCTGGGGCAAAGCCTTAAGCATTGGCAAGGTCTTGAAATAGGGAGAAAGGGAGGGGGAACCTATAAAACATTAGACTGACACCACCAGAATGATGGAAACGTTTAGATGGGCAGCGGTGAAAAAGATGCTTGTTAATGGTGCGGGCTGGGATTGCACTTGAAAGATCAGATCGTGTGTGCAAGGCTCTATCAAAAACACAGCCCAAACACACACACGCACACACAACACACACACACACACACACACACACACACACACACACACACACACACACACACACACACACACACACACACACACACACACACACACACACACACAGACAAGTGTGTGTATGTGTGTGTGTGTTTGTGTATACAAATATACACAGAGAGAGAGAGAGACAGACAGAGAGACAGACAGACAGATAGACAGAGAAAGATAGAGAGAGAGAGAGAGAGAGTATACAAACACACACACACACACACACACACACACACACACACACACACACACACACACACACACACACACACACACACCAAAAACAACTATTGAATAAGAGCCATTTTTACAAGTAAGCCATTAATAATCTGCATTATCTGCCAAGGACTATAAATACAGATAATACATAAAAAAATCAATGACACAAAACAAAAGAAAGACGATGAGTAACAGCGTTTACTGTCGTTTGATAAAGAAGGAAGGAGAGACACAGGGGGAAAAGTATGTGTTGTGTGTTTTGTGTGTGTGTGTGTGTGTGTGTGTGTGTGTGTGTGTGTGTGTGTGTGTGTGTGTGTGTGTGTGTGTGTGTGTGTGTGTGTGTGTGCGAGAGAGAGAGAGACAGACAGACAGAGAGACAGAGAGTACAATAGCTTATCCATCACTATTATCATAACTGAAGACAAGTTTGGGCTCCCCATTCGTACAGCTGGGACACAGAATTCACTCCCACGAACGCATGCTGACAATAGACTGTCTCTCCCTTCTCTCTCCCCCCCCTCTCTCTCCTCCTCCTCCTCCTCCTGTCTCTTTAATACATCCCACACCACACACACACAACACACACACAACAGACACACACACACACACACACCACCATCACACACACCCCACATACATACACACACACATACACACGCACACACACATACACACACACAACACACAACACACACACACACACACACACACACACACAAACCACACACACACACACACACACACACACACACACACACACACACCCCACACACACACCACACACACACACACACACACACACACACACACACACACACGATTCATCACAATCATAATGCCTGCATGCGCTGACAGCACATTATTCATCTGTTGTTGTCTATATGATTATAGTCGCCTCTCTCACCAACCCTTCTTTATTGATTTCATTCGTGTAGAACTTACCGTTGCCCTGCCATAGTGTTCATTGGAATTTGTTCAAGGATTCATCGCATTCGGTTAATTCCGTACGCGCTCACCCAAATTTGCCAAACATTTTCTAGCAGACTTCTTCAGCCTGCGCAAAGCCATTATATATGCGCTTTCAAGGTCTTGAACTAGGGAGAGGGTAAGGAACTTAAGAAAATAATCTGACTCGACCAGAATAATCGAATCGAAGATGGCCACTGTTTATGTTGTGGGTTGGGATGGAACTCGATAGAGTTAACCCTTTGACTCCCGCACACTGTCCACCAGCATCCTGCATTGTCAACCACGCTAGCAAAGCAAACACTTAACCTTGACTCCGCACACTTGTCACTCACCTGCATTGTCAACCACGCTAGCAAAGAAACTTAACCCTTTGATCCACCTTCCACCAGCATCCTGCATTGTCAACCACGCTAGCAAAGCAAAAACGTAACCCTTTGACTCCCTCACACTGTCCACCAGCTTCCTGCATTGTCAACCACGCTGCCAAAGCAAAAACTTAACCCTTTGACTCCCTCACCCTATGAAGCTGGTGGATAGAGTGAGGGAGTTAAAGGGTTAAGTTTTTGCAGTTGGTAGATAGGGTGAGGGAGTCAAAGGGTTAAAAGGAAACACTGTTCCCACAAGGGTTGAACTTTTCGGTCCAGTTCTTGGCAGGATTTTCCAGTGGTCACTCGGACTTTTTGGTCCAGGTTTTCTTTACAGAGTTTGTGCTCAATCCTCGATATAATTGAAATGTGTCTTTATTTAATGCACTTCTGTTCGACCAACAAAAGTTTAGGGCAGAAAAGGCCAAGGGACGAAAAGTTCCGACACTTTTGTATTAATTTGCAGTCGAAATTGATCTGACCCTGTGGTGATACTATACACACTGGTACCACCTATCGAATCAGTTTTCTGGTGTTTTAATGGTTTCGTTTTTCTTGTCTATCGCTCTCGTCAATGACATCAATCAGAAGTTATATTGGTAAAATGCAAACATGTTATGAATAAAATTATAACGTCTTTGGTTAATCTCGCACACACCCTTTTGTGCATGCTATATTAAGGGAAAGTCTATCCACACAATTGCAGCAGATTCGGGTGGGCAGCCCGTATGGTTAGTACGATGAACACAGTCATGTTGATTACATCCAACGTCTAACTGAGTACTACTGTATCCAGGGCATGGCTGGTAACAACACATTGTTTTGTCACTGATTAGATCATCGACAGCGATGACAAAGACTGTCGCTTTGAACTTGTGGAATGTAGCCTTTAGGCATGAACGTTTCTGTGTTTGAACCGTTGGGGTTGTCGGACATTTCGAGTGAAAAATTACATCACCTTTGGACCTAAGTATTCTCTGAAGATTTAAAAACTTACAACATCGTACACAGACTGGCATGATTAAGTCATGAAATTCACGCACACACACACACACACACACACACACACACACACACACACACACACACACACACACACACACACACACACACACACACATACACACACACGTATACATACTTAACATGTTAATATATAAAGATATATATTATATATATATATATACATATATTATATGAACTTGAACACACACGCACGCACGCACACATACGAATTCTCTTTTCATCTTCGAAACACTATTTTTGTTTAGGATTGAAATGTTGTCCAAGATTGTTTCGATGTTTCAAACCTTGTTCACAATTGTTTCTAAGCTTAAAGCATTTCTACACTTGTTTCTATGATTGAAACAGTCCACAATTTATGAACGATTCAGACATTGTCAACGATCGTTTCTATGTTTCAAACATTGTCCACACTTGTTTAAAAAATCGTGTTCAAACATTCTCCATAATTGTTTCCATGTTTGACATAATTATGATTAAGACATTGTCATTGTCTGTGGTAGTTTATGTTCTTAGAGCCCTGTCCACATCTTTTCTAAATCTATTGTCTACAGTTGCTTCTAGTCTATTTTGACACGTTGTTCACAATTGTTTCTAGGTTTCACACATTGTAAACAATTGTTTGAAACAATGTCTAGTATTGTTCCAATGTTTGAAACATTGTCAAAGAGTGTTTCTATGTTTAAAATATTGCCAGGGATTGTTTGGCTGTTTGTGACATTGTTTAGGATTGTTTGAGTGTTTGAGACATTGACTAAGATCGTTTCGATGCCTGAGACAAGAGTCCAGATGCTGTGAGTGAAAAACCAGTCGACATCATCTTTTGAATTACACTATTTCGAATCAATACTAGGGGAAAACGGTTGCAGGAGCTTTCACTTTAAGACTTTTAGTGAAAGTTGACGACACCGTTTTAAGTCCTTTTGAGTGTGTGTGTGTGTGTGTGTGTGTGTGTGTGTGTGTGTGTGTGTGTGTGTGTGTGTGTGTGTGTGTGTGTGTGTTACGTGTGCGTGTGTGTGGTGTGTGTGTGTGTGTGTGTGTGTATGTGCGTGTGTGCGTGCGTGTGTGTGTGTGTGTGTGTATATAGGACAGAGGAGAAGTACACTCACGTAACAGATGGAGAGCCACATTGCCGCTGATACCTCCTCAGTTTACTTCAAGACATTTATACATGTCGTTCTCTCTCTCTCTCTCTCTCTCTGTTTGTGTGTGGTGTGTGGTGTGTTTGTGTGTGTGTGTGTTGTGTTGTGTGATCGTGTGTTGTGTGTGCGTGTGTGCGTGCGTGTGTATGTGTGCGCGCGATCTCTCTCTCTCTCTCTCTCTCTCTCCCTCCTCACAACACACACACACACACACAACACACACACACACACACACACACACACACACACACACACACACACACACACACACACACACACACACACACACACACTTATCTAAGACGGGTATCAGAGGCTTGAAGACGTTTATAGCGGTATTAAATGTTTATGTGCAGTCGTTGTGATGTAACCAAAGCCTGTCTTGTGTCGACGTGTGTGTGTGTGTGTGTGTGTGTGTGTGTGTGTGTGTGTGTGTGTGTGTGTGTGTGTGTGTGTGTGTGTGTGTGTGTGTGTGTGTTGTGTGAGAGAGAGAGAAAATTTCTCAAAAGGAACGTTATTTATTGAAATGAGAGACGGACAGACAGGCAGGCAGGCAGGCAGGCAGATAGGCAGAGAGAGAGAGAGAGAGAGAGAGAGAGAGAGAGAGAGAGAGAGAGAGAGAGAGAGAGAGAGAGAGAGAGAGAGAAAAGTAAGATTGACTTTAATGTGTCTTATTCATTTGACGTGTTTTTCGTCTTGTGTAAAGACGTTTCTTATAAAACAGGATCTACACGTGTATACTCTACAGTGTTGACTCAAGCTGTGTAGTCATTGCTCGTACATTTTTTCCTCTTACAAGGAGCGTGGCTTCCGCTTTGTGAATCCGCGTAATGGTCTGTGTACAAACGAGTTTGGTGACGTGAAAAGACACATAAAAGTCAACTCAATATCTGTCGTGTTCTTTGCTCAAAGCTTTTCGGAACTTCTTTGTCTGGTCGAGGTTGAAATGCAGTTTAAGTTTAACCCTTTGAATCCCGCACCCTGTTCACCAGAATCGTCAACCATGCTAGCAGTGCAAAAACTTAACCCTTTGACTCCCTTAGTTATAGAGTTTGAGTTTTTGTGGTTGGTAGATAGGGTGCGCGAGTCAAAATTAATTCCTTGGAAATACAAACTTGTTGCTTTCAAAATTTCTTAAATTTTTAGTGTGTTCTTTCTGGGCCTGAAAAATGGACAGTTTGGTTGTTTCATTGTTTGTTTGTATGGTTTCTTCTTGGCTTTAGAAATGCAAACCAGTCTTCTTGTGCATCAAATGTCTTTCTTTCTTTCTTTCTTTCTTTCTAATATCTCAGAATATATCTGCACCTTGCAAATGGGAATGTCTTTTTTCCCTAGGGCTTGGAAATGTAAACTTGTCTGTTTTTCCTGTAACATCAAAAACTCTTTTCTTTAACCCTTTCACTCCCGCACCCAGTCCACGAGCACCCTGCATTGTCAACCATGCTAGCGAAACAAAACTTAACCCTTTGATTCCTTCACCCCATCCACCAGTTTCCTGCAGGAAGCTGATGGACAAGGTGACGCAACCAAAAGGTTAAGTTTTTGTAGTGTGTGGATAGGGCTGGGAGTCGAAGGGTTAAAGGATCACAGGCATGCATAACATGGTGTCGCTTTTGAATGTCAAGAACACGAGACAGATAACACCATTTCCTCACATGTTTCATGATCATGGTTTTTAGTATGATTCTGCCTTTTGCTTACTTGAAAAATAACGCTATATTTTATAGAGGAAATGGTGTCCAGATGGTATGAGTCTGCCATTTTGCTTACCGGGAAAACAACATATTTTACCGAAGAAATGGTTTTACAGGGGAAATAATGACTGGATAGTACGAGTCTGCCATTTTGCTTACTGGAAGAACATATATATTTTACACAGGAAATGGTATCTATGTTTGGAAATGAACGTCTTTGACAAAGGCAAAGATTGACTGTTCTTACTCCTTGCTGCTTTTGACTGAATCCATCAACGTAAAATATCTTTCAATGCTTCTGAGAAAAGGATATCTACTACAAGATGAAAAGCGTAATTCAGAAAATGAAATGTGTTAGTAATAAGCGTTCAGTGGTTTTAAAATATATATTATATATGATTTTGTATACTCATATAGTAGGTTCTGAAATGTACACTTGTTTAGGGTAATTCCATACCGTGAACAGATCTTATGACCATTACAAACACGATTCAAGCTCCAGACACTCTTGTGTCTGCATCGTTGAAAATATCACCCTGAACCTGAAGCTTACATATACGAAAATATTACTCTGAACCTGAAGCTAACTGACATATATATTGAAAATATCCCCCTGAACCTGAAGCTGACATATATACTGAAAATATTACTCTGAACCTGAAGCTAACTGACATAATTTATTATATTGAAAATAATACCCAGAACCTGAAGCTAACTGACACATATTTGAAACTAGGTATACATATTCACATCACACACAAACTTAGAATCAAACTGAGCGGCTGTGTGTGCATAAACAGACGACTGGAATTCTTTTTGATGACAGGCTGTGCGTTGTGAACCGTTCAGTAAACGTGTCCCAAATGGCCAATGGACCAGCATACCATGCGCTGCCACACATTCAACCGCTTTATTTCGAACAGTTTGAAGAACTCAAGCGGCGCCAGATAGCCATCCGTTTTATTGCAGACAGTTTGAACGACCCTGTGGTCAGTTGGTCATTTCGGGTTATTTGTGGTCTAAAGATTATATCATTGTCAGTGGACCCCCTCCCGTTCCTTTCCCACACCACCGTTTCTTCCCAATGGTGTCTTGTAGGCTACTATATATTGTAATATATATATATATATGTATATGTATATACATACATATATATATATATATATACATATGTATATGTATATAAGTTGCTTTTAGGTTTATAAGTTGCTTATAAGGGAAATAGTGATTGGATAGTGCGAGTCTGCCATTTGCTTACTGGATAGAGTAACATGTATATTTTACACAGGAAATGGTACCTTCGTTTGAAAAATAACGTCTTTGCGAAAGGCAAAGATTTACTGTTCTTACTTTATATATGTAACTTGCTTTTATGCTGTCCAGTTACAATTTTGCTTTTTTGTTTTTTCATTTGAGGTGACGACGTTATCACTAAAGGTTGCTCTTTTCTCTTCCTATGAAAAAGCCAGTTTCAATAGTCTCAGTCTGCCATTTTGTGTACAGGAAGATAACATTATGTTGTACAGACCAAAGTATGTCCACGTTCGAAAAAATAAAACTCTAGAAAAAAAAAAAAGAAAAAAAAGATCGACTGCTCTTATTTCTTGCAATTATAGATTGAAATCATTAAAAACTTTATAAATGTTTCTTAGATAAGAATATATATACAGAACTTTCAACAAAATCAAACGTGTAGATGTGGCAGCGAACTGTGCTTGTAATGGTATGGCTCAGTTTCTGACTGAATTTATAACTTGCAGCTAAGAATGCCACTTGGCATGTCAGTTTTATGGGGTTTACGCTGAGAGCGCTTTAACTTATGCAAGTCACGTGTTTTTATTTTCTAAAATGTATATCGCCGGCAACGACCGAGAAGGAAATCTTTTTGCTCTCCTCTCTCTCTGTGTGTGTCTTTTTGTCTGTCTGTCTGTCTGGCTGGCTGATTGGCTCTCTCTCTCTCTCTCTCTCTCTCTCTCTCTCTCTCTCTCTCTCTCTCTCTCCTCTCTCTCTCTCTCTTCTCTCCCCTCGTATTTAAATTTATAAAATAACATTTAAAACAATCAGAATAAAATAATATTATATCTCAGTATGACTGCACAGGTTCACACACACACACACACACACACACACACACACACACACACACACACACACACACACACACACACACACACACACCACAACACACACACACACAAACACACACACACACACATACACACACACATACACACACTCACACTCACACTCTCTCACTTTCTGTCTCTCTCTCTCTCTCTCTCTCTCTCTCACACACACACACACACTCACTCTCTCTCTGTCTCTCTCTCTCTCTCTCTCACACACACACACACACACACACATACACACACACACACACACACACACACACACACACACACACACACACACACACACACACACACACACACACACACACCAGTTTCAAGTTAAATAAGTCTACATTTCAACCGTCATGCTCAACACCAGAACACAAACTGAACACAGTTTTTGGAGTGAAAAATCATAGAAACAGCTATGAATTGTTAGGACGTCAGCTTCAGTTACGAAGGTCCTGAGTTCGACCCTGGTGGCTTAAGGGTGGAGATCCCCCCCCCCCCCCCCCCCCACCGTTCCCTGCCTGTCAAGTCAGGATAACATTATAGTGTACAGACCTGATAGTGTCCGATCTATTTCCGTATGTATACGTACGCAGAACATCATATGCGTGGTTTATAGAAATGAAAATCCCAACATGCAGCATTCCCGGAAACGCAGTATGACGGCCAACATGGTGGGAGAGAATCGTAAAAGCCCAAGGAAATGAAAATACCCAGCATGCACCTCCCCGGAAACGGAATATGACGGCCAACATGGCGGAATAGAAAACGTAAAATCCAAGGAAATGAAAATACCCGGCGTACACACTGCCGGAAACGGAATACGACGGCCAACATGGCGGGGTAAGACAAGAAACCTAAAAGCCACTTATATACAACTTATTACAAGTAAGCGCGGGAGCTGCATAGTACAAACGGAGAAACAAACAAACAACATCAACTGCAGAAATAACAACAATTCGTCATGCATGAAAAAGAAAGAAGAAAAAAAACACACAAAAAACCACCGATATAAGAGACAATCGATCGGATTATTGAACCAATCAGCCGAGGATGATCGGCTGACCTGTAAAGAATAACAGGTCGGCAAAGGACTTAAAAACAGAAGAACGATCGCGGATTCTGAGGAAAGAAGATACGACACAAAGGACACGCTACTCGAACGGTCACAAAAGTAAGAAAATAGGATACACTTTAGTGTCACGGTCGCCATTCTTTGAGGGGAGACCATCTGCTTCAGTGATAATCGGACTGACGTGCTGGTCCCACAGTCCTGTTTGGTGCTGCTATCTACTACGCTGTAGAATCGCACGCAGATCGTTGTAAGTCTGATCCGATGACATATTGCGTGCAAGAGTCATGTCTGTTCATGTCCCACAACTCGAGGGACAGGGAAATGATGATGGCAATGATAATGGTGATAATATGGAGAAGGAGAGAAGAGAAGAAGAAGAAGAATAGTAATACAGTAATACTATTAAACACACACACACACACACACACACACACACACACACACACACACACACACATTGATGGACGCGCGCGAACACATACACGCGCGCGCGCGCGCGCGCGCGAACACACACACACACACACACACACACACACACACACACACACACACACACACACACACGCAACAAAAGTACCTGAAAAGAAAATAAAAAACAAGAAAGAACAACGTCATGACGTCACACAAGCTAAAGACGTCATTTTATATCCGAACCATACTACATCACGCTCTGAAGATAGGCCTATTCCAAAACAACATAAAAAGCACCATGATCTTCCGTATGTTATCACTGTCCACGACTCTGTGTTGAGAGGTGTCAACTCGAGAAGACTGGGGCGATCTTACGGTTTCGAAGGAGACTCGTGCCCTGTGACCGCCCCTCATGACATTCAAAGCTCATTAGACATGGCCCTTTCCAAATGTGACGATACTGCAGACTGTTTTGTTTTTCATTGTGGCGTGCATGATTTGAACAGCAAAGATCTCGCTGCAACAACTAAACATCTCGCTTCAGGCATAAAACAAATAGCACAAGAACATCCTAATTCAAAATTAGTCGTTAGTAAGGTTGCCCCTGTACGGCAGGCCCGAATGGAGGTTCAACGAAATCTGTTCAACGCTTTACTATCTGCTGAACTTGTTGATATGAAAAATATTTCTTTAGTATCACATGAGAACCTTCGTACCACACAACAATTTCTAAAAGATGACATTCACCCCACCACCAGAGGAAGCAGCATCATTGCAGGAAATCTTGGAAGACACATTCGAGACCTCTTTTGGGAGACTCCAAGGAGAACAGCAAGATCAAGATCAGCACAGCTACATCCTTCCAGATTCTCCAGAGGACGGTACCACCTTTTCGACAACTACGTACCATGGTGGCCGTATAATATGTTTTGATATAACAGTATTACATATACAATTCTTGACGTTCATGTCACAGGACTTTTTCTGCGTCATCTCTGACATTTCTTCTGCTGAAAGTATACAATAACCAGGTTTTAGTCCGACTATCAAGACTCAGTCAGACTATACACTCTGTACATTTGAAGACGTGTATGCTATTATTTTGGTTATTGGTTATTTGTTATTCATTGTAATCTAATATCTCCTCAATAAGTTATTTATACGTTGACTATATAATTTTCTTTTCATCGTTTTGCTACAATTTTGTTATCTTTATTTCGTAGTCTAAGTAATTGCGTAATTTTCTTTCTGTCCATCTCTCCTGTACACAGAAAATCAAAGTATTCATTATTATCGTCCATAAATAAAGTCAGTAGAAAGTTGGAGATAAACCAGTATCAGTAATGCGACAGCAATCCCAAGTCAAGTTTTTGCAATGGAATTGTAGATCCCTTTCCACCAATTCGGCATACTTAGAGCATTTCCTGACATCAAATAGATGTGAAGTTTTGATTCTGCAGTCGATGAATGTTGTCGCAACCAAGCTTCCCAATTTCCCCAATTATTACTATCCTCCAGTCACGGGAAGAAGGTATCCACCGCGATATATATACTCAAAGACTTACAATACTGCTTACTTACTTCCCCAGTTTTGAAATCAAGCGACGATTTGCACGCTTGTGCTGCCACTGTCCAATTAAGCAATTCTTTAAACATCAACGTTTTGTCAGTCTACCTGCCAACAGGTCCAAATGACCACAACACAGAATGGCTGCGCACGATCCTAGATCAGCAGCGTGGTAAATGGCTAATAGGTGGAGACTTTAATTCCCACTCCCCATTTTGGGAAAAGAACTGTTCTACTGTTACAAGCAATCGTTTGGTAGAAAATATCGTTGATAGTTCGCTTTACCTTCTAAATGATGGTAGTGTCACTAGGATCCCTGATGTCTCCAAACACAGGGCGACAGCCATCGATTTGTCTCTGATATCACCAGAATTAGCACCATCCTGTACCTGGGAAACTCACAGAGACACTTTGGGAAGCGATCATCTACCTATCATCATAACCATAACTGACAAAAACATCAGGATGAAAGACAGCTGTCCTGATATTATTCCAAAATATAATTACAAGCGTGCAGACTGGTCCTTATTTCGAACTACTCTTGCTAATCAGGATTACAGACATTATGAAAGTGAAAATGTAGACATTATGTTTTCTAAATTCCAAGAGTCAATTCTAGCCGCTGCAGACATATCAATTCCGAAACTCAAAACTTCTAAATCGAATAATCGATTGGGTAATGTTTGGTGGACAGGGGCATGTGAGAAAGCAGTTCAATATAAAAGGGAGAAATTCAAAATCTACATCAAAAGCCGGAAACCTGAAGATCATGTGGAAATGAAAAAAGCTAACATCCAATGTAACAAAACCATCGCTGAAGCAAAGAAAGATTATTGGGCATCATTCTGCACAAAACAAATTTCAGATTTCAAAGATTTTCATAAAGTCTGGACGAAAATGAATCAAATGAAGAATGGAACCAACCTACAAAGGTGTCCGATAATAATAGAAACATGTAACACATTTCCTTCAGACATGGACAAAGCAGAAACTTTTGTGGAATTATTTGCTAAAAACAGTAAAGTTGAAGGTTTATCTTCAGACTGCAAACATCACAGAGAAATGGAAGATAACAACCCAATCTACACTGATCCAGTACCTCAGAATGATCTCTGGTTTAATTCTCCAATCACCTTAGAAGAGCTAAAAAACACAATACTGTTTCTACACAACAAAACGAGTTCGGTAGGTGTTGATGCAGTTTCGACTGAAATGATTAAACATCTCCCTGAAAACTATCTTATTTTCCTACACAAAATTCTGCAGAAATGCTGGGTTAACGGAACTGTACCACAAATCTGGCAAAAGTCTATAGTTATACCGATATTAAAAGCAGGAAAATCGAAAACTGATAAAAACAGTTACAGACCCATTGCTTTGACGTCCCACACGAGCAAACTAATGGAAAGATTGATCTTAAACAGACTTTTACACTACTGTGATAAAAATAATGTTATTCCGGTAAACCAGGCGGGTTTTAGAAAAGGGAGATCTGCAGTTGAACACCTGGTTAAACTTACAACTCAGATCAAACAACAGTTTGCCCGCAGAAAAAGTGTTTTAGCTACTTTCTTTGATGTAAAAAAAGCTTACGATCAAGTTTGGCATAAACGTCTATTGTTCAAGCTAAAATCTGTTGGTTTATCTGGTAATATGTACAATTACATTAAATCTTTTTTAGCTAATAGAACAATACGGGCTAGAGTGGGAGCTAGTTATTCTACTTCACGATGCCTCGACATGGGGATTCCACAAGGTTCAGTGATAGCACCTATTTTGTTTAATATCCTTATACAGGATCTTCCTAAAGCTCTTTCAAATCGTGTTGTTTTAGTACAGTATGCTGATGATATATGTACTTGGATGAATATCACTTTAAAAAAGACAACTCCACAGAGAACACGGAATTACATCAGGAAGTTGTATCAAATTGATCTTGATAACCTTGGAAACTATATGTTAGAAAATGGTCTGTCATTGTCGGCGGAAAAAACTAACATGATGCTGTTTGATCCTGGTGGTAACTCAAATAACTTACCTACTTTCAAATTGCTTGGTGAAGTGTTAAATTACAAACAGGTCGTAAAAACATCGAAATTAAGCTGGAATATCCATTTTGATTATATTTTAACAAAAGCACGAAAAACCTTAAATTTTCTAAAGATAATAAGCAAATTACCCTGGGGAATGGATACAAATATACTGATTCATCTGGCAACAGCGCTGGTCAGGTCTAAATTATCCTACGCGCAAGAAATTTTTTTCAATGCACCTAAATATTTACTAAAAAAGATTCAGAACTTGGACTGCAAAAGTCTTAAAATTGCACTAGGTGTACCAACTCATGCTTCTACTCTGGTAACGTACAAAGCTGCTGGAATTCTACCTCTAAACAGCCATCGTGAGCTAGCTACAGCAAACTACTTCACAAGCGAATAATTTTGTGAGCAAAGAAATTAAAATCAGGTCTGATATTGACTTTCCAAAACGAGCAAAAAACATTTCATCACAAATTACAACCGCAACTTACATATCTGACCTGATCAAACAATCCAACATAACTATGGATGAAATAGCCGAGAAACCAACGTTAACGCCTATCCCTACATGGGAAATGCTAAAGGCCACGTTTGATCTCGATTATGCAGACGTTAAAAAAGATGATAATGTCAACATTACGCTATCCACAGCTTGTGAACACATCGATGAAAAGTACCGTACCCACCTCCACATTTTTACCGATGGGTCAGTCTTAGCAAATCAGAGCGCTGGAGCAGCGTTTTATGTTCCAGAATTTAACATTAAAAAGTCTTTTTTCATTGGGACAAATGTATCTATATATACAGCAGAACTGGTCGCTGTTGTTCAAGCTTTGCATTATTTAATAAGCCTTCGGCCTGTGTCTTTCAAAGTAGTTCTCTTTGTTGATTCAAAATCTGTATTATATGCCTTACAGTCTTTTGATACAGACACAAGACCTGATTTAATAATTGAGGCAAATCATCTAATACACTGTTTAAAGATAAATGGCTCGGAAATCAGTTTATGCTGGGTGCCTTCTCACGTTGGTCTTCAAGGCAACAACGTAGTTGACAGAGCAGCTAAATCCGGTGCACTCAATTCTGAAAATTCCATAGAATTACATGTTAACACCTCGGTAAATGAAGCTTACAACTCGCTAGAATTAGCATCATGGATTCGATTTCATGAACATTTAAATGAAAAATTTGTGTCCCAAAAAAGAATCAAACTTTCAGTTCAAAATATCTGTAAAAAAATTCAGTATTCTTCGTTATATCATTTGAGATCAATTGTTACCACATATTTTCGTATTCAAATGAACGCTTTGAAAACTAAATATTGTGAAAACGTTTTATGTATTTGCGGTGAACAATTCACATTGTATCACTGTTTGTTTTACTGCAGAAAGCTTCGTTATTTCTTACCAAAGATGTTTACACAAGGAAACTATCTTGAAAAGCATTTTAAAGAAGTAATATCAGATCAAGTTCTGTTAGTTAAAATTTCAGAATCATTGGTT
>JAPXFY010000013.1:32602471-32624971 GCA_030674185.1 Monoplex corrugatus
CTTAAACATACGATACAGTTAATGCAACATTTTTACAGGAAGCATGTATGAAAGTGTGCCCGGAAAAAAGGTTGTCTGTGCCAACTGTTTGCTTTTAAGTTTCACGAGGGGAAGTCACTGACCGGATACTGCAATCTTTGTGTATTGTTATTCTTCACACTCTTTATCAGTCATATCCGTTTTCACTATTTCCTGGCTTTAAAAGCCAATGTTTGACCTCTCCCCTCCCCCTCTGTTTATGTCTCTGTCACTGTTTCTGTCTGTCTGTCTGTCTGTCTGTCTCTCTCTCTCTCTCTTTCGGTCTTCTTTTCGTCTTTTTCTCTCTCTCTCTCTCCTCTTTCTCTTCTTTCTCTCTCCTCTCTCTCTCTCTCTCTCTTCTCTCTTCTCTCTTTCTCTCTCTCTCTTTCTCTCTCTCTCTTTCTCTCTCTCTCTCTCTTTCTCTCCCCCCCCCCCCCCCTGTCCTCTGTCTTTGCCCTCCCACGTGCCATGCCATGATTAAGTTAACACTGCAGTTCATTACGCTGCTGGTGGTAATGTTGGAAGGTGATCAATCCATAGTTGCCTTCACTGACACTGACACTGACAGTGCTGGCTGGGTGGGTGGGTAGGCCACTGAAATCGATCCACTGCTGGTATTGATCAAGTGAATCATGAAGCAGACCAAACTGGCAAAATTGCGTAAACACGTTCGAACACGCATAGACGTATGTGTGTACGGCACGGCCACACACACGCACGAACGCGCGCGCATACACTCACACACACACACACCACACACACACCCCACCACACACACACACACAACACACACACACACACACACACACACACACAATCTCTCTCTCTCTCTCTCTCTGCGTCTGTCTCTCTCTCTCTTTCTCCCTCTCTGTCTCTGTCTGTCTGTCTATCTGTCTGTCTGTCTGTCTCTCTCTCTCTCTCTCTTCTCTCTCCTCCTCCCTCCCTCTCTCTCTCTCTCTCTCTCCCTCTCTCATTGCAGGTGTTGATTTTCGGTAAATATTGATATATACGAAACGGCAGTGTGATCAACTGACGCGTACCAAATGTGTAACTTTTCCACCAGGTGTAACAATACAATCTGGGGTTGTAGGCCTACACGGTTGTTGAAAGCTGCATTATTTGTTGATTATTTTCCTGGGGGTACGCCTTTTGAATTTGGTTAATCCATGTTCTGAAAAATTCCTATCGAAAGACGGAGGGGTGGGAGTTGGGGTGGGATGGAGAGAGAAGAACAAGAAAAGAAACGTTTATTTTCGAGGGTTTAGCATAAAGAATATAACGCTTTTATTCATCAAGCTCTTGGTCAAAGAGAATCTACACTAATACAAGAGTACACTAAAAAGTATGATGCTTGTAGAGAGAGGGTGATACTGGCAAAATGAAAACAATCGTGTAAAGACATCGAAACAATGCGCACACACAAGACATACACACACATACAGATAGAGAGACAGAGACAGAGAGAGACACACAGACAGACGACAGACAGACAGACAGAAGATACACAGAAAGGCAAACAAATGGACAGATAGACCAAAACAGGTTCCCAAAGCAATCGTTATCAATTCAGTCTTCCACATTCATGGCTCAGTCTCTGTGAGGCATGGAGCAGACTTGGCAGTAGGATGTCCATGGACTTTTTTTCCTTCTTCTTTTTGTGCTTGCAAAGAATGTGTTCTGTTTTTACTCAGAGAGAGAGAGGGGGGGGGAGGGAGGGAGAGAGGGAGAATAGGTTTGAAGGAAGAGTAGGGGGTAGGAGAGACAGACACATATAGACAATCAGACAGAGGAAGAGAATGCCTGAGGGCAGTAGATCTAGTAGCAATCCATTCGAACTCTCCGTCCCACCGCATGATTTGATATCTGAGAGAAATGGAGACGGCTCTGAAATAGGCAAGTGAAAAGATTTGTTTGTTTTGTTTTTCACTTTCTTGCAAAGAATATTGTTTCCTTTGAAGCTGAAAGCGTACAACATTGCGCAATACGATATTAGTTCGGTAGACATCTACATACAATTGATGTTTAAAATGTCGATATTTCGTTCTTTTCTTGTACACGGTATCAGAGTAATCAAATTACGAGTGAAATGAACTTCATAGCAGGGGATGTCTGTGTACATAAGATAATGTTGATCTCACAACTGTTTTCATTCTTTTGTATGAAAAAGTAAGGTAAAAGTCGTCCCATGTTTCTGAGATTGTAGATGTGTGAAGTGGCAAGAGATATCAACTTTTGAGGGCGTTGTTCGACACCTTATTCTTGATTGCTGGGACTTGTACGATGTGAGGCAGAGGCACTACACGGCGGATTCCTTAAAGCACCTCTTCCGAGACACCCCTCCTGATGCAATTTTTCATTTTTTTTACAAGAGATCAACAGATTTCACCTGATATGATTTTACGTCTGAGTATGTTTTTTTTAATTGCATTTTAGACTTTCAAGGCTAACGGTGAGCATGATTTTTAACTTTTCTCTTTTATCTTAGCTTGGTTGTCGTTTTTGACTTGGTGTTAGCCCTGATGTGGCTCTAGTAGTCGGCTGGGCTTTAATCAATATGAACTTGAACTTGAATACCCTCTCCTTTCCTGCGTTACAAAATTACCTTTCCTAACCCTAAAGAAAGTCAGGAACCCAACCTATCCACTGGATAGACTGAACGCTACTAGCTTGCACAAGGTTTTTACCCCAGTCAGTATCGAACCACGGACCTAAATATTTGGTCCATGGGTTCGAACTCATGCAGTCCAACACGAAGGCGGGAGGGGGGGGGGAGTGGGGCTCTATCTCTACGTCATCAACCCTGCAGTTTTTTTGCCTACACACGCCTGTGTATCCTATATTTCTGGCAATAAGACGGACTTGGAAACAAAAATGTAAGAAAATAAAAGTAAAAGACACAGGCACAGACTACGCAAGACAAGAAGGAAGAATAAACAAAAAGAGCAGACAGGAAAAGAGGAATTATAAACACCTGCCTGGTTCCCAAAGCAGAAAGGGTTAAGTAAGCCGAAAGGAACGCGGGTATGGGTGTTTCCACGGCAATGACATTTGATTTGGAGGGAAGCAGAGAAAGGGAGGGAGGGAGGGAGAGAGAGAGAGATGGAGAGAGAGAGAGAGAGAGAGAGAGAGAGAGAGAGAGAGAGAGAGAGAGAGGAGAGAGAGGTGATAATAATAATAATGTTCCTTATTTTCCAACAGTAAAAGTTCTAGGATAAAAACCATTTTTCAAACTTACCATTCGAGAAAGAGAGGAGAGAGAGAGAGAGAGAGAGAGAGAGGAGAGAGAGAGAGAGAGAGAGAGAGAGAGAGAGAGAGAGAGAGAGAGAGAGAATCTGAACAGTTTACTGATTAAGCCATAGGCCCATTTCACTGGATGAAGACATAGCCAGGAACATGTCTGTTATGGTTAAAGTAATAATAGCAAGATAAAACGCACAACCGGAAAGCGGGGGAAGGGTGAAAGAGCTAGGGAGGGCGAGAGAGAGGGGAGAGAAAGAAAGAGAGAGAGAGAGAGAATTTTCGTCATTTACCACACGACTTTATAGTTTGTTCATAAGGAGTTCACTGCACTCAGGCAGTTCTATATGCGCTCCACTCAAATCGGCCAGCCGTTCTCTGGCAGACTCCCTCAACCTGTGCAAGATCTTGACATGGGGAGGAGGGGGAGAAAAGGAATGTGGAGGAGGGGGAGAAAGCGGATGAGGAGGAGAAAGCGGATGAAGAGGAGGGGGAGAGAGGGGAGGAGGAGAAAGGGCCTATGAAACACTAAGCTGACCCCACCAAAACGACGGAAACAATAAGATGGGCACGAACAGGCCAGTCAGTTTTTAATTTTGCGGGCTACGATTGAATTCGAGCTGTCAGATCTTCAATCTCTACGGCTCTATCAAAAGAACCAGCCTGTCCTCGTTTCAAATACAACTGAGGATGGGAAAACTTTAACCCTTTGACTTTCGTACCCTGTCCACCAACATCCTGCACTGTCAACCATGCTAGCAAAGCAAAACCTTAACCCTTTGACTCCCTCACCCTTGCCCTTTGACTCCCTCACCGTACCCACCAGCTTTATGTAGGAAGATGGTGGGTAGGGAGAAGGAGTCAAACGATCAAATTTTTGTAGTTGGTGGATAGGGTGCGGGAGTCAAAGGTTTAGTAAATACGGAAAGAATGGATCTCATTGTTGGATTGATGTATTTGAAGGAGCTGAGAAACAACACGATACGTACGCAAAGAATGATACCCACCTTCTTCAATAAAGATCTATCTCTATGTACCATATATGCAGCATAAACTCCTGAATACTTGAATAAAGACCTCTGTATCATATCATGTGTAGTAGACAAGACTGTACTGAAAACGGTCTTTAGTATTACAACACAAAGGATGTCCCTTCTCATCTATCGGTAAATCCTCTCTTATTTTCATTCTGCCCACCAGTTTTTCAAGCCGGCATTGTGAACGCCCCACCAGCTGCCGTCGTCTGCGTTTATTGAGTCATTATCACCTGCAGAGTGTAGTTTACTACCTGGCTGTCAGGTGCGGAAGATGGGCTATAGTGTTATGGCCCGACATGTTATTAGAGAATGTAGGGCGAAAGGGTGTACATGGTGGGAAGAGAGAATGTAGGGCGAAAAGGTGTACATGGTGGGAAGAGGGAATGTAGGGCGAAAGGGTGTACATGGTGGGAAGAGGGAATGTAGGGCGAAAAGGTGTACATGGTGGGAAGAGGGAATGTAGGGCGAAAAGGTGTACATGGTGGGAAGAGGGAATGTAGGGCGAAAAGGTGTACATGGTGGGAAGAGAGAATGTAGGGCGAAAAGGTGTACATGGTGGGAAGAGGGAATGTAGGGCGAAAGGGTGTACATGGTGGAAGAGGGAATGTAGGGCGAAAAGGTGTACATGGTGTGAAGAGGGAATGTAGGGCGAAAAGGTGTACATGGTGGGAAGAGGGAATGTAGGGCGAAAGGGTGTACATGGTGGGAAGAGAGACTGTAGGGCGAAAAGGTGTACATGGTGGGAAGAGAGAATGTAGGGCGAAAAGGTGTACATGGTGGGAAGAGAGACTGTAGGGCGAAAGGGTGTACATGGTGTGAAGAGAGAATGTAGGGTGAAAGGGTGTACATGGTGGGAAGAGAGACTGTAGGGCGAAAGGGTGTAACATGGTGGGAAGAGGGAATGTAGGGCGAAAAGGTGTACATGGTGTGAAGAGAGAATGTAGGGTGAAAGGGTGTACATGGTGGGAAGAGAGACTGTAGGGCGAAAAGGTGTACATGGTGGGAAGAGATAATGTAGGGCGAAAAGGGTGTACATGGTGTGAAGAGAGACTGTGGGTCGACAGGGTGTACATGGTGGGAAGAGAGAATGTAGGGTGAAAGGGTGTACATGGTGTGAAGAGGGAATGTAGGGCGAAAAGGTGTACATGGTGGGAAGAGAGACTGTAGGGCAAAAAGGTGTACATGGTGGGAAGAGAGAATGTAGGGCGAAAAGGTGTACATGGTGGGAAGAGAGAATGTAGGGCGAAAAGGTGTACATGGTGGGAAGAGAGAATGTAGGGCGAAAGGGTGTACATGGTGGGAAGAGAGAATGTAGGGCGAAAAGGGTTAACATGGTGGGAAGAGAGAATATAGGGCGAAAAGGTGTACATGGTGGGAAGAGGGAATGTAGGGCGAAAAGGTGTACATTGTGGGAAGAGAGAATGTAGGGCGAAAGGGTGTACATGGTGTGAAGAGGGAATGTAGGGCGAAAAGGTGTACATGGTGGGAAGAGAGAATGTAGGGCGAAAGGGTGTACATGGTGGGAAGAGAGAATGTAGGGCGAAAGGGTGTACATGGTGTGAAGAGAGAATGTAGGGCGAAAGGGTGTACATGGTGGGAAGAGAGAATGTAGGGCGAAAAGGTGTACATGGTGGGAAGAGAGAATGTAGGGCGAAAGGGTGTACATGGTGTGAAGAGAGAATGTAGGGCGAAAGGGTGTACATGGTGGGAAGAGAGAATGTAGGGCGAAAGGGTGTACATGGTGTGAAGAGGGAATGTAGGGCGAAAGGTGTACATGGTGGGAAGAGGGAATGTAGGGCGAAAAGGTGTACATGGTGTGAAGAGAGAATGTAGGGCGAAAAGGTGGACATGGTGGGAAGAGAGAATGTAGGGCGAAAAGGTGTACATGGTGGGAAGAGAGACTGTAGGGCGAAAAGGTGTACATGGTGTGAAGAGAGAATGTAGGGCGAAAAGGTGTACATGGTGGGAAGAGGGAATGTAGGGCGAAAAGGTGTACATGGTGGGAAGAGAGACTGTAGGGCGAAAAGGTGTACATGGTGGGAAGAGAGAATGTAGGGCGAAAAGGTGTACATGGTGGGAAGAGGGAATGTAGGGCGAAAGGGTGTACATGGTGGGAAGAGAGAATGTAGGGCGAAAGGGTGTACATGGTGGGAAGAGAGAATGTAGGGCGAAAAGGTGTACATGGTGGGAAGAGGGAATGTAGGGCGAAAGGGTGTACATGGTGGGAAGAGGGAATGTAGGGCGAAAAGGTGTACATGGTGGGAAGAGAGAATGTAGGGCGAAAAGGTGTACATGGTGGGAAGAGGGAATGTAGGGCGAAAAGGTGTACATGGTGGGAAGAGAGAATGTAGGGCGAAAAGGTGTACATGGTGGGAAGAGGGAATGTAGGGCGAAAAGGTGTACATGGTGGGAAGAGAGAATGTAGGGCGAAAGGGTGTACATGGTGGGAAGAGAGAATGTAGGGCGAAAGGGTGTACATGGTGTGAAGAGGGAATGTAGGGTGAAAAGGTGTACATGGTGGGAAGAGAGACTGTAGGGCGAAAAGGTGTACATGGTGGGAAGAGAGAATGTAGGGCGAAAGGGTGTACATGGTGGGAAGAGAGAATGTAGGGCGAAAGGGTGTACATGGTGTGAAGAGAGAATGTAGGGCGAAAGGTGTACATGGTGGGAAGAGAGACTGTAGGGCGAAAAGGTGTACATGGTGGGAAGAGAGAATGTAGGGCGAAAAGGTGTACATGGTGGGAAGAGGGAATGTAGGGCGAAAGGGTGTACATGGTGTGAAGAGGGAATGTAGGGCGAAAAGGTGTACATGGTGGGAAGAGGGAATGTAGGGCGAAAGGGTGTACATGGTGGGAAGAGAGAATGTAGGGCGAAAGGTGTACATGGTGGGAAGAGGGAATGTAGGGCGAAAGGGTGTACATGGTGGGAAGAGGGAATGTAGGGCGAAAGGGTGTACATGGTGGGAAGAGGGAATGTAGGGCGAAAAGGTGTACATGGTGTGAAGAGGGAATGTAGGGCGAAAAGGTGTACATGGTGGGAAGAGGGAATGTAGGGCGAAAGGGTGTACATGGTGGGAAGAGAGACTGTAGGGCGAAAGGGTGTACATGGTGGGAAGAGAGAATGTAGGGCGAAAAGGTGTACATGGTGGGAAGAGAGACTGTAGGGCGAAAGGGTGTACATGGTGTGAAGAGAGAATGTAGGGTGAAAGGGTGTACATGGTGGGAAGAGAGACTGTAGGGCGAAAGGGTGTACATGGTGGGAAGAGGGAATGTAGGGCGAAAAGGTGTACATGGTGTGAAGAGAGAATGTAGGGTGAAGGGGTGTACATGGTGGGAAGAGAGACTGTAGGGCGAAAAGGTGTACATGGTGGGAAGAGATAATGTAGGGCGAAAAGGGTGTACATGGTGTGAAGAGAGACTGTGGGTCGACAGGGTGTACATGGTGTGAAGAGAGAATGTAGGGTGAAAGGGTGTACATGGTGTGAAGAGGGAATGTAGGGCGAAAAGGTGTACATGGTGGGAAGAGAGACTGTAGGGTGAAAGGGTGTACATGGTGGGAAGAGAGAATATAGGGCGAAAAGGTTTTACATGGTGGGAAGAGGGAATGTAGGGCGAAAAGGTGTACATTGTGGGAAGAGAGAATGTAGGGCGAAAGGGTGTACATGGTGTGAAGAGGGAATGTAGGGCGAAAAGGTGTACATGGTGGGAAGAGAGAATGTAGGGCGAAAGGGTGTACATGGTGGGAAGAGAGAATGTAGGGCGAAAGGGTGTACATGGTGTGAAGAGAGAATGTAGGGCGAAAGGGTGTACATGGTGGGAAGAGAGAATGTAGGGCGAAAGGGTGTACATGGTGGGAAGAGAGACTGTAGGGCGAAAGGGTGTACATGGTGTGAAGAGAGAATGTAGGGCGAAAGGATGTACATGGTGGGAAGAGAGAATGTAGGGCGAAAAGGTGTACATGGTGGGAAGAGAGAATGTAGGACGAAAAGGTGTACATGGTGTGAAGAGAGAATGTAGGGCGAAAAGGTGTACATGGTGGGAAGAGAGACTGTAGGGCGAAAGGGTGTACATGGTGGGAAGAGGGAATGTAGGGCGAAAAGGTGTACATGGTGGGAAGAGAGAATGTAGGGCGAAAAGGTGTACATGGTGGAAGAGGGAATGTAGGACGAAAAGGTGTACATGGTGGGAAGAGAGAATGTAGGGCGAAAGGGTGTACATGGTGGGAAGAGAGAATGTAGGGCGAAAGGGTGTACATGGTGTGAAGAGGGAATGTAGGGTGAAAAGGTGTACATGGTGGGAAGAGAGATTGTAGGGCGAAAAGGTGTACATGGTGGGAAGAGAGAATGTAGGGCGAAAGGGTGTACATGGTGGGAAGAGAGAATGTAGGGCGAAAGGGTGTACATGGTGTGAAGAGAGAATGTAGGGCGAAAGGGTGTACATGGTGGGAAGAGAGACTGTAGGGCGAAAAGGTGTACATGGTGGGAAGAGAGAATGTAGGGCGAAAAGGTGTACATGGTGGGAAGAGGGAATGTAGGGCGAAAGGGTGTACATGGTGGGAAGAGGGAATGTAGGGCGAAAAGGTGTACATGGTGGGAAGAGGGAATGTAGGGCGAAAGGGTGTACATGGTGTGAAGAGAGAATGTAGGGCGAAAGGGTGTACATGGTGTGAAGAGGGAATGTAGGGCGAAAAGGTGTACATGGTGGGAAGAGGGAATGTAGGGCGAAAGGGTGTACATGGTGGGAAGAGAGAATGTAGGGCGAAAAGGTGTACATGGTGGGAAGAGGGAATGTAGGGCGAAAGGGTGTACATGGTGGGAAGAGGGAATGTAGGGCGAAAAGGTGTACATGGTGTGAAGAGGGAATGTAGGGCGAAAAGGTGTACATGGTGGGAAGAGGGAATGTAGGGCGAAAGGGTGTACATGGTGGGAAGAGGGAATGTAGGGCGAAAAGGTGTACATGGTGGGAAGAGAGAATGTAGGGCGAAAAGGTGTACATGGTGGGAAGAGGGAATGTAGGGCGAAAGGGTGTACATGGTGGGAAGAGGGAATGTAGGGCGAAAAGGTGTACATGGTGTGAAGAGGGAATGTAGGGCGAAAAGGTGTACATGGTGGGAAGAGGGAATGTAGGGCGAAAGGGTGTACATGGTGGGAAGAGAGACTGTAGGGCGAAAGGTGTTACATGGAGGGCGAAAGGTACATGTATGTATATATGTTATCTGAACATATATGTATATGTCATATCTATATGTTATGTTATATATAATGTGTATGCGTTATTCACATGAATTAATATGATAATTGGTAGTAGCTGTTGTTGGTAGGTAGTAATATATATTCCAAAAACCCATCGCAACCTACAAAATCCGATAAGAAAATTTCTCTGATAAGAAAATTTATGTATCAGTCAAACCCCATATTGTACAAGCCAGACTTACTTAACTGATTCGTACAGAGCCCATACAACAGATCTGTAGGGCGTACAAGTGTGTAAAGTCAAGCCGCATCCTGTGTAGTGAGTGCTTCATCCACCAAGACGATGTGACAATAAAACCTTTGTCCGTCTAAGACGAATTGTTCTGATGGATGAGATGTTGAAAGCAGGCGGTTGCTTCTCACGGCTGAAGATAAAGATTTGGGCAACTCATTCTCTCTCCCTCTCTCTCGAAGACACACACACACACACACACACACACACACACACACACACACACACACACACACACACACCACACACACACACACACACACTCACACACACACACACACTCACTCTACACTCATCATCACCTCACTCACTCACTCACCTCACTCACACACACACACACTCACACACACACCACACACCACCACACACACCACCACTCACACACACACACACACACCACACCACTCACTCACTCCCCCCCCCCCCCCCCCCGACAAACACATCCCATCCCAGCATCACATCACCCAATGCCACACGCCAGCAAAGCTACAACTGATCCTCCAAGACATTACAACACTCCCCCACCCTTACCCGAATGAAAGTAACCCATGGGGTCATTGCTTCTCATCCCAGATATAAGAGACATCTCCCTTCTTTTATGTCTTGTACTTCTGTCAGATGGCAGTACGTTTGAATTTTTGACATGCGCTATAGGACCGAGCCTCGCAAATATTGTCTAAAGGAAAAACAACTGAAACTCCGATATTGCAAAGCAACTTTGTTCTGTAACCCATTCAAATGGTAACCAACTGGAAGAAACTTGTTCAATCTAGATATAGAACACTGCATTTTTTCGTATGTTATTCCGTGCGGCAACAGTTTCTTTGCATTGCATACGGATAGACACGACCTCTGATGTTATTGCTAATGCTAATGAAAATTAATATTCAAAGCGTGAAAGTTTAGATTATCTAACCCTTACTCCACTCCTATCCACTACCAAACTGAAGAACTTTTTGTTCAAACTGTGATAGCTGAGAGAATTTTCAAGTTATTGTTTTTGCTTTTGGCGTGCCACTGCGGTTAGCTGCCATGCTGTGAAAATTTATAAAAGTTTTGATTGAAGTTATGTATATTTACCCTTTAACTCCTGCACCCTATCCACTACAGCAAAAACTTAACTCTTTTGATTCCTGCAGGAAGCTGGTGGATAGGTGAGGAATAAAAAGATTTAAGTTTTTTGCTTTGCTGCATGGATGTGCAATGCGGATTTAGGTTTTGACTGAAGTTTTATTTTACCCTTTGACTCTGCACCTATCTTACAGCATAATTTTGTCCGCAGAACATGGATAGGTGAGGAACCAGATTTATTTTTGCATTGCTAGCTGGTTGGAATGAGGATACTGGTGCTTGGGTGCGGGAGTCAAAGGGTTTATATACGCGTTCTCATTCTGCTTTTGTTCTTCAGTATAACTTTTGTCACAAAAATGGTTAATAGAGTGCCGAGAGGTGGTCTACGAAAAATCTTGAGTCTTTGCTCACGATACCAGGAAGTGCTTATCTATCATCTCAACTAATTTACAGCCCAACTCTTAAAGGAAACTACTGTGTGTGTGGTACCATCACCTTGTGACTACTGCCTTCTGTTCACATTACTGAGATAAATATGAGTCTGTTGCTTTCGAAATTAATTGACCTGTAAATAGCGCATGCATATGACCTAAATGTTTCCATGGGCGCCAAGCAGCTGCTGCCACCCTTTTATGACTGCGGCCATGGCTAAACGAGGATGCCAGTGGGGGGGGGGGGGGGGGGCGGGGACTGTACAACACGTATATCACCAAGGATCAAGTCTAAGCTCTGACAAATAATCAATTCGTTCTGATCTGTGTTGTAACAGTACCCTAAGGAAATGGCAACCCAACAGCAGACTGCACGTGCGCTCGGCTTATATCTTGTTAACACGACAGTGCGACAGTACTGATCGACAGTCTTCACCCACACCTTCCATAAAGACTAGCTTATCATACAGAACTTGTACGTCCTGACTAGCACCCCTAAATTTACATACGTGTAACCCCTCTCGATTCCATTTTGCCATTGCACGTTCCTGATGTGCGTCATAATTCACAGTGGTTCATGTATTATTCAAATTCTTGCATTCGCCATTACCTGGTGGACCAGGCAAGTGGTTTTGATTTCATGAAGGATCAGCCATAAACTGACAAAGAGTAGGTCTATGAAGTCCTCATTGTTGTATCCATTTGCCCATCAACACCCACCAAGGCTCCCTCCGTTCCTCTCTCTCTCTTTCTTTCTCTCTCTCTCTCTCTCTCTCTCTCACACACACACACACACACACACACACACACACACACACACACAACACACACACACATTTTCCAACATTCTGTTATAGAATACAATCCTGATGTATTCCTCCGTCTCTCACAAATGGAAAACAGGTAAAAGAGGATGGATGGAGTGGAGCAATGACATCAGTAGATTAGTTGTAAAGACACGCACACACAAACACCACACACACACACACACCACACACACAACACTCACGAGCCACAACACACACACACACACACACACAAACACACTACACCACACACACACACACATCTATTACACAATACATCATAATATTAAACACCACGCACCACCAACACACACACATCACATCATAACACACACAACTACAACACACACATACACACACACACACACACACCACACGCACAAACACACACACACACACACACACACACACATTTCCCTCTTTTTCAAGTCTCCAGGCATGCACGCATGCTCATCGTTCGCTCGCACACGTACACGCACATACGGATTTTACAGTATGAAAAAAGAGTGTGTATGTGTGTGGGTAGTGTGTGGGGGGGGGGGGGGGGAGAGAGAGAGAAAGAGAGAGAGAGAGAGGAGAGAGGAGAGAGAGAGAGAAAACAGATGGTAAATTAGGTGTCAGTGCACGTTCAACCGGCAAGATCTTTTCTTTCTTTGTGTTTGTCATTGCATGTACACGTACAAACGGCACGATCTTTCTTTTCTTTCTTTCTGTTTTTCGTTCTTTCCACCCACCCACCACCCCTCTTTTTTTCCACCCACCCACCCCTCTTTTTTTCCACACTTTTTTTTTTTTTGATGTTGGCAGCCGCGTTGTATTATATCGACGACGAAGATGGCTGCCGCTGTTGTTATTACATTGCACCGCAGTGACTTCTGTATGTTACCGGTTCGCTGCCAGAAGATTGTCTTTGAAACTGACGTAGGTGGAACAATTGTCTGTTGTGTTTTTGTATGCCACTTTTGTTTGTTTGTTTGTTTGTGACGGGGGTGACGACAGAAAGGAAGGGAATTTGTGCTTGTCGGTGAAGGCATTTCGGGGTTTTGTTTTAGGTAAGATGATGCTTTTTAGGTAAAGATAGATGCGAATCGATCAACTATACCTCTCTCTCTCTCTCTCTCTCTCTCTCTCTCTCTCTCTCTCTCTCTCTCTCTCTCCTCTCCCTCCTCCTCCCTCCCTCTCGTATCTCTGTCTCTCTTTTGTATTCCATGTTTCTGCTCAGAATCTCCTTCCCCTCCCCCCCCTCTCTCTCTCCCGCCTCCGTCTTTGTCTACCACAAATGCCCCTCTCCCCGCCCCCCGGCCCCCCGTGTGGGTGCTAAGGGCTTTTTCGGTATAAAGGGGATCCAGATGAGTGACTAAGCAATAAAACGAAGCATTTAAACTTAAAGGAATAACTAAACACCATCTCTTTGTGGTTGATGATCATGTACTACTTGTACATCTGTTTGTGTATTTATTACATATGAACAGATGTTTTCCCATTTGATCTGTGGGTACTGCCAGACTGGAAACAGTCCATTGTTTGCAATCCTTTGTGCCGTTTCACACGAGAGACCTAACACTGAAACTATTCTAAATAAATGTTTAGTCACTTCAATCTCTATGTAGTCATAGGTACGATTTTTTCCTTTGTTTGTTCTGGTAGGATGGTGGAACATTCAAGCTTATCTCGATTTATTTATTACGTTATTAATTATTTTTGTTGAACATTACTAGTGTAAAAACAAACTTACAAAAAAAACATTACACTTAAAAGGAGCATTATGTCTCATATATTGAATGATATCATTATCTGATCGTAAGAAGCCTTCATGTAGAAACGGGTCCATTAGGACTGGTTTGTTGTTGTTGTTGTTGTTGTTTTTTTCTCGTAGGAAGCCTTCATGTAGAAACAGGTCCATAGAGGACTAAGTCTGACGAGTCAGCAAAGTGGTGGATAGTGATCTGTGATGTGCCACAGGGTACGACAAGATATCGTCGGCCTCTTTACATCTCAGGAGATGATAGTCTGCACCAGGAGACGTTGTGGTCATGACGTGCACTTTCTGCTGTGGCTGTGCAGGCCGATTCTTGAGTGGCAATCTCTGTCACATCTGCCACATACAAACTGAGTCGCTATTGTCTGGTTTCTGGAACGTTGCTTGCGAAGAGCCCTTTTCTCATCTGCGCTTTCTGCTCTCCTCCTCTCCGCATTCACAACGCCTTGCTGAACGGCTGTCCGCCACGCTGCCCTGTCTTCCGCCAGAGTCTCCCAAGAGCCTGGGTCAATCCTGAGCTTCTAAGGTCCCTTTTGCATGCGTCTACAAAGCGTAGCTGTGGGCGTCCTGGAGTTCGCTTCCGGTTTGCCAGTTCGCCGTAGAGAACGTCTTTAGGTATGCGTCCATCCTCCATTCGACGCACATGGCCAAGCCAGCGTTCGATGCTGTGTAGCCAGCGTTCGATGCTGTGTTACCAGCGAAGCTGGAGTGACCTCTCCAGGTGCAGGCCTGGGCAAGTGAATATGGAGGACGAGCTGTTGCCCATGCAGCAGATCCCCCCTCTCCTCGCCACTAGTAGAATCCAGGGGAAAGACGGAGGCCTGTACCCTGGTACCAGGGGCGAGATAGCAATACAAACAAGATAGCAATACAAACAAATAGGCCTACCGGGCACTCACACATTATTCAACTGTTGGGACGTGGGCTCAGTAGTTTGGACTATCAATTATGGCACGCATTGCTGTCTAGGGCAATGGCCCTTTCTCAGTGTACACACCCATTGCAACTGTCACACACAGACACACGCTCGCGCGCGCGCGCGTGCATACACACTCACACATTCACACTTACACACAGACAGACAGACACACACACACACCTCACAGACATAGACAGACAGACAGAGAGAGAGACAGACAGACAGACAGAGAGACAGAGACAGAGAGACAGAGAAACAACCATAGTCTAAAAGCACGATCGAAAACGATCAATTAGTCAAAATGTGACATTTTCAAACCAAGTATCGAAAAGCACCAGAAACGGACAGCTTCTCTTTCTTTTCTTTCGTCTTTCTTTTTTTTTTATTGTTGTTGTTGTTGTTGTTTTTCCCCTGCGCAGTGTGCACACTATCAAGTATGTGTGAAGGGGCAAATCTATACAACCCATCAAACAGAAAGAGTTCGTGGTTTTGGGCCTATGAACATGAAGGATCCATTTCGTGGACAGCAAACGTCGTTCAGAACCGGGGAAATTGTTAGCGTCAGAGGAGAGAACGGGGAGGGGGAGAGAGACAGAGACAGAGTGAGTGTGTATGTGTGAGAGAGAGAGAGAGAGAGAGGAAAGAGAGAGAGGCCACTTCCCTCTTAATCCTCCCATTTCAACTCTTGATCTGCTCCCCAAAACAAGGTCATCTCTCTCTCTCTCTCTCTCTCTCTCTCTCTCTCTCTCTCTCTCTCTCTCCCCTTTTCTCTTAACCCTATTCAAAAAGAGGGGGGGGGGGAAAGGGGGGGCGGGGCAATTCGAAGGAAGAAATATTAATAAAGAAAGAAAGAAAAAGGAAAGGGAGATGTGACACAAAGCCGAAGAGGAAAAACGCGTATTTAACACACACACACACACACACACACACACACAACACACAACACACACACACACACACACACACACACACAAAACACACGGGAATGGACAAAAGCATTGTGCATCACCTACTCTGACAAACTGAAGGAGGCTTCCTAGACTGGAAACATCACGTGTCCTATTTTATATATTACAACATTCCGTGCACGTTTGTGTAGGCTGGTCGTTACCTCTGCCAGTTCAAGCACACACATAGTAAGCCTCCCTGCTGGTCTACACTTCCTACGTTACACCTGTCTTCAGCATTTCTACCTGTTCAATTACCATCACATCTGTGACCCATAGCGGTGAAGGCGAGAGGTAGGCCGCAGGTTATACGGTTAAAGTCAACAATACCGACCTGACTGCTGCCAGGTAAATGCAGCGGCGCACTTCTTAAGAGTAACGTTTTGTGACATTTCGCAGCGTTTTCTTGTAGATAGCTACAGGTGCCACTGTGGCGATCGAAACGTTGCATTAACCCTTTGATTCCTGCACCCTGTCCACCAGTGTTCTGCATTAGAAGCCATGATAGCGAAGTAAAAACGTAACCCTTTGACTTCCTCATCCTATCCACGGAAGCTGGTGGATAGGGTCAGGGAGTCAAAGGGTTAAGTTTTCGCAGTTGGTGGATAGGGTAAGGGAGTCAAAGGGTTAATGTCTGAATCAAAGCGCGTGCCAGTTTTGAAGCTATAGGAAATCAGAAAGACACGAAAAATAGAATGAAAGTACGTATAAGATTCAAATCGACAAAACGGGACACACGCAGCTGGCTTCGTAATGCTGGAATGCACACACAAAAGGCAATGAAAACACAAATTCACTACAGTTAGGACAAAAACAAAGAGATGAGATAACTTCACTGATCGGTGAATTCCGTTCGAGGATTTAAACAAGGTGTAGGTTTGTTGTTGTTGTTGTTGTTGTTGTTGTTGTTGTTGTCGTCGTCGTCGTCGTCGTCGTCGTCGTCGTCGTCGTCGTCGTCTTCTTTCGTATGTGATTGACAAAGGCCAGTTGGCTGAAGACGTGCGCCAGGCTTGTTTCTTCACGTATGTACGCGTTTTTAGTGTATTCTGATGTATTTTTGGTTTCCAGCCGCTGAAGCCGAAAAGACCCTAAGCCCTTGACTAGCAGTACGTGTCTTCGCACCAACGTCCTGCGACATTTCTGCGGCATTTGCTGAAGAAAAGTTGTAGGTTGTACTCCGGCTATCAAACGCCACAAAAAGGAACCGGGCTGAAAGAGCGACCATGTACCAGAAAGTTTTCTTGTTTCTGTGAAGTACTTCGAGAATTATGAACACATGTGTAACTAATTTTCCGCCTTCTTGGAAGATGACTACCAGGATGCAACAATTTCGAAACGCCCGCTAATTGGCAAACCCATAATTGCTTAGTATCTTATGTTGACCCAGTAGAATGCTGCAGTTAAGCAACTGCGTGCTGCTGTTTGAATGTTAGGTAATGTTGCTGTACTGATCCGTAAGGTTTCCCGGCTACACACGTCGCTTCACTAAATTTAAAATGGAGTCGAAACATCTCTGGTATGTTAATTTCAGTGGGGTGCACATCTGCGTTTTAGTTTTGTTTTTCTTTCTTTAAAGAGGAGACAAGTTGATGTGAGGTAATTGCTGCTTTGCTGGTGGCCCTAATGTACTGCTGCCTTCTGCTTCACTCAGTCCCAAACTAGTTTGAAATGTTCTTCGTGTATTGCTTTTGTTAGGGTACGCAGACTGGTTAGTGCTTTGATAGAGCCGTGGACTCAGATCTGATATTTTAAGTTCAGTCCTAGCCGGGGCCCTCAGCATCAAAAACTGGCCTGTTTGCTGCCCATCTTAATGATTGTTTCCATCAATCCGGTGGTGTCAGCTTAGTGTTTCACAGGTCCCTTCCCTTTCTGGCCTTTCCATTTTGAAGACATTCCCAGCGCATAGTGTTTTTCGCAGAAACAGCATTCCCAGCGCATAGTGTTTTTCGCAGAAACAGGGAATCTGCCAGATAACTGCTAGCAGATTTGGGTGGATCGCATATGGAATGTCCAAGTGCGACTGAATCTCTTTTGAACAAACTCCGAACTGCGTTAGGATTGTGTTTTTTCCGCTGGTTTTGATTTTTTTCCTATCCTTCTTGAAGGAGAAACTAAAATGCTTAAGCCGTGTATTCAGTACCACTTCCCATTTAAGACAGAGACTCCCTGCCTTTATAAATTGAAGGAGTTTTGCTGTTTGTGATTTTAAACACTGGTCAGGTTCATGAACGTGCACAGTGGCAACTTGTAAATATTATTCTGCTAAATATAATTAAGAACCCGCATTGAACAGATAATAGGTGACGTTTTAACTTGCAGATGATAGCAACGTTTTAACTTGTTATATAATTTCCTTCATAGTGATCGCAACAATGTCCAATGTCTTTGATGCTTGCATGGTTGAAATCAATAATCAACAAAGGTTTTGCACTTATTAACCCTTTGACTCCGCACCCTTACCAAACTGCAAAAACATAACCTTTGACTGCCTCTCCCTATCCACCAGCTTCTTGCAGGAAGTTGGTCGATAGAGTGAAAGAGTCAAAGGGTTTAAGTTTTTGCTTTGCTGCATGGTTGACGATGCAGGATGCTGGTGGGACAGGGTGCGGGAGTCAAAGGTTAAGGAAATGTGCAGACCGACAAGAAACGGCCGAAAAGAGCCTCCTAGAAATTCATAACGTTGAAGTCATATCATCACACTACAACGACTTGTTAGCATTTGCTGCCGGACCTTTGGTCAAGGTCTTGTGAAATCCCAGGGGGCAGATGTTGGGCAGGCAGCATCAACTGACTGGCGGCCATAACATGATTAATTTCGTCAGGGTTTGCATTCGGTCTTGGAACATAGAGGTGTTCTGCCCCCTGTGTCTTGGTGCCGTCAATCATTGCATCATATGCGCCCTCTTCTGTCTGCCTGTCTGTCTGTCTGTCTGTCTCTATCTCTCTCTTCTCTCCTCCCCCCTCTCCCCCCTTCTCTCTCTCCCCTTCTCTCTCTCTCTCTCTCTCCTTCCCTCCCGCTTCGTCCCTTTTCCTCTTGTCTCTCTCCCCTATCCCCACTATTCACAGTTACAATAAACAAGTTATCGTTATTGTTATTGTTATTTTTATTTAAAGCCCAGCCGACTGCGGAGAGCCATATCAGGGCTATAACTGTTTCAAAGCATACACAACACTTCAACAGGAAAATGTAGAAAAAAAAATTAAAAGGAAAAGAAAATTGCGTACACATATCAATGCATTCGCGCACATAATCTTAGGAGATGTCCCTAGCGTTGGCCACTCTGTCCAATTTATCACACAAGGGGTTTAAAAAGCATACCTGAATACAAATTTAAACATAACTTAGTACAATACATGTACAGCATATATAAAAACGGACATAAATTATCTACATTTGCTTCTGCATAATAACAATTATCTCATTTCCCTAGAGCCTTAAATGCATTAATACACGGAACCAGTTATCAATCGTAAGAGAAAGTAAGAAAGACTTTATCGAATACATTTAGGTGAACGGATCAGCAAGGCAGAAAATGATAGGAAGAAATGACAGAAAGCAAAGGAATAAGGCAAAAACAAAAAGAGTGACAGAAAAGAGGAAATTCCCAAACAAAATTCCCAGAAAGTGGGGATACTATTTTTACCGAAAGAGCTCCCGGCATCCTCACGGGTGGGGAAACAAATAAGCAAATAATCTTCAACACACATATGCCAAGAATGCCCATCACACGAGTGGCAACCGAACCTAAAAGTGACAGCGTCCCATTGTTGGGTTGGTTGTTCGAAAATTTACTCAAGTTGCACCTGTATCGGACATCTGCCGCAACTCGTTGCATGTGCTTGGCCATGCAGCAGTAATGAAATGAAAAAATAAACCACTAAACACAAACACACACAGATGGCCTAAATGACCACAGCAGAACGGTTGGTCGTAGCGATCAAACCTAAGGCAGACCCGTCATTGGCTACTAGAACTTTTGGAAAGTAAAAAGGTAAAACTCGTCAACATAACCCTGAGTCGTAGGGGAACGAGGTGGTAGATACTTTATCAGGGCCAGCACTCTGAGGGCAGCGCATTTTCCTCTCTCTGCCTGCTTTATCCCCCACCCTCCCTACTGAACAGAGCCTGGTACCCTTTCATGTTTGGACGTACTGAAGGCCACATGCATCAACTCTTTTTCTAACCAGACTCGAACCTATGCGGTCCGAGTAGACGGTTGCAGCTCTGCCTCTGTGCAGACCAGGCCTCACACAATACGATCTTCCTAGCTGCCAAGGAATGATGTATTAGAGAGGGGTTCTTGGCATGCTTTCAGTCTTGGTCCCTTCTTACCCCGCCCCCAAACTCCCTCCCTCCGTTCAATAGCATGATTTCGTCCGGATGAAAGTGTGGCTTTCATCAAATCCTCTTTGTTGCCCTAGAGCTACTTGTGCTCCGTTTGGCCATGTTCATGTCTTTTACTTGTTACAGTGAGCACAACGTCCGTTCTGATAATGTTGTAGTTTCAGTGTCACATTTCGTTTGTCACCTGCTAACGAAGCTACACGCTGCTCTGGGTACCAAAGCCCATGTGTAATTGTCTATAAAAAAATTATGTTTTAAAGGTCAAGCCATACTAACAATCTCCCTTTTTATACACTACTAACATTTTATTATTATCATTATCATTATTATTGTTAGCGACATTATTAATGGAAAATCCGGATTTTGCACTTCTCCAGGCCATGAAGACCTTCGAAAATTTTTTTTGTAAAATGAAAACTTGACGTTCATCGATGACAACAGTAGTCTAAAAAAAATAATAATAAATAAAAAATAAATAAAAAAAAAAAGCAAAAAGATATTTCAATTATCGTCATAAATTTTTTAAATAGGGCTGTTTACGCACCTTCGTGAAAAAAGTGTTCATTTTAGAAACTATTTCTTTCTAAAACAACAACAACAACAAAAAGATTTCAAACATTGTTACACGTTTTTGAGAAAGGCTGTTAACGCATCTTCGTGAAAAAGTGCTGATTGTAGGAACCATTTCTTTATGGTCTGTGTGACCTTGACCCTCGGACCTTTATGTTCCAAGTTTATGCTTCATGGGTCTGATTAATCCAAGACTTTGACTCAAATTAGTTTCTATTTATTCAGTTGTTTTGTTTACTGCCCGTTACGCCAACTATGGAAGCTCGTACAGATTGTAATGTTGGTTTATTCTGTTGCAGTTTTCCTTTTTTTTTTGCGGGGGGGGGGGGGGGGGGGTGCTAAAACTTGCCAGGGATCTACCTTCGCATAGAGAGCTGACAAAATATTGTTTACACATTTTTGTCTCAGATAGGCTGCGCGCGCGCGCACACACACACACACACACACACACACACACCACACACACACACACACACACACACACCACACACACACTTGGCAGCTGGAGATAAAATGACTCCTTCCACTGGAATTTCATTATGGGCCTTCTGAGCATTCTCAGGTAAAGTGCATTTCCCGATCATTTTTGTTTAGGATGGATTGTCACGTGGATCAGTGGCATGCACAGCAGTCGGTAGCAAACTTAATTGGGTAGTGATGTGCACGTGTCAAGACATAAGGGACGGCTATCTCAGCGTTGCACATGCTTGAAGGCAGCCATGCGACAGCCCATAGCACTTTTGTTCGTTTTCATTTTTATAACTTCCTTCACATTGTATTTATTACGATTCATTTCTTTCTTTCTTGATTGATTTTATTTGATATGGTTCAGTTTTTACGTCGACACCACCTCAGGTGATATGGCCGACGGGGATAACCATCCCAGGGAAGTGGGGGAAGGGGGACTTATCTAATCCTATACTGACACCACCAGAAGAACAATGATTTTAAGATGGGACAGTGAGATGGCCAGATTTAATATAGCGCACTCCAGGATTCAAACCCACAACCATTAGCATGTGAATTCGATACTCAAACCAACTGAGCTTCTGGGGCCCGCCTTTCTTTCTTTCTTTTATACGTATATTTGTTACTTGTGTGGAGTAGCAGAGACTAGCCATAACACAGGTCCAATGGGACCTAATGCATATGGGGTAGCATTGAAAATACCAGTTCTGTCTTTTCTGGGCTAGCATAACCTTTTCGCTAGGTAGGGCCTCAACGAACTTGCCAGCTCATGGGACTTATGTGCAGCTTAAGGCTTGTGTCATGATCATTTTGGACCTTCTCCATCATGTGGCACTAGTCGCGTCAGTGCATATGGAATTCATTCCGAGCGCGAAGATGTGATCTTCAGAAACAAACTAAAACTAAAACTGGGCCAACCTTTGCATGGTCTCCGGTGTGTGTTTCAGGGCCTTGAGGTCTTCTGTTTGTTCATGACTTGGTGTTTTTCGAGAGATCTTCCTCTTTTGTGTCTGCTTTATTGGTGTCCCGTGAAGGGCAGCCCACGCGATATTATCAGCCTCCATACTCTTTTCATGATGATGTTGCCCATGCTCTCTTTACTGCATTAGGCGAGTGGTAGTTGGTATACTTTCTTGATTGCATTGAGCGAGTAGCAGCTGTTTAAATCTGGTGCTGTGCAGAAGATTAGTATGATTCTTCGAGGGTCCTTTAATTTTCCATAAACATCGATTGGTCTGCACATTATATTATCGCAAAGAACAAAAATAGAAACAATTAATTAATGCCCTTCTAGCTGTTCAGCTATTCTACTTGTGTGCCACCATCTGTATTGAATTTGCCTCATCTTCTGTTGTTGTCCGCTGTCGCAGTGTTAAAGATCTATATTCAAAACAACAAAAATAATAATA
>JAPXFY010000013.1:32627471-32634971 GCA_030674185.1 Monoplex corrugatus
TGGCCGGTTCTGGGGTGTTGAGTACCAGAGGCCAGTTAATTTCTGGCTCATATATACAAGCGTGAAAGTATTGATACTTTAACTCTTTGACTCCCGCACCCTCTCCTTCAGCATCCTGCTTTGTCAACCATGCGTGCAAAGCAAAAACTTTACCCTTGGACTCCTCACCCTGCCCACCAGCATCCAGCAGGAAGCTGGTGGATAGGGTGTGGGAGTCAGAGGGTTGAATTTTTGCAGTTGGTGGATAGGGTGCGGGAATCAAAGGGTTAAATTAAAACAAATTTCTGTTAGTGTGCACCAGTGCAACTGTACTAATCGTTACTTATCAGATGGGCACTTCTCTGTGTTTTAAATCTTTGATAAGGCCTGTTGATTCTCAAACACTTTTCAATTTAAGTGTGCAACAGCATTAAAGACCAGTATGATATCAATGTATTTCACACACATATGACCAGATCTGATTATTACTAGAAATTAAATTTTAATTACTTGGGGCTTTTATGCGTCCAGAACGCTGTTTACAAGAGTGAAACTTATCGTGCTTGGAAGCTCTCTGCCCTTACTGAATTTATTGCTGGGTCAGTATGTATATGCCATGAACATTCTACACACAATTTTTAAACTATCCAGTAAATCATTTACTGTGATATGGATGTGGTACTAACATTAAATATTCATGAGCTACGAAGGGACAATTAGCTGTAATTTACTATACTTATCGATCTCTTCTTGCATTCGAGCATGTCACCCCTCAAATGGTCTGTCTGAGATGTCAACAGAGGATATGGTGGTTATTTTAGCCTATACTATCAAAGACATGTTTCGATACTGTATAGTGTATCAGTATTAAAAGGTGTCTTCATTCTTTTCCCTCACAGGGGGCACTGGTTGGCTTAAAAATAGGCTGTCACCGTCAGCGCCGATCGACCCTGTTGGGCTTGATTCCCTTCCCTTCCCTACCCCCCCCCCCCCCCCCCCCCCCCGCCTTCCCTGTTCTGATCCTTAAGTCTTTAAGGTCGTCAGCCTCGCTATCTTGACCATAAGTTCACGTAGCCTGACACGATTTTTGGTAGCCAATGGATACCAAACCACCAGAAAATCTCGACCTTGTTGTCGCCCTGCTATAAATAGCTAAATGACCTTCCAGGCTATCAGAAGGTCTCGACTTGCGGTTCACCTTGCTATTAACAGCCCTGCTAAAAATACCTAAATGACCTTCTTAAAGGTTATAAACGGTAAAGCAGTATGAGGGAAAGGAGATGGGCATCAACCTCATAACGTTGGATCCCAGACATGGTGAGGTCTCTATTGCCTCACTGCCCTACCACCTAAGGGTTATAAAGCAACATATACCTCATTACCTATCTCTACCTTTTACACACTTTAGATTCACGTTAATAAATTTTCCTTAAAACAAAAGACGATGATAACATGCATGGGTATGATAATATAGCCGAGAAGCTTACCTTACTTATAGGTAGCTGGGCATAAAAGGAACGATTAATACTTACCACAGTTTATTCCTGGATTTCATGCCACCATTAACAGTCGTGTTCATATGTTGAATCACCATTGTTTGCGATTGCTTGTACTGTGTGGGTTCAAAATGATCTTGTTATGTGATCATACCAACATAATTTTCTTTTTTTAACCTGAAGTTAACAGATCTTCATACGGCCCAAATGTGCTGTCTGGGCTATATTCACTGTTGTAAACGACCGTAACATTATCATGTCATACTGCCCGGTGTTTGGCAAAATATGACTTTTCTAAATGTCTAAACTAATTACTGAGTCAAGTATTTACACACGCCTGGTGACCAAGCAAATATTTGGCCAGAACTCTGTATTGCGAGTGAGATCAACTATTGTGTGTGTATTCGTTGTGACGATAATTATTTGACTCCCACACCCTGTCCACCAGCATCCTGCATTGTCAGCCATGCGTGTAAAGCAAAAACATAACGCTTTTGGGAGTCAAAAGATTACGTTTCTGCAGCTGGTGGACAGGGTGCGGGAGTCGAAGGATTAAAGTAGTACAGCTAACCCCAGATTTTAACATGTCCGCTAAGAGGACTCTATGAAACGATCCCTTTCACTAACACGGAGTCAGTACAGTCGATGAGCAAACATGGCTACATACAATCGTAATTGCTGGGAGACTGTCTTGGGAACCATGTTGTCTTGTGATTGCCTTGGTTGACCAACGCCAGTGTGACCATAAGTGATGAAGTGATAGCCACAGCTCTAAGGTAACGCCATAACAAGTACGATCACGCGTGTTCAATTAACCAGAATACAATTCTTCAATAACTGACTATGTGATTAGTTAGTTAGTTGAGTGAGTTTTAAAGACCTACCACTCTTAGAGTATACGAGGACTAGCGAAAATTTTTTTTGAAGAAGCCTTGAATAATTTTAAAGCATTGTGAGAAACCGATGCTTTATTCGGTTCTCTGATCCACCCTGGATGGCAATCGAATGGGTGAATGCTATGTGGTGGCATGGTGTGGAGAATATATATATGATCACGAGTGTTCAATTATACAAATCTTGAATAACTGGCCATCGTCATTATGTACCATGCCACATGACTTTAGTGAACATGGCCTTCCATACTGTATGGTCTTGTGATATGGACTGTATATTAAGCAAAACCACTGTCCACTGAGGTTTGGTTCTATCATCTGCATTTTTGGTCTCGCACTCTACGACGATAGGCAGGTCGTATCTTTTGCAGAAACTTGTCTTTTACGATGTTGTTGTGTGAGATTTGTCCTCTTCGATGTTTTGGGAGACTTGTCATCTGAGGGTGTTGTAGAGTTAGTCTCTGAGGTGATATCGTAGGCTTAAATTTCTGAAGTTAGAAATATGTTTTCTGTATTATATTTCCTGCTGACGATGGTGAGGCCTGTAGTGAAATAATAAAGAACACTTTAATCATCAACCTTGTTGACTCCTGGTCTTTCTAAAAAGGTGGCCGGTGACTGACACGGCCATGAATGAATGAATATAACACCGAATGCTACAAGATGTAGGTAACATCAGTCTGTATTTCTAGGGATGATTAAAAGTATACGAGAATTTTTTCCCATCCAGCCCTTGCCCCATAGGCGACTAAAATCACCAACCTATGACTAGATATTAAACCGTAATACATGTGTGTGTGCCACCACTGACCAAACATAAACAGCTGAATTAACACAGTTCTTTTGTGTCAAGTTTGTATAGCGTGCAAGTGCAGCGCGGCACTATGTGTTGTGGAAAAAAATGGGGGGATGGGTGGGTGGGGGAGAGCTGGGGAGCTGGCTTAGCCATGCCTGCATGACATGAGATTGCAACGCGACATTTATAGTATCAGTGACACAAAACTGGGATAAACAACAATTTTACTGTCACCATCTGTACCAGTATCGCTAACAGCTGCAAAGTAGAACAGACACGAAAACCTCAGTACGCAAACTACGTCAGCCCTGATATGGCCGACCCTCAACGGAGGGCTGGGTTTGAAGAGACACGAATTTGACTTGAAGCAAACTAAGCAAACTAACGGACTCTACCTCTCCAACCAACGAAGAAGCTATGAGAAGTCCCTCCAGCAAACAAAGCTATCAGTACAGCGTTTATCAAGGTCCTCTGCTATCAGCGGACATTTCTGAAAGTGGCATGCGTGGTAACCGACCATTGCATCATTGATCAGGCGGCTCAACTCCAACACTTGCCGACTCGACTTTCAACTCTCGCCGGTGCGTACGTGCGGGACTCGGCGTATGTGTCCTTGGGGCCGCGGACAGGTCGTCCTCTAAACATGTCAGAGCCGAGTGGAGGAGACAGGGAAAGAGAACAAGTGTGCCAATGTTCATTAACCTCATTGTTTTCGGCGTCGTCTTGGGCCCAAGTACACGCACGCTTTTTCAGATTGTGAGATAAGGCTTGACGTTGTCGGCTGCCATAATTAGGTCACAATAGTAGAATTGGTAGGTTTTGTCTGAACGGAAGAAATAAATTGTTTTCTATGGTGTGGCTGTTGATAATAGATTTTCGGCGTGGAGACACGTACTTCAGCGCACCTCCGACCACCGCACACACACTGCGACGAACTGAAATACATGTACATACACACTACACTGTACACATACGAATCTCCTTCGTGCGTGCACACACGCAGAACATCATATATACATTCTCTCTCTCTCTCTCTCTCTCTCTCTCTCTCTCTCTCTCTCTCTCTCTCTCTCTTGTGTGTGTGTGTGTGTGTGTGTGTGTGTGTGTGTGTAAATGCCCTTGTAAGCTTTAAATCATGTCTTGTTGTGTGGTTTATAACATGAAATGTCCCTCCATGTATGCCCACCAAAGACAGAATACAGTATGCAGACTGTACAACAAACCACCTGCACAGTGTGAACAAAACAACGTGCATACACACGTCCAAGACAAGCGAAAGGCTATAAATCAAAAAAGCACTTAACAGATATCACAAGATCTGAAATTCAAGCACAGCCACACGCTAGGGTTCGGTTTTAAAATAATCGTGTATAATAACACTGTTCACATAAACTACATTCTGGAAAGGAAACAGCTAGCTGAAAGATCATAGTTTATTAATTAATCATCCGAAGTCTGGAATCAACCGTGACGATACAATAATAACACATGAAGCTGGGTCTGTGCATAATTCTCTCTCTCTCTGTCTGTCTGTCTGTCTCTGTCTCACTGTGTTGTGTGTGTGTGTGTGTGTGTGTGTGTGTGTGTGTGTGTGTGTGTGTGTGTGTGTGTGTGTCGTTCGCGTATGTACAATGTTATCGTCAGTTATGACAAAAAGTCAATAATCAAATAATTTCTTAATCCTGTTATCAAATTTTATACTAAACAGTCACAACATGAATCGGGGTCTGTATCACTATAAAAAAAAAAGTGTTGTTTTGTACAGTTTTAGGACACGAAGATAGAGGACTGAATCACAGCTGGTTTGATTTACACAAAGAAATTGTATGCGCTGAAACCGCCAATGTCCCTCCTCCTTCTCTCTCTCTCTCTCTCTCTCTCTCTCTCTCACACACACACAACACACACACACACACACACACACACACACACACACACACACACACACACACACACACACACACACACACACACACACACACTCACTCACAGAGGCTAGACAAATAATTTTGCTTCGATTGAAACTCCCACTTTCACCACGCGTGATACTCGTACAACAACCGACGTATTCAGCGCAAAATTCCCGAAGGGTGGATGGGACAGACGGCAAAGATAAATATTTGATTGTGTCAAGTACTTCACCGCAATGCGTGATTTGGGTTTTAAAGTTGAAAAGGTGGTCCCACTTACGCAAAATTCTTTCTTTGAGAGAGAGATGTTGTGTGTATGTGTGTGTGGTGTGTGTGTGTGTGAGAGAGAGAGAGAGAGAGAGAGAGAGAGTGTGTGTGTATGTGTGTGTGTATGTGTGGTGTATGTGTGTGTTTGTGTGTTTGTGTGAATGTGTGTGTGTGTATCTATGTGTGTGATTGTGTGTGTGTGTGTGTGTGTGTTCCTGTTTTTGCTCGCTTGTCAGTCAGTAAGAGAGAGAGGTGTGTGTGTGTGTATGTGTGTGTTGTGGTGGTGGTGGTGGTGCTTGTTGTACGGCTTGTCGAGTAATACAGGACGCTAGTAAGGCAATGATCATAATGGCTACTGTTGTGTTTTTAAGCAATTTAATCATCTTATCTATTTATTCATTTTGAAAGATCAGGGCGACAGTAACGTTAAATATCATCATCATCATCATAGAGATTAAATTATTTAGCTTTTATATTTAAGAAGATCAAATTTTTAGCGACAATACAGTATTTGCCCTAGTTTAAAAATGCACCATCGTCATCATCATCATCCATCACATCATCATCACCACCACCACCACACCACCACCACACACACTGTGAAGGGTCCAGATTGTGCGATGTTCAAGTTTCATGCTCACCCTTGAAGTAACATTGTATGCAAATTTTGCTCAATAAAGTGTCTCGCGCACACACCACACACACACCACACACACACACACACACACACACACACCACACACACACACACACACGCACGCACGCACACACGCACATGCACACACACACACCACACACACACACACACACACACTACACACACACACACCACTGAGTGAGAGAGAGAGAGAGATAGAGATTAATAATTAAAGCGTGATTTTTCAACAGATTTGAGAGGAAGGGAGGGAAGAGAGAGAGAGGGGGGGGGGGGGAAAGGGGAGAGAGAGAGAGAGAATAATAAACAGTTGAATTGTGATATTTCAACAATTTACTTACCAATGTCACACTGAAGATAGATCCTTCGTTCAAGCAGAATGTAAAGATTAAATTCGAAGAAAACGCCCAGTAATATTTCTGCTTGGTTACTAAAAAGTCCAACCTTTTCGTTCATCACTACGGTAATTGGTACTGGCTCAGGCTTAACGGGAAAGACTTAAGTGCTTTGCTGATCGACGTTTCTGCAAGAAAAGAACGAGGCAGCATACAATGAATCTTTCGTGTTACCATTGCTGCGAAGTTCTGACACAAGACATTAACAAATTTTATTTCACTAAGTATCAATACAGTTGCTTAAGGAATATATCTTAAAGTTCTCTCTCTCTTATGTGTGTGCTGTGTGTGTGTGTGTGTGTGGTGTGGTGTGTGTGTGTGTGAGAGAGAGGAGAGAGAGAGAGAGAGAGAGAGAGAGCGCACGTGCCTGTAATTGCGTGTGCACATGATGGATGGTTGTGGTGGGTATGTACATACACGGGCATGCGTGTGCTTGCATGTGCACGCGCGTGCCAAATTGCGTTTTCGATATTGACAATGCATGTAAAACGTGTTTTCGATGTTTCTTGATATGACCTTTGTTGACATGATATTTGGTCCAGATTTTCTTTTGAGTTTCTGCACCGATCTGTTATTTCAAACCTATTCTCTGTTTCTCCTTCTGTCTCCTACTTCAGGTCTCGTTTTGGATGTTTCATATTTTTAGCAGAAAGACCAGAAACCTGTGGAAGGGTCTGTTGTGTTTCTATCTCTCATAGGGTCTTTTTATTGTTGCGTATTTGTATCTCACTTAAGCGTAACAGATATTGAGAGGTCAAGAGGACATTTAATGCCTGTGGCCAGTTCGGTATTTCAGATAATGTCCACGATTGTTAACCCTTTGACTCCCGCACCCTATCCACCAACTGCAAGAACTTTATCCTTTGCCTCCCTCACCCCTATCCACCAGCTTTCTGCAGGAAGCTGTGGATAGGTGAGGGAGTCACAAAGGATTAATTTTTGCTTTGCTAGGATAGTTGACAATACAGATGTTGGTAAATAGGTGCGGGAGTCAAAGGGTTAAGACGAGATCAGCATCGTGACCAAACAGATCGATTGATCAGTGGTATCTTTAACCCTTTGACTCCCGCACCCTATCCACCTACTACAAAATGTTAACCCAGTTTCTG
>JAPXFY010000013.1:32642471-32647471 GCA_030674185.1 Monoplex corrugatus
TGCAATGCACTTCCACTGTACTGCACTGCGCTGTACCGCACTGCACTGCACTACACTATGCTACACTACACCACACATTACACAACACTGCATTGCACTACACTATACTACACTACACTACACTACACTACACTACACTGCTGATATGTTCAGTTCAATCCCAACCCGTAACATCAAAAACTGGCCTGTTCGTTGCCCATCTTAATGTTTCCGTCATTCTGGTGGTGTCATTTTAGTCCTTCACGACCCCCATTTCCCACCCATGCGCATTTCAAGACCTTGTCAGTGCATGGTGTTTTGCGCAGACTTACGGAGTCTGCCAGATAGTTGTAGGCAGATTTGGATGGAACGCATATGGAATTGTGAGAGTACGATGAATTCCTCTTGACCTAACTCCAGTCAAACTCATTTCCTGGAGGTTAGATCGGAAGACGAATCTTTAACCCTTTGATTCTAGCACTCTAATCCACCAACTGCAAAAAAAAAATTAACCTTTTGACTTTCTTACCCTTCCCACCTGCTTCCTGCAAGAGGTTGATGGACAGGGGTGCGGGAGCCAAAGGGTTAAGGACAACATTGAGTCCTTTCTTGTATTGTGTTATTTTGTGCTGGGTTATGGCGTGCTGTGTTATCAGCTGTGCAACACTATGCTTGGGTTTCAGTTTCTCAAGATGACGTCTCCGCGCTCGGAACGATTTGCATTTACACTAACGTCACAGGGGGCACGTGTATGGTGACCGTGGCACATGCCTTAAGCCTGCACACAAACCCATAAGCTGGCCAGATCCTGAGAATGCTTGGGACGACAGGATAGCCTAGTGGCTACCCTGACACTCCGGGCGTGATTACCAAAAATGAACAGATGTCTGAATTCGTGCCCACAGTTGACAGATACAGGCTGAGGCCCAGCAAGGGCTAAAATGTGTTTCTAAGCGTCGTCAGGCTTATTTGTGGTCGCTCGGTCTTCTGAAAGCCGGGGTGCTTAAGACATCATGTTGGGATGTTTCTGGCTACGAAACAAAACGTTTTACATCATTCTGTCATGCTTAATTTGACATGGAGAAGAATCATTTATGGAGACTGGCTGCTTCTTTTGATAGAGCCATGGACTCAAGATCTGATATCTGGAGTTTGATCCTAGTTTGAAAAACAAACAAACAAAAATAAAACAAACAAAAGAACCATAACAAAACAAAGCAAAACAACTTGGAAAAAAAAAATAGGCCTGTTCACCTCCCATCTTAACATTTCCATTGATCTACTGTGGTCAGCTTAGAGTTTTGTAGCGCCCCCCCCCCCCCCCCACCTGCCCAGTCAAGACCTTGCCAGCGGGAAGGGTTTTGCAAAGACTCAGGGAATCTGCCAGATAATTGCTGGCAGATTTTGGGTGGAGCACATATGGCATTGTCTGAGTGCGATGAATCCTTCTTGAACAAACTCCAAACTCCTAGCTTGAACATATCACCCGATTTTATCCAGCTGTGAACGCTTACCAGTTTTTCTTTACAGATGGCTAAGACATGTCATTGTTCTCAGTTTACTACTGATGCTGAGAAACCTCCAAGTCTCCTAACATCTCGCTCCTTACTGACCGACTTTTTAAGTTACGGGAACACCTAATAATAACAATAATCATAATAATACCAACAATAACAGTAACAACAACACTGGCCGGACAATAACCTTCTAGCTCCCGAGGCCTCACAGTAGCCATTCCAGTTGGATATCCAAAAGAGAGAGAGAGTGAGGCAGAGAGAGACGGAGACAAAGACAGGGACAGAACATGTTTAATTAGTGTTGCGCTTGGATAGGCTTTGGAAATCGTTTGTCATTTTCGTCTGAAAATCTCCCGAGAGTCTACAAAGATGACACTGGTGGGAAGAAGGAAAAAAAAAAAAAAAAGTCAGACATAATCACAATTTCTTCACTCCAGACTGACGGATCACCGTCGGGACAACCACTGTCAGTAAAAGGGAAAGCAATCATATGATTCTTTTGACATGATAATGAAGAGTTCTCTCCCTCATTCTTCGCATCCTGCTGGGTTTCCCATTGTCAACTAGTGATTTTCTTTTTACCGTTTAAATTCTATTTGAAAAAAAATTACTTAACCATTCAGATTATTCTCAGATGCGTGTATTTACTGTTTAGCCCACACTGTGCAGGTGGAGTGTTGCTACACAGCCTGCGTAATAATAATAATAATAATTACAATATTTATATAGCGCAATATCTTGATAAAATCAAATCTAAGCGCTGAAAGAACAGACACCACGCACGCACGCACGCACACACACGCACGCACGCACGCACACACACGCACCCACGCACACACACACACACCACACACACACACACACACACACACACACACACGGCTATAAATGGGGAGAAAGAATAAAAATAATGGAAAATTATAGAGAGCATATTATATACAATTATATGTTACAATGTGATTCCCCTCCGAGTGGAGACAGGCTGCAGGGGGATTGAGTGAGGTCAGGATTTTATGCAGAGGAGAAAAGGTGAGTTTTGAGAGCGGACTTGAAGGAGACAAAAGTAGGTTGCTGACGGACTGAGAGAGGAAGTTTGTTCCAGGAGAGCGGACCAGAAACAGAGAAGGCTCGTGGACCATAGGTATTGAGCTTAGTGCGTGGAAAGCGAAAAGTCAGAGAATCGGAGGCAGAGCGGAGGGTACGTGAGGGAACATAGATCTCAAGTAGGCTTGACAGGTAATCGGGGGCTGCGTTATTGAGGCTTTTGTAGCACATGGTGTCTAGTTTGTACTGTATGCGCTTTGATACATGGAGCCAGTGAAGTTGTGCCAGGAGAGGAGATATGTGGTCAGCTTTTTTCTTTTTTAGTACAAGGCGTGCAGCATTGTTTTGAATGCGCTGTAGGATGTGAATGGTGGAGGCAGGAAGACCGGACAGGAGTGAATTGCAATAGTCAATGCGAGACATTATGAAGGAGAGAACGAGTTTTGCAGTTGTTTCGACAGAGAGATACTTCCTGATCAGGCTTATACGATGGAGGTGATAGTAGCAAGATCTGGCAGTTTGAGAAACAAAGTTGTTCATGGAGAGGGTAGAGTCAATGCAGACACCAAGGTTTTTAGCTGAATCAGAAATTGGGACTGATGTGTTACATAATGGGAGAGAAAGAGGAGGCAGCTGAGAAAGTTTCTGACGGGTGCCAATGAGGATAGCTTCTGTCTTGTCATCATTTAGCTGAAGTTTGTTGTATGTCATCCAATTTTTAATGTCCGAGTAACACTCAGTGGTGCGAGTCAGGAGGCGCTGTATATTGTCAGGTGAGTCACTGTCTTGAAGTTGGGTGTCATCAGCATACAAGTGGTGTTTTATAGAGTGGGAGTTGATGATGGTGGACAGGGGGGAGGTGTAAAGAGTGAAAAGAACAGGGCCAAGGACAGATCCTTGTGGAACACCACAGGTCAGGTATGTAGGTTGAGAGTAAGTGCCATTGATGAGAACAGTTTGTTTTCTGTTTGATAAATATGAAGTGAACCAGGAGAGAGCAATGTCAGAAGAGATGCCAAAAGTATGATGAAGTCTAGAAGGAGAATACCATGATGAATGGTATCAAAGGCTGCAGACAGATCAAGGAGTGTGAGGAGAGAGACCTTGCCAGTATCAGTTGCAAGGAGGAGATTGCAGGTGGTGCATGCTGGGTGATTTTTGTTAGTTTCAACACGATGACGAAAACCCATTTGAACAAACAAAAGAATAAATTTAATATGTAAATATCGATGGGCGCGGTAGTCTGTACTAAGTGGTTCAGGGAGAAGAGTGGCAGAACGGTTCAGACGTTCGCCTGCCAATAACTAAACTCGAGGTTTCAGGGTTCGCTCCCCGCAGAGGCCTCGACTTTTCTCCTCGGTTTGACCGGAAAATCGAACGAAAAACGAGTTGGACCCGTGTGCCTTCTGGCCGCGCACGCTTAAGATCCCACGGCAGTTGAAAATCGTGAAGAGCTGGGCATTGCCCGGCTGCTTTGGTATTAAATCATTGGAGAAATAGGTTGATTTCCAGGGTCCCACACCTTGAAGACCAATTAGTCTGCTCGCCTTTCTGAAATCTTGGTTTAAAAAAATAAAAAGTGAATATGAATATGAATTTGAAGCGAGGGAGAGGGGACTGGTGCCGCCCTCGTGGTGCTGGCCCCGGGAAAAGTTGAGGTCTCTGCCATCTCACTTTTCTACGGTTGTGGAACTATCTTGGCAGGACCTGAGGACCTGGCCAGCTCATGGGTTTATGCGGAAGCTTAAGGCTTATGCCATGATCATTCTGGATCTTCTCCATCACATACCATCTGTGACGTTAGTGCATATGGAATTCGTTCCGAGAGCGGAGAAACTGAAACTGAAACTGAAATTAAGTGGTTAAACGTCCGACTTCTATTTACCTGGAAGACCTGGGTGCAATCGGATCAGACACCTCCGCCTCGTGGTGGGTCTTTAAAGACAGGAAATTTTCCTATCTCCCAGGTCAACATGTGCGCAGACCTATCCGTCAGTGCCTAAACCCCCTTTGTGAGTATACGCATTCAGAATATCAAATATCATGTTAAAAGATCCCGTAAGTCATATGATGCTGGCTTATATAAGTAAGCAAATACCCAGCATGCACGCCCTCCAAAGATGCAATATGTTGCACTTTTTTCAATTAAGCTTCAATTTCTCAAGATCTCAAGATGACGTCTCCGTGCTCGGAATGAATTCTGTCACAGGTGCCATGTGATGGAGAATATCCAGAATGAGCACGGCACAAGCCTTAAGCCTGCACATAAACCCATGAACTGGCCAGGCCCTGAGGCCCTACCTAGATAGTTCCATAATCCTGGGGCCTTAGGGGAGTGAGGTGGCAGAGACCTCAACTTTTCCTGGGGCCACCACCATGAGACTGACGCCCATCCCCTTCTCCCTTGCTTCAAATTCATATTCACACTTTTTAACCAAAACAAAAGGTTCAGAAAGGCAA
>JAPXFY010000013.1:32652471-32764971 GCA_030674185.1 Monoplex corrugatus
TATAAGATTCATTCAAGGAGAGAGAAAGCTTTATGTTGTTTGATTCTGGTGAACCCTTAGCTCCTCGTTTGGCGGCCCTGTCAACCACATCGTTATGATGAAACGAACAATGAGATGGTATCCAGCAGTAAGATCAGTGCCTCTTAAGGATAAGAAATGAATTAAATGGCTAATTTCTATTACCATTTCAGATCTAGTGTCTAACTTCATTAGTTCAAGAGCCTGAAGCACTGATTTCGAATCAACGCAGAAAAGGATTTGTGATATATTCCGAGGATAGCTTACTAAGTAATTCAAAGCCATCAGTATTGCAAAGAGTTCAGCTGTAAATATTGATTTGTTGGGTCCAATATGGAAAGATTTCTCTATTTTAAGAGCTGGTATTAAAAACGCAGAACCTGCTTTTTTCTCAATTAATGATCCATCTGTGTAGATTTTTAAATGATTGGGATAAAAGTGTTCAATGTAACATTTAACTCGACTCGCTAATAAGTTGATATTATCTTCTTTCTTTAAATCAGTGTGGTGTATGTCAAAGTTTGCTCTTAAGAGTTCCCAACTGGGTACTGGTGAAAACGAAGGTTTTATAGATATAGGATCCGCTTCTAGATCAATTCCAGAGCCATTCATGATGTCGTGTGTATACGTTGCAAGTGTGGCCTGTGAAGATATTGATCTAGCTCGTTTCGGAAAATCAATGTCTGATCTTAAAGTTGTATCAGGTCTCAAAACATTTTCAACGGTGGTATTCCTTAGCAGAAATTTGGTAGAGACGAGTTTCCTTTGTTCATCAAGCGGCAACATATTAATCTCACCGTATGTTCGGAGATTGGAAGCATGCATCGGAAGACCAAGGGCAAGTTTAAAACTTTTGCATTCTGTACTTTGTAGTTTTTGCAGTAAGTGTCTCGGTGCGCTAAAGAATATTTCCTGGGCATATGTTAGTTTAGATCTAATGAGAGATTTACATAAATGTACAAGTGTTGATGGATCATGTCCCCATGGTTGCTTGCACACTATTTTCAAAAAATTTAGACTCTTTTGGGCTTTTGTGAGTAAGTAGTCGATATGCAGATTCCATGACAATTTTGCTGTAAAGAAAACACCCAAGAATTTAATAGATTGGTTATACTGAAGAACGGAATCTCCTAGTTTAAAGGTGGGCATTTTGTCCGGGTTAGACCCACTATTAAATAAAATTATCTTTGTCTTCTCCGTAGATAGATGGAGCCTATTTTCTGCCATGTATTGTGCTGTTTTGTCAAGTTCTAATTGATAAAGTTTGCGTGCATAGTTGATACTGCGAGAAGGAGTGTTTTTCTTCATGTTTACCGGCATCCACATGCATAGATCATCAGCATACTGGACTAAAGTGACAACTTTAGATATTCTACTTGGTAAGTCATTCATTAGTATCACAAAGAGGAGGGGTGCTAAAACTGATCCCTGTGGGATACCCATCTGAAGGGTTCGTTTTGTTGAATACACGTTTCCAATTCTGGTTTGAATTACTCGGTTTTCCAACAGACACTTCACGTAGTTATAAACGCGACCTGTTAGCCCTATGCTTTTTAATTTAAATAGTAATCGGGAGTGCCACACTTGGTCGTATGCTTTGGTTATATCAAAAAATGTGGCCAATATACATTTACGTCTTGCAAATTGTCCCTTTATGTCAGTGGTTAGTTTAGTTGAGAGTTCCACTGTTGACCTGCCTTTTCGAAAACCAGCCTGATTGACAGGTATAATGGTATTTTTTTCACAATAGTGTAGCAACCGCTGTACAATAATTTTCTCCATCAGTTTACAGACGTGAGAAGTTAGTGCAATTGGCCTATAGTTCTTCAGATCAGTGTTACATTTACCCGGTTTTGGGATAGGAACCACTATTGTTTGTTTCCAATAGTCGGGTATTTTGCTACTATTCCAACATTTTTTAAAGATAGTATGAAGCAAGATTACAAAATTTTCGGGTAAATTTTTCAACATCTGATTAGAAATGGCATCTAATCCTACTGACGCTTTTTTATTTGAGATAGACTTGATGGCATCTTTTAATTCTTGAAGTGTAATTGATGCGTTCATGTAGTGTGTATTATCTGGGGGAGGGTCCTTATAAACTTCTGTCTTTTCTTCTCGTTCCCTATGATTTTGACTGGAAACAGGAAGGCCGCCAGTATGGCATACTTCAACAAACAAATCTGCAAAAGCTTCTGCCTTTTCCAACGAGCTTTTTCCAACTCTGTGTGTGTGTGTGTGTGTGTGTGTGTGTGTGTGTGTGTGTGTGTGTGTGTGTGTGTGTGTGTGTGTGTGTGTGTGTGTGTTTGTGAATGTACATGTGGGTCCCCACTGAACATCATTGCTATACATGTACAAGTCCCATTCGCGTGCCCTATTCAGGATCACTTCAGTTCATATTGCTTATAGCCCAGCCGACCACACAGCCATATCAGGGCTAACACCACGTAAAAAAAAAAAGAACAACCCATTAAGATAAAAGACAACAGTTAAAAACCATGCTCACCGTCAACCTTGCAAATCTAAATTGCCACTAAAGAAAAACACGTAACGTCAGGTGAAATCTACAGATCTCTTGTAAAAAATGCATTAGGAGGGATATTTACATTTGTATTCAGTTCTTTTTTTTTTAACCCTCTGGTGAAACATTGGATGGAATGGTCAACACTAGAGGCATATTCTTAGATTATCTACAAGAATGCATTGATATGTCAATCTAATTTTATTTTCAACTGGTTTTGTTTTCCAACCCGATGTTGTGTGCGTTTTGCAGTAGTTATAGCCCCCACATACTTCTCCCTCCCTGTCTGTTTTTATCCACTCCGCAATTCTGTTCAGTATTTTCTCTCTAGGTTTACCTGGTGCTCATTTTCCCTCCAGATTTTCTTGCCATAACCAGGAGCTCTAATTTCTCTTGCCTCATAAAATATCATATATAAATGTCTCTGTAGAAGACGTACAAGACGAGGCTTAACACGTGTGTATTCACCACGTTAAACTCAATATATTTTGTACAGTTATCATGTTGCCAATAATTACGTTGGTGATTTCTGTTTGCAGGAAGACGGCACCTGCCAGTGTGACGAAGAGAGATGTCGAACAAGAAGACAAACAGGAAGAGACGGGACAGAAACCGACAGCAGATGAAGACGACGTGTCTCTGACGACCATAAGTGCCGGTGTGCTTGGACGTCATGAAGACTCCTCATGTGACACAGCCATGCCTGCATCGTTTTTGTGAAGGATGTCAACTTGCCAAGGTAGCGGGCCCCAAGTCTACCAATTGCCCAATGTGTTGGGGACTGATCACTGCTTGTAAAGCAGATGAAGCTCTCAAAAAGCAGATCAGTGAGCTGTACCCAGATCTTCATCAAGAACAGGAACTTAAGGAGAAGACGACCTCAGAACAACAGCAGATTGACGATGACATGCCACTACCAGGCGTGTCGCTATGTGTTTCTGGATGGCAACGTGAACTGAGGAGAATGTAACAGCGAAAGACATCATATTCTAGGCAACTGGAATAGTTACCGAGGTCTATGCAGCGGTGTCCCCATATTGGCATAACTGTTGTTGGGGGCCCTAGGATGAGATCCATTCAGTTCATATTGCTTATAGCCCAGCCGACCACTACAACCATATCAGGGCTAACACCAATTCAATTTCAATTCCTATTGCTTATAGCCCAGCCGACCACTACAGCCATATCAGGGCTAACACCACGTCAAAAAGAAAAGAACGACCCGTTCAGATAAAAGACAACAGTTCAAAACCATGCTCATTGTCAACCATGTAAATCTAAAATGCCATTAGAGAAAAACACGTAAAATCACATCAGGTGAAATCTATTGATTTCTTGTAAAAAGTGGAAAAAATGCATCAGGAGGGATATTTACTTTTGAATTCAGGTTGTTTTGTTGTTTAACCCTCTGGTGAAACATTGGATGGAATGGTCAACACTAGAGGCATATTCTTAGAGTATCTACAAGAATGCATTGCTATGTCAATCCAATTTTATTTTCAACTGGTTTTCTCTTTCAACTCGATGTTGTGTGCGTTTTGGAGTAGTTATAGCCCCCACATACTTCTCCCACCCTGTCTGTTTTTATCCACTCCGCAATTTTGTTCAGTATTTTCTCCCTAGGTCTACCTGGTGCTCATTTTCCCTCCAGCGTTCTTGCCATAACCAGCAGCTCTAATTTCTCTTGCCTCATAAAATATCATACATGGTCAACATCAGGTGAAATCTACAGATCTCATGTAAAAACTGGAAAATTGCATCAGGAGGGATATTTACGTTTGTATTTCATTTTCAACTGGTTTTATTTTTCAACCTGATGTGTACGTTTTGCAGTAGTTATAGCCCCAGATACTCCCACCCTGTCTGTTTTTATCCACTCCGCAATTCTGTTCAGTATTTTCTCCCTAGGTCTACGTGGTGCTCATTTTTCCTCCAGTTTTCTTGCCATGACCAGGAGCTCTAATTTCTCTTGCCTCATAAAATATCATATAAATGTCTCTGTAGAAGACGTACAAGAAGACGAGGCTTAACACGTGTGTATTCACCACGTTAAACTCAATATATTTTGTACAGTTATCATGTTGCCAATAATTACGTTGGTGATTTCTGTTTGCAGGAAGACGGCACCTCCCAGCGTGACGAAGAGAGATGTCGAACAAGAAGACAAACAGGAAGAGACGGGACAGAAACCGACAGCAGAAGAAGACGACGTGTCTCTGACGACCATAAGTGCTGGTGTGCTTGGACGTCATGAAGAATCCCCATGTGACACAGCCATGCCTGCATCGTTTTTGTGAAGGATGTCAACTTGCCAAGGTGGCGGGCCCCAAGTCTACCAATTGCCCAATGTGTTGGGGACTGATCACTGCTTGTAAAGCAGATGAAGCTCTCAAAAAGCAGATCAGTGAGCTGTACCCAGATCTTCATCAAGAACAGGAACTTAAGGAGAAGACCACCTCAGAACAACAGATTGACGATGACATTCCACTACCAGGCGTGTCGCCATGTGTTTCTGGATGGCAACGTGAACTGAGAAGAATGTGACAGCGAAGGAAATCATATTCTAGGCAATTGGAAGAGTTACCGAGATCTATGCAGCAGAGTCCCCATATTGGCATAACTGTTGTTGGGGGCCCTAGGATGAGATCCATTCAGTTCATATCGCTTATAGCCCAGCCGACCACTACAGCCATATCAGGGCTAAACCAATTCAATTTCAATTCATATTGCTTATAGCCCAACCGACCACTAGAACCATATCAGGGCTAACACCACGTCAAAAAGAAAACCCGTTCAGATAAAAGACAACAGTTAAAAACCATGCTCACCGTCAATCTTGCAAATCTAAAATGCCATTAAAGGAAAACACGTAAAATCACATTAGGTGAAATCTATTGATCTCTTGTAAAAACTGGAAAATTGCATCAGGATATTTACATTTGTATTCGGGTTTCGTTTTTGTTTTGTTGTTTAACCCTCTGGTGAAACAATGGATGGAATGGTCAACACTCGAGGCATATTCTTAGATTATCTACAAGAATGCTTTGATATGTCAATCTAATTTTATTTTCAACTGGTTTTGTTTTTCAACCCGATGTTGTGTACGTTTTGCAGTAGTTATAGCCCCCACATACTTCTCCAACCTTGTCTGTTTTTATCCACTCCGCAATTCTATTCAGTATTTTCTCCCTAGGTTTACCTGGTGCTCATTTTCCCTCCAGATTTTCTTGCCATAACCAGGAGCTCTAATTTCTCTTGCCTCATAAAATATCATATAAATGTCTCTGTAGAAGACGTACAAGAAGACGAGGCTTAACACGTGTGTATTCACCACGTTAAACTCAATATATTTTGTACAGTTATCATGTTGCCAATAATTATGTTGGTGATTTCTGTTTGCAGAAAGACGGCACCTCCCAGTGTGACGAAGAGATGTCGAACAAGAAGACAAACAGGAAGAGACGGGACACAAACCGACAGCAGAAGAAGACGACGTCTCTGACGACCATAAGTGCCCGTGTACTTGGACGTCATGAAGACTCCCCATGTGACACAGCCATTCCTGCATCGTTTTTGTGAAGGATGTCAACTTGCCAAGGTGGCGGGCCCCAAGTCTACCAATTGCCCAATGTGTTGGGGACTGATCACTGCTTGTAAAGCAGATGAAGCTCTCAAAAAGCAGATCAGTGAGCTGTACCCAGATGATCATCAAGAACAGGAACTTAAGGAGAAGACGACCTCAGAACAACAGCAGATTGACGATGACATGCCACTACCAGGCGTGTCGCCATGTGTTTCTGGATGGCAACGTGAACTGAGGAGAATGTAACAGCGAAGGAAATCATATTCTAGGCAATTGGAAAAGTTACTGAGGTCTATGCAGCAGAATCCCCATATTGGCATAACTGTTGTTGGGGGCCCTAGGATGAGATCCATTCAGTTCATATTGCTTAAAGCCCAGCCGACCACTACAGCCATATCAGGGCTAACACCAATTCAATTTCAATTCCTATTGCTTATACCCCAGCCGACCACTACAGCCATATCAGGGCTAACACCACGTCAAAAAGAAAAGAACGACCCGTTCAGATAAAAGACAACAGTTTAAGACCATGCTCACCCTCAACCTTGCAAATCTAAAACGCCATTAAAGAAAAACACGTACAATCAGGTGAAATCTGCAGATCTCTTGTAAAAAGTGGAAAATTGCACCAGGAAGTGATATTTACATTTGTATTCAGGTTGGTTGTTTTTTTTTAACCCTCTGGTGAAACATTGGATGGAATGGTCAACGCTAGAGGCATATTCTTAGAGTATCTACAAGAATGCATTGATATGTCAATCCAATTTTATTTTCAACTGGTTTTCTCTTTCAACCCGATGTTGTGTGCGTTTTGCAGTAGTTATAGCCCCCACATACTTCTCCCACCCTGTCTGTTTTTATTCACTCCGCAATTTTATTCAGTATTTTCTCCCTAGGTCTACCTGGTGCTCATTTTCCCTCCAGCTTTCTTGCCATAAACAGGAGCTCTAGTTTCTCTTGCCTCATAAAATATCATATATAAATGTCTCTGTAGAAGACGTACAAGAAGACGAGGCTTAACACGTGTGTATTCAAAACGCTAAACTCAATATATTTTGTACAGTTATGTTGCCAATAATTACGTTGGTGATTTCTGTTTGCAGGAAGACGGCACCTCCCAGTGTGACGAAGAGAGATGTCGAACAAGAAGACAAACAGGAAGAGACGGGACACAAACCGACAGCAGAAGAAGACGTCTCTGACGACCATAAGTGCCCGTGTCCTTGGACGTCATGAAGACTCCTCATGTGACACAGCCATTCCTGCATCGTTTTTGTGAAGGATGTCAACTTGCCAAGGTGGCTGGCCCTGAGTCTACCAACTGCCCAATGTGTGGGGGACTGATCTATGCCTTTTTAACGCTCAGTCAACATGCACTGATGGCAAAGCCGATGTCATTGCTGACTTTATCGCAGATGAGCATGTTGACATTGCTTTTATCACCGAAACATGGCTTAACCCCCTTGGTCATGAACCTATACATGCGAGTCTCACTCCGAGTGGTTACAGGCTTGCTTCTTTCCATCGCTCATCTCGAGGTGGCGGTATTGCCATCCTCTACAACGACTCACTCCATTCCCGCCTATCTTTCTCGCAGTCTCTGCCTTTCTCCCATCCTTCTTTCGAGCACGTTGAAGTATCCTTCCAATCCACCCCTCACCCCATCACCTTCTCCTGTGTCTATCGACCTCCACCTAGCTCTGCCAACAAACTCACCACATCCACGTTTCTCTCTGACTTTGACCAACTGCTTGACCACTACTGCCTCTTACCTGGAAATCTCATCATTCTAGGTGACATCAATGTCCACTATGACAACACTCACCGTTATGACACAAGACATATCATCAACTCTCTGTCCAATCACAATATGACTCAACACATTTCTGAACCAACCCATCAAAAAGGTCACATTCTTGACTGGATCATTTCTCGTGATCACCACAATTCAGCTACTAACAACTGCTTAGTTCTTTCTACCCGTCTAACTTCAGCCCTTCCATCTGACCACTCTGCAATTCTCTGTTCTCTTGACATTTCTCCTCCTTCCCGTACCACGCGCACAGTGACTCGACGCAATCTCAAATCTATCGACCTCTCCACATTTTCATCTGATGCCTCCCGTCTCCTTTCTGAAAAGTCACATAACCTTGCCGATGAATTCTATACTACTCTCCACCATCTTCTGGACACTCATGCTCCAGCCACAACCCGTCTTTTACCTGACCGCCCCCCTACCCCCTGGCTCACTCATGAGATAGCCTGTGCAAAACGTGCCCGCCGCAGAGCAGAGCGCCGCTGGCGCATATCCAAACTCACTGTACACAGGCAACTTTTCCAAGCCTCTAAAACAAAAGTATCCACCCTCATTGCATCTGCAAAAACAAGCTATTTCCAAACCAAAATCCTGAATGCCTCTTCTTCAAAAGAACTCTTTACAACCATGAATCATCTCCTTGGCACACGAAAAGACTTACCTCTCCCAACAAAACATACAAATGAAGAACTCCCATCTGTATTCTCTAAGTATTTCACCACCAAAATACAAACTCTTCGTGACAGGCTTGACAGGACACCCTGTCAACCATGCCCACCTGACCCTTCCTTCTCTGGCACACCTCTCACTACTTTTACCCCAGTCTCACAAGAAGAAATTTTCAACACAATCAGATCCATGTCGTTCAAAACCTGCGAACTGGATCCTCTTCCAGGTTCTCTACTCCGATTGTCTCCCTACTCTCCTCCCATTCATCACTGACATCATCAACACTTCTTTTCAAACTGGAACTGTCCCAGATTCTTTCAAGTCTGCTATTGTTCACCCTCTCCTCAAGAAACACAATTTAGACCCAAATGAACTGAAAAATTACAGGCCTATCTCTAATCTCTCTTTCTTGTCAAAACTCCTTGAAAAGGTCGTCCTCAACCAGCTGAACTCTCACCTGTCTGACAACAATCTCCTCAATCCTTTCCAGTCAGCCTACCGCCAGTGCCATAGCACTGAAACTGCCCTACTACACATTCTCAACAATCTCCTCCTTGCAACTGATACTGGCAAAGTCTCTCTCCTCACACTCCTTGATCTGTCTGCAGCCTTCGATACCACTGACCATGGTATTCTCCTTTCTAGACTTCATCATACTTTTGGCATCTCTGACATTGCCCTCTCCTTTTTCACTTCGTATTTATCAAACAGAAAACAAACTGTTCTCATCAATGGCACTTACTCTCAACCTGCATACCTGACCTGTGGTGTTCCACAAGGATCTGTCCTTGGCCCTGTTCTTTTCACTCTTTATACCTCCCCCCTGTCCACCATCATCAACTCCCACTCTATAAAACACCACTTCTATGCTGATGACACCCAACTTCAAGATAGTGACTCACCTGATAATATACAGCGCCTGTTGACTCGCACCACTGAGTGTTACTCGGACATTAAGAACTGGATGACACACAATAGACTTCAGCTTAATGACGACAAGACAGAAGCTATCCTCATTGGCACCCGTCAGAAACTTTCTCGCTGCCTCCTCTTTCTCTCCCATTATGTAACACATCAGTCCCAATTTCTGATTCAGCTAAAAACCTTGGTGTCTGCATTGACTCTACCCTCTCCATGAACAACTTTGTTTCTCAAACTGCCAGATCTTGCTACTATCATCTCCATCGTATAAGCCTGATCAGGAAGTATCTCTCTGTCGAAACAACTGCAAAACTCGTTCTCTCCTTCATAATGTCTCGCATTGACTATTGCAATTCACTCCTGTCTGGTCTTCCTGCCTCCACCATTCACATCCTACAGCGCATTCAAAACAATGCTGTACGCCTTGTACTCAAAAAGAAAAAAGCTGACCACATATCTCCTCTCCTGGCACAACTTCACTGGCTCCCTGTATCAAAGCGCATACAGTACAAACTAGACACCATGTGCTACAAAAGCCTCAATAACGCAGCCCCCGATTACCTGTCAAGCCTACTTGAAATCTATGTTCCCTCACGTACCCTCCGCTCTGCCTCCGATCCTCTGACTTTTCGCTTTCCACGCACTAAGCTCAATACCTATGGTCCACGAGCCTTCTCTGTTTCTGGTCCACTCTCCTGGAACAAACTTCCTCTCTCAGTCCGTCAGCAACCTACTTTTGTCTCCTTCAAGTCCGCTCTCAAAACTCACCTTTTCTCCTCTGCATAAAATCCTAACCTCACTCAACCCCCCTCTGCAGCCTGTCTCCGCTCGGAGGGGAATCACTTTGTTTTAATATATAATTGTATATGATGTGCTCTCTGTGGTTTTCCATTGGTTTTATTCTTGCTTTTATTCTTTTCTCCCCATTTGTGGCCATGCATGTGTGTGTGTGTGTGTGTGTGTGTGCGTGTGTGTGTGTGTGTGTGTGTGTGTGTGTGTGTGCGTGTGTGTGCGTGCGTGCGTGTGTGTCTTTTCGGCGCTTGGATTTGATTTTGTCGAGATTTGCGCTGTATAAATGTTGTAATTATTATGTATGCATGTGCGTACGTATGTATGTATGTATGTATGTATGTATGTATGTATGTATACGCTTAGATTTATATTGTATGTATGTATGCATGTATACGCTCAGCTTAGATTTATGTATGTAAGTATGTAAGCATGTAAGTATGCATGTATACGCTCATATGTATGTAGGTATGTATGCATGTATACGCTCAGCGCTTAGATTTGATTTTGTCAAGATTTTGCGCTATATAAATAAAATATATTATTATTATTATTATTGATCACTGCTCGTGAAGCAGATGAAGCTCTCAAAAAGCAGATCAGTGAGCTGTACCCGGGTCTTCATCAAGAACAGGAACTTAAGGAGAAGACCACCTCAGAACAACAGCAGATTGACGATGACATGCCACTACCAGGTGTCGCCATCTGTTTCTGGGTGGCAACGTGAACTGAGGAGAATGTAACAGCGAAGGAAATCATATTCTAGGCAATTGGAATAGTTACCGAGGTCTATGCAGCGGTGTCCCCATATTGACATAACTGTTGTTGGGGGCCCTAGGATGAGATCCATTCAGTTCATATTGCTTATAGCCCAGCCGACCACTACAGCCATATCAGGGCTAACACCAATTCAAATTCAATTCATATTGCTTATAGCCCAGCCGACCACTACAGCCATATCAGGGCTAACACCACGTCAAAAAGAAAAGAACGACCCGTTCAGATAAAAGACAACAGTTTAAAACCATGCTCACCCTCAACCTTGCAAATCTAAAACGCCATTAAAGAAAAACACGTACAATCAGGTGAAATCTGCAGATCTCTTGTAAAAAGTGGAAAATTGCACCAGGAAGTGATATTTACATTTGTATTCAGGTTGGTTGGTTTTTTTTTAACCCTCTGGTGAAACATTGGATGGAATGGTCAACGCTAGAGGCATATTCTTAGAGTATGTACAAGAATGCATTGATATGTCAATCCAATTTTATTTTCAACTGGTTTTGTCTTTCAACCCGATGTTGTGTGCGTTTTGCAGTAGTTACAGCCCCCACATACTTCTCCCACCCTGTCTGTTTTTATCCACTCCGCAATTTTATTCAGTATTTTCTCTCTAGGTCTACCTGTGCTCATTTTCCCTCCAGCTTTCTTGCCATAAACAGGAGCTCTAGTTTCTCTTGCCTCATAAAATATCATATATAAATGTCTCTGTAGAAGACGTACAAGAAGACGAGGCTTAACACGTGTGTATTCACCACGTTAAACTCAATATATTTTGTACAGTTATCATGTTGCCAATAATTATGTTGGTGATTTCTGTTTGCAGTAAGACGGCACCTCCCAGCGTGGCGAAGACAGATGTCGAACAAGAAGACAAACAGGAAGAGACGGGACACAAACCGACAGCAGAAGACGACGACGTCTCTGACGACCATAAGTGCACGTGTCCTTGGACGTCATGAAGACTCCTCATGTGACACAGCCATGCCTGCATCGTTTTTGTGAAGGATGTCAACTTGCCAAGGTGGCCGGCCCCAAGTCTACCAATTGCCCAATGTGTTGGGGACTGATCACTGCTTGTAAAGCAGATGAAGCTCTCAAAAAGCAGATCAGTGAGCTGTACCCGGGTCTTCATCAAGAACAGGAACTTAAGGAGAAGACCACCTCAGAACAACAGCAGATTGACGATGACATGCCACTATCAGGCGTGTCGCCATGTGTTTGTGGGTGGCAACGTGAACTGAGGAGAATGTAACATCGAAGGAAATCATATTCTAGGCAACTGGAATAGTTACCGAGGTCTATGCAGCAGAGTCCCCATATTGGCATAACTGTGGTTGGGGGCCCTAGGATGAGATCCGTTCAGTTCATATTGCTAAAAGCCCAGCCGACCAATAGAGCCATATCAGGGCTAACACCAATTACCATATCAGGGCTAACATCAATTCAATTTCAATTCATATTGCTTATAGCCCAGCCGACCACTAGAGCCATATCAGGGCTAACACCAATTACCATATCAGGGCTAACACTAATTCAATTTCAATTCATATTGCTTATAGCCCAGCCGACCACTACAACCATATCAGGGCTAACACCAATTCAATTTCAATTCATATTGCTTACAGCCCAGCCGACCACTACAGCCATATCAGGGCTAACACCACGTCAAAAAGAAAAGAACGACCCGTTCAGATAAAAGACAACAGTTTAAAACCATGCTCACCCTCAACCTTGCAAATCTAAAACGCCATTAAAGAAAAACACGTACAATCAGGTGAAATCTGCAGATCTCTTGTAAAAAGTGGAAAATTGCATCAGGAGGTGATATTTACATTTGTATTGAGGTTGGGTTTTTTTTTTAACCCTCTGGTGAAACATTGGATGGAATGGTCAATGCTAGAGGCATATTCTTAGAGTATGTACAAGAATGCATTGATATGTCAATCCAATTTTATTTTCAACTGGTTTTGTCTTTCAACCCGATGTTGTGTGCGTTTTGCAGAAGTTACAGCCCCCACATACTTCTCCCACCCTGTCTGTTTTTATCCACTCCGCAATTTTGTTCAGTATTTTCTCTCTAGGTCTACCTGGTGCTCATTTTCCCTCCAGCTTTCTTGCCATAACCAGGAGCTCTAATTTCTCTTGCATCATAAAATACATAAATGTCTCTGTAGAAGACGTACAAGAAGACGAGGCTTAATACTTGTGTATTCACCACGTTAAACTCAATATATCTTGTACAGTTATTATGTTGCCAATAATTACGTGGTGATTTCTGTTTGCAGGAAGACGGCACCTCCCAGCGTGGCGAAGACAGATGTCGAACAAGAAGACAAACAGGAAGAGACGGGACACAAACCGACAGCAGAAGAAGACGACGCCTCTGACGACCATAAGTGCCCGTGTGCTTGGACGTCATGAAGACTCCTCATGTGACACAGCCATTCCTGCATCGTTTTTGTGAAGGATGTCAACTTGCCAAGGTGGCTGGCCTGAGGCTACCAATTGCCCAATGTGTTGGGGACTGATCACTGCTTGTAAAGCAGATGAAGCTCTCAAAAAGCAGATCAATGAGCTGTACCCAGGTCTTCATCAAGAACAGGAACTTAAGGAGAAGACGACCTCAGAACAACAGCAGATTGACGATGACATGCCACTAACAGGCGTGTCGCCATGTGTTTCTGGGTGGCAACGTGAACTGAGGAGAATGTAACAGCGAAGGAAATCATATTCTAGGCAACTGGAATAGTTACCGAGGTCTATGCAGCGGTGTCCCCATATTGGCATAACTGTTGTTGGGGGCCCTAGGATGAGATCCATTCAGTTCATATTGCTTATAGCCCAGCGACTACTACAGCCATATCAGGGCTAACACCAATTCAATTTCAATTCATATTGCTTATAGCCCAGCCGACCACTAGAGCCATATCAGGGCTAACACCACATCAAAAAGAAAAGAACGACCCATTCAGATAAAAGACAACAGTTAAAAACCATGCTCACTGTCAACCATGTAAATCTAAAATGCCATTAGAGAAAAACACGTACAATCACATCAGGTGAAATCTACAGATTTCTTGTAAAAAGTGGAAAAATGCATCAGGAGGGATATTTACATTTGTATTCAGGTTTTTTTTGTTTAACCCTCTGGTGAAACATTGGATGGAATGGTCAACACTAGAGGCATATTCTTAGATTATATACAAGAATGCATTGATATGTCAATCGAATTTTATTTTCAACTGGTTTTCTCTTTCAACTCGATGTTGTGTGCGTTTTGGAGTAGTTATAGCCCCCACATACTTCTCCCACCCTGTCTGTTTTTATCCACTCCGCAATTTTGTTCAGTATTTTCTCCCTAGGTCTACCTGGTGCTCATTTTCCCTCCAGCTTCCTTGCCATAACCAGCAGCTCTAATTTCTCTTGCCTCATAAAATATATACATGGTCAACATCTGGTGAAATCTACAGATCTCATGTAAAAACTGGAAAATTGCATCAGGAGGGATATTTACGTTTGTATTTCATTTTCAACTGGTTTTATTTTTCAACCTGATGTGTACGTTTTGCAGTAGTTATAGCCCCAGATACTCCCACCCTGTCTGTTTTTATCCACTCCGCAATTCTGTTCAGTATTTTCTCCTTAGGTCTACCTGGTGTTCATTTTTCTTCCAGCTTTCTTGCCAGACCAGGAGCTCTAATTTCTCTTGCCTCATAAAATATCATATATACGTCTCTGTTGAAGGCGTAGAAGAAGACGAGGCTTAACACTTGTGTATTCACCACGTTAAACTCAATATATCTTGTACAGTTATTATGTTGCCAATAATTACGTTGGTGATTTCTGTTTGCAGGAAGACGGCACCTCCCAGCGTGACGAAGAGAGATGTCGAACAAGAAGACAAACAGGAAGAGACGGGACAGAACCGACAACAGATGAAGACGACGTGTCTCTGACGACCATAAGTGCCCGTGTGCTTGGACGTCATGAAGAATCCCCATGTGACACAGCCATGCCTGCATCGTTTTTGTGAAGGATGTCAACTTGCCAAGGTGGCGGGCCCCAAGTCTACCAATTGCCCAATGTGTTGGGGACTGATCACTGCTTGTAAAGCAGATGAAGCTCTCAAAAAGCAGATCAGTGAGCTGTACCCAGATCTTCATCAAGAACAGGAACTTAAGGAGAAGACGACCTCAGAACAACAGCAGATTGACGATGACATACCACTACCAGGCGTGTCGCCATGTGTTTCTGGGTGGCAACGTGAACTGAGGAGAATGTAACAGCGAAGGAAATCATATTCCAGGCAATTGAAAGAGTTACCGAGGTCTATGCAGCAGAGTCCCCATATTGGCATAACTGTGGTTGGGGCCCTAGGATGAGATCCGTTCAGTTCATATTGCTAAAGCCCAGCCGACCAATAGAGCCATATCAGGGCTAACACCAATTACCATATCAGGGCTAACACCAATTCAATTTTAATTCATATTGCTTATAGCCCAGCCGACCACTAGAGCCATATCAGGGCTAACACCAATTACCATATCGGGCTAACACCAATTCAATTTCAATTCATATTGCTTATAGCCCAGCCGACACTACAACCATATCAGAGCTAACACCAATTCAATTTCAATTCATATTGCTTACACCCCAGCCGACCACTACAGCCATATCAGGGCTAACACCACGTCAAAAAGAAAAGAACAACCCGTTCAGATAAAAGACAACAGTTAAAAACAATGCTCACCGTCAACCTTGCAAATCTAAAACGCCATTGAAGAAAAACACGTACAATCAGGTGAAATCTGCAGATCTCTTGTAAAAACTGGAAAAATTGCATCAGGAGGGATATTTACATTTGTATTCAGGTTTGTTGTTTTTTTAAACCCTCTGGTGAAACATTGGATGGAATGGTCAACACTAGAGGCATATTCTTAGATTATCTACAAGAATGCATTGATGTCTAATTTTATAAGCCATATCAGGGCTAAAACCAATTCAATTTCAATTCATATTGCTTATAGCCCAACGACCACTAGAACCATATCGGGCTAACACCAGTTCAAAAAGAAAAGAACAACCCGTTCAGATAAAAGACAACAGTTAAAACCATGCTCATCGTCAACTTTGCAATCTAAAATGCCATCAAAGAAAAACACGTACAATCACATAAGTGAAATCTATTGATCTCTTGTAAAAACTGGAAAATTGCACCAGGACGGACGTTAGGAAGAGCTTCTTTAAGGAGTCTGCCGTGTAGTGCTTTTGTCTCACATCGTACAAGTCCCAGCAATCGAGGAGGAGGTTGTCGGATGCTCAACGGCTCATCACACGGTATACGCCATGTGCTTCTTCATTTTTCAAAAGGTATGAGAGAGTGTAGGATGTGTGACCCGTGCGTAACTACATAACACTGTCTCTTCTTACGGTTTCCTGCAACACATATTCTTTTAGGTTAGGGCGGATTTGGAAAAGTTTGTTATCTGTCTGTTCATTCCAATCCTCCTGCCACATATTTTTCACGTAACTGTGTACTTCTGTAGGGAGGTCACTGATGTTGATTGTAGTGAGGTCACTGTTGTTGACAATAGTGAAGTCACTGTTGACTGTAGGGAGGTCATTGGTGTTGACTGTAGTGAGGTCACTGTTGTTGACAATAGTGAAGTCACTGTTGACTGTAGGGAGGTCATTGATGTTGACTGTAGTGAGATCACTGTTGTTGACAATAGTGAAGTCACTGTTGACTGTAGGGAGGTCATTGGTGTTGACTGTAGTGAGATCACTGTTGTTGACAATAGTGAAGTCACTGTTGACTGCAGGGAGGTCATCGATGTTGATTGTAGTGAGGTCACTGTTGTTGACAATAGTGAAGTCACTGTTGACTGCAGGGAGGTCATTGGTGTTGACTGTAGTGAGATCACTGTTGTTGACAATAGTGAAGTTACTGTTGACTGTAGGGAGGTCATTGATGTTGACTGTAGTGAGATCACTGTTGTTGACAATAGTGAAGTCACTGTTGACTGTAGGGGGTCATTGATGTTGACTGTAGTGAGATCACTGTTGTTGACATAGTGAAGTTACTGTTGACTGTAGTGAGATCATGTTGTTGACAATAGTGAAGTTACTGTTGACTGTAGTGAGATCACTGTTGTTGACAATAGTGAAGTTACTGTTGACTGTAGTGAGATCACTGTTGTTGACAACAGTGAAGTCACTGTTCACTGTATTGAGGCCGTTACTGATGACTGTAGAAGTCACTGTTGACTGCAGGGAGGTCAATGATATTCTTTCGTTCTTTCTACAGCCAACTCGGAAGACAGGGCAATGCTTCTTCGTCTTTACTCGTCACTGTCTGATTCTCAACTAACTATATATACATTTCACAGTGAACAGCAATCAGTTATCATTTAAACGAATATCATGCCGTGCTGTTATCCGCACGCTGTTTACTGTCAACACACGTCACATCTCCCTTTCTTTAAGGAAACAAAAATCAATTAATCATTTTTCCTATCTTTCAGTCCATACGAAATAAATGTGTTTCCCACCTTTATCACAACATTAACTTAAACACTCATTCTTTCTCTCATGCACAGGGCCCAATCATTCATTCACCTCATTTTATCTCTGATCATTATACTATCCATCATCATCATGTCCATATTTCGCAATGCTTTCAGTTATCTGATTGTGGTAGAGTCTTCAGTTTCATTCATATTTCAGGAAATCTGGCCTTCTGCTTTGTCTTCCAGATCTTGTTCTGTAAGAACTAACTGGTTCGGGTTGTCCTGTCCTTGTTTGTTTGATAACTTCATCTGACTCCTTGATGCTGGTTGTCTCAGACATTTATGACTGGTGACTGATCAGATGAGTTCTCACGGACAGACGATGCTGGCGTCCTGAAATCTGTTCCAGTTTTCTTGTTATCTTCCAGCATCTGTTTTGATGGAATGATGATTTGCTGTTGCTTGCCCGATGTGTCGCTTTCCTGATGTCTTCCAGAAATCATCCTTCTCTGGACAAGTCGTTGAGGGTTGATTGTCTGCTGAAGCTCCGTTTCTGTTGTGTCTCGTAGCTGACGATTCCTTCTGTACTGACGTCCGTCCTCTGTGCGAATGTTGTATGACCGGATGTTCACCTGTTGGTCTACTTTGGCGCTGATCCACTTTTTGGATCCTGGAGGTTGGAATTTCACAATCTGTCCCGGACTCAGTTCTGTCAGCTCTACTGCGCTTCTGTTGTAGTGCGCTTACTTCAGTTTCCTTTTCTCAAGTTCTTTCTTGATTGGTACAACTGTAGGTTGGAGTAATGTCTTTGACGTCGGCACTTGTGTTCGTGTTCTTCTGCCGAACAGTCTCTGAGCAGGCGAACTGTTTACAGTCTCTGTCGGGATGTTTCTCAGCTCAAGTAAAGCAAGGAAGGGATCTTGATTGTTGTGTTCTGCTTGCAGCCTTCACCGCGCTCTCTGCTTTTCCGTTGGACTGAGGGTAGTGTGGTGAGCTTGTTACGTGTTCAAACCCATATGTTTTTCTGAACTTTCCAAACTGGTTTGATGTGAATTGAGTTCCACAGTCTGTTGTCAGGCGTTCTGGTATTCCGTGTCTTGCCAAGTGTCTCTTCAGACAGATGATGACCTCTTTGGATTCTCTTGTTTGTAACCGATCAATCTCAAAGAAATCAGAGTAGTGATCGACTGTGACCAGGTATTCATTGCCATTATGTCCAAAGATGTCACAAGCTATGTGTTGCCAGGGCAGGTCAGGGATCTCTGTACTGATAAGTGGTTCCTTCTGCTGACCACGTTGGTATGTGTTACAGGCGCTGCATGTTTTGACAAAATCTTCAATGTCCATGTTCATCCTGGGCCAGTAGACTACCTCATGTGCTCTTCTTATGCAGCTCTGAATTCCTGAGTGGCTTGCATGAAGTTTCTCAAGGATGTCTGCTCTTTCACTTTCAGGTACAATTACTCTGTGGCTTTTGAAGACAAGTCCTTTGTAGACTGACAGTTCCTCCCTGAAAGGAAAGTATTCTTGTAACTGTAATGAAAGTTGTTGTTTCTCCTCTGGCCAGCCTTGTAGAATGACATTTTTCAGGGTTTTCATGGTTGCATCTTCCTGAATTGCTTGCTGCAGACTGTTCAGTCTCTCATGGCTGTGGCCAGTTCTTGCAATGAGTCTGTTTTCTCCAGGTTTGTGAGGAAAACGGCTTCCTTGTGGGTGATTTGCTGTTCCGCTTTTCCACAGACTGCTCTGCTGAGGGTGTCAGCCAGGTGCATCTCAGATCCACGCTTGTACATGTACACTACCGTGTACCTGAACTTCTGAGTTCTGAGTAGCATCCTCTGAATCCTCTTAGGTGCTGAGAGCAGGCTCTTCTTGTGAATGGTCTCTAGTGGTCTGTGGTCGGTCTCCTTTCCAGACCGAAGAGTATTGCCAACATCTCTTCTATTTGAGCATAGCTTTTTTCTGTCTCGGTCAAGGCTCGTGATGCGTACTGAATCGGTTGACCATCCTGCATGAGACAAGCTCCAAGTCCAAACTGTGAAGCATCACACTGAAGGGTGGTTGTACACTTTCCTGAAGAGTCAAAGTAGCGAAGTACCGGTGGCTCAGAGAGTATCTTCTTCACTTTCTTCAGGGCTTCTCCGTGGACGTCATCCCATCTGAAGTGGACGTCTTTTTTTTTTACCAGTTCTCTGAGTGGTGCTGCTGCCTCAGATAGGTTTGGTGCAAATTTCTGAAGGTATCCGACTACACCGAGTAGTCTCTGCACAGCTGCTTTGTCTTCTGGCACTGGGAGTTGTTGGACAGCGTCCAATTTCTTTGGGTCGGCTTTCAAGCCTTCTCTTAAGAAGATGTGTCCCAAATATGATATCTCTGTTCGTTTCATCTCAACCTTCTCCTTGTTGGGTTTGATTCCAGTCTCTCGGCATCGTTGTAGCAAACGGTTCAGGTTGGTATCATGAACTTGTGCTCCTGCTTCGTCGTTTGGTCCTCTGCCAAAAACAAAGATATCATGAACCGCCACCACGCCTGGCAGTCCTGCCAGAGCGATGTCAATCCTCCTCTGGAATTCTTCTGGGGCTGGTGAAATTCCAAAGGGCATTCGTTTCCATCGGTATTTGCCAAAAGGCGTCTCAAATGTTGTCAGGTAGCTGCTGTCTTCGTCCAGTTCAACGTGCCAAACCCGTTTTTCGCGTCCAGGTATGTGAAGTATTTTGCATCTTTGAGGAGAGGCAGTACGTCATGAATGGTTGGCATGGGGTACTCGTTTCTCCTGAGGGCTTTGTTCAGTGGCTTAGGTTCGATGCACAGTCCGACTTTCCCATTGCTTTGTTGTTACGACCAAACTGCTTATCCACTCCGTTGGCGTGTCTACTTTAGTGACCACGTCCAGTTTTTTCAACCTCTTCAGCTCGTCCTTCACTTTCTCTTGCACTGCTATCGGCCACTTTCTGCAATGCATCTTCACTGGAGCAATACTGGGGTCTGTTTCTAGGTGTAATTTCCCTTCTAGTTTTCCTTCTCCTTCAAAGACATCGTTGTACTTTGAGAGCATATCTTTTGCATTTTCCTCCTCTTTCTGATTCGCCGCTATCGTTACAATGTTCTCTTCAATGATTGTCAACAATTGCATGTGCTGTACAGCTTTCAGTCCCAGTACTGGCTTACAGTCCGTTTTGGTGATCGCGAAGTTGACTTTGTATTTCCTTCTGTTCTTGGGGTTTTTCACTCGCAGCACTATCTCCCGCACAGACTTCATTTCTGTTCCGTTGAACATCACCAGCTTCTTCTTCGTCTCTTGTAGGTCAGACTTTCATCTCCTGTGACTTCTCTGTACAGGTTCTCAGACATCACGTTTGTTGTTGCACCTGTGTCAAGAAGAAATGTTACCGGCATCTCATTTAGCATTTTTGCTCGTATGTTTCTCTCCTTTTTTCTGGTTTTGTCTTCGATCCCGAGGATTTCATTATCGCTTTCAGTGTCAGTCTCTTCTTCTTCGAAGTGCCGAACTCTTGTTTTTTTTATTTTTCTTGGGTGTTCTGCAGCATGAAGCAAAGTGATTATTTCCTCCACAAGCTTTGCATTTTCTTCCAAATGCTGGACATTTCTCTTTTGCTCTTGGGTGCTTTCCACCACAATATCCGCATTTCTCTCTGTACTCTGGTTTGTTTCCTTTGCTATACTGCTTTGCTGTCTTTTCTTTGAAACCTTGGAATTCCTGCGTGTCCTGCGTTTTTCTCATCATTTGGACGGTTTGATGTTGACTTGATTCATGCGCTCTGAACATATCAATACATGCAGTCAATGTCAGCTGTCGCACTTCCAGTAATTTTGATCGCAGAGTCTTGTCATGTACACCCAGTACGATTTGATCTCTCAACAGTCTGTCTTCCAGTGTACCATAGTTACAGGTCTTGATCAGTTTCCGCAGTTCTGCTACAAACTGTTCGATATATTCTCCTGCTGCTTGATGTCTGCAGTTGAATCTGAATGCTTCGTAAGTTTCATTGGTTGAACCCACACAGTATTCTTCAAATTTCTGGAGAACGGTGTCAATGTCATTTCTTTCAGCTTCATTAGCAAATGCCAACCCTTCATAGATGTCCATAGCATCCAGCCCGATGCAAGAAAGAAAAACTGCTGTTCTGTATGTTGAGTCTTCTTCTGTCTGTGTTGTCACAATTTCATAGCTGTCCCAAACCCTCTTGAATTTCCTCCAGCTGCTCTGCAGGTTTCCTCCATTCACATCAAGTTTAGGAGGCAAGGGAATCTTGGCATGTCGTCGACTGGCTTTTCTCTCTTCTTGTTCATCTTCCATGGTTGAACTTTAGTCTTCAATATTCTGGATTTTTGTTAAGAGTTCGTAATCACGATTCTGACACCATCTTTCGTTCTTTCTACAGCCAACTCGGAAGACAGGGCAATGTTTCTTCGTCTTTACTCGTCACTGTCTGATTCTACTAACTATATATACATTTCACAGTGAACAGCAATCAGTTATTTAAACGAATATCATGCCGTGCTGTTATCCGCACGCTGTTTACTGTCAACACACGTCACAGATGTTGACTGTAGTGAGATCACTGTTGTTGACAATAGTAAAGTCCCTGTTGACTGTAGTGAGGTCATTGGTGTTGACTGTAGTGAGATCACTGTTGACTGTATGGAGATCAATGATGTTGACTGTAGTGAGATCACTGTTGCTGACAATAGTGAAGTTACGGTTGACTGTAGGGAGGTCATTGGTGTTGACTGTAGTGGATCACTGTGCTGACAATAGGAAGTTACTGTTGACTGTAGGGAGGTCATTGGTGTTGACTGTAGTGAGATCACTGTTGTTGACAATAGTGAAGTCACTGTTGACTGTAGGGAGGTCATTGGTGTTGACTGTAGTGAGATCACTGTTGACTGTAGGAGGTCAATTGGTGTCGACTGTAGTGAGATCACTGTTGCTACAATAGTGAAGTCACTGTTGACTGTATGGAGGTCTTTGGTGTTGACTGTAGTGAGATCACTGTTGTTGACAATAGTGAAGTCACTGTTGACTGTAGGGAGGTCAATGATGTTGACTGTAGTGAGATCACTGTTGACTGTAGGGAGTCAATGGTGTTGACTGTAGTGAGATCACTGTTGACTGTAGGAGGTCATTGGTGTTGACTGTAGTGAGATCACTGTTGCTGACAATAGTGAAGTCACTGTTGATGTAGGGAGGTCAATGATGTTGACTGTAGTGAGATCACTTGACTGTAGGAGGTCATTGGTGTTGATGTATGAGATCACTGTGCTGACATAGTGAGGTCACTGTTGACTGTAGGGAGGTCTTTGTGTTGACTGTAGTGAGATCACTGTTGCTGACAATAGTGAAGTCACTGTTGACTGCAGGGAGGTCAATGATGTTGACTGTAGTGAGATCACTGTTGACTGTAGGGAGGTCATTGGTGTTGACTGTAGTGAGATCACTGTTGCTGACAATAGTGAAGTCACTGTTGACTGTAGGGAGGTCATTGGTGTTGAATGTAGTGAGATCACTGTTGCTAACAATAGTGAAGTCACTGTTGACTGTAGGGAGGTCATTGGTGTTGACTGTAGTGAGATCACTGTTGTTGACAATAGTGAAGTCACTGTTGACTGTAGGGAGGTCAATGATGTTGACTGTAGTGAGATCACTGTTGACTGTAGGGAGGTCATTGGTGTTGACTGTAGTGAGATCACTGTTGCTGACAATAGTGAAGTCACTGTTGACTGCAGGGAGGTCAATGATGTTGACTGTAGTGAGATCACTGTTGACTGTGGGGAGGTCATTGGTGTTGACTGTAGTGAGATCACTGTTGCTGACAATAGTGAAGTCACTGTTGACTGCAGGGAGGTCAATGATGTTGACTGTAGTGAGATCACTGTTGTTGACTATAGTTATTGTTATTGTTTAAAGCCCAGCCGACTGCCTAGAGCCATATCAGGACTATAAACTGTTTCAAAACATACACAAAACGTCAACAGGAAAAAAAAAAGAAAGAAAAGAAAATTAAGTACACACATCAATGCATTCAAGCACATAATCTAAGGACATGCCCTTGGCGTTGACCACTCCGTCCAATTTATCGAACAGGGGATTTAAAAAAACAACAACCTGAATACAAATTTAAGGATACCAAAGGACACCCAAAACATTCAAAAACGAGCATATAAATCATCTAAAATTCTTCCGCGTATCTCACTTCCATCGAGCCAAAAATGCACTTAATACATGTACCGAATTATCAATCCTAAGAAAAAATACGTAAGATTTTATCAAACACATACAGGTGAATGGACCAGCAAGGCAGAAGGTGATAGGAAGAAATGACAGAAAACAAAGGAACAAGGCAGAAACAAAGAGCGACAGAAAAGAGAAGATTTTTGCACAGAACTTTCCATAAGGTGGGGATACTATTTATACTGAAAGAACTCCCAGCATTCCCACGGGGGGAGAATTCGAGTAATCCATTACAATGATACTTGATTTGATTTGTTTCTTGGAGCGCTGCAACTAACCAGTGTCGTCTCTTTGTTCTGTGTTGCAGGTTTCAGATTTCACAAGCTGGTGGTGATGAACAGTTGCTGTTGGTGGTGATGAACAGGTTGCTGTCGGTGGTGATGAACAGTTGCTGTTGGTGGTTGATGAACAGTTGCTGTTGGTGGTGATGTAACAGTTTGCTGTTCGGTGGTGATGAACAGGTTGCTGTCGTGGTGATACAGGTTGCTGTGTGGTGGTGATGTAGAGTTTGCTGTGTGGTGGTGATGTACAGTTGCTGTTGATGTACAGGTTGCTGTTGTGCACATCGTGGTGATGAAGAGATTGCTGTTGGTGACATCAGTGATGATGTACAGGTTGCTGTTGGTGGTGATGTACAGGTTGCTGTTGGTGGTGATGTACAGGTTGCTGTTGGTGGTGATGTACAGGTTGCTGTTGGTCACATCGGTGGTGATGAAGAGGTTGCTGTTGGTGAAATCAGTGGTGATGGAAAGGTTGCTGTTGGTGGTGATGAGAGGATGCTGTTGGTGGTGATGAGGAGGATGAGTGTTGGTGGTGATGATGGAGGATCCTGTTTAGTGTGTGAAAAGGAGTGTTGTGATGTTGGTGACATCGGTGGTGATGCAAGAGATCGTGTTGGTGCTGTGAGGAGGTTGCTGTTGGTGACATCGGTGGTGATGCAGAGGTTGCTGTTGGTGGGTGATGAGGTTGCTATTGGTGATATCGGTGGTGTGGAGAGGTTGTGTTTAAGTGACATCGTTGGTGATGGATAGGTTGCTGTTGGTGGTGATGAGGAGGTTGCTGTTGTGGTGACATCGGGGTTGGATGAGTGTGGTTGCTGTTGGTGGTGATGAGGTTGCTGTTGGTGACATCGGTGGTGATGAGTTGGTTGCTGTTGGTCGGTGATGAGGGTTGCTGTTGGTGACATCGGTGGTGATGAGTTGGTTGCTGTTGGTGGGTGATGAGGAGGACGCTGTTGGTGGTGATGGAGAGGTTGCTGTTGGTGACATAGGTGGTGGTGAGGAGGAACACCAGCTGCTTGCACCGAATCCCGCTCCAGTTTGTTAGAACGGCGAGAGCGCTCCTCTCAGAGAATTTTGTTCTCCAGACAGGTATGAGTCCACAGATTTCAGAAGCCGCAGGCGTAGGAGGCATTAGATATTGAGAACAAGGACAGGAACTTGTATGTGTGTGCATGTATGTGTGTTCGTGTGCGCGTGTGTGTGTTTGTGTGAATGTGTGTGAGAGTAGGCATGTGTTTACGTGAGTCTATCAGTGTGTGTGTAAGTGTGTATGAGAAGGCGTGTGTACATGTGTTTATGTGGCAGGACCACACTCTTACAGAATTTATTTTTGAGTCCTGTTGGGTTCGTTCCCTGTTTCTTTATTGTAAATCTCAGAGGCATAAATGTGACAGAAAATAAACCCTGAAACACACCAAGAAACATTACTCAATAACTATACCATAACTTATGTGCTTCAGTAATTTACAAATCACAATAAAGTCCATTTTCAAGTTGACTCAAAAGTAAGTTTTAGAGTCACTGTAAACAATAAACTAACAAGCTAAATCAAAATGTCATAATGATTTAGAAAATGATAATGCCTAATGAGAAGGAAAGAAATAATCTAAACTAGACTTGATCTAATTCTAGACTAAAGAAATAATCCAAAATAGACTTACCCTATTTATGGAATAGGGTTATACACATAAGCTACATCAGCTACAAATCATCTCTCTACACCAAGAAAAGGAATAAAAAAACTGGGCCGCACACACACCCAACTGCATTGGTCGCTGAACGATCGGTGACTTACAGCTGAACTAACAAAAAAGATGAACAGAAATATCTTGAGCTCATTTCAAAAGAAACCAACGCAAAATCCTTGTGACATGCATTTCTCACGTGAAATGTAGCGACGGTATTGATCATGTGTGTTGGTACGTGATGTGTGTGTGTGTGTGTGTGTGTGTGTGTGTGTGTGTGTGTGTGTGTGTGTGTGTATGTGTGTGTGTGTGCGCGCGCGCGCGCGTGTACGTGTGTGTGTGTGTCTCTCTCTCAAGCATCACTGGGTCACATTTATACATGTGTTTGTGTGTGCATGTGTGTGCATATGTGTGTGTGTGTGTGTGTGTGTGTGTGTGTGTGTGTGTGTGTACGCGCGCTTTGTGTGTGCATGTCAAAAGTAGGCATGTTTATGTGTATGTGTGCGTGCATGTGTGAAGAATTGTCAAATGGTGGTGGACTGTGATCACATTGTTATTATCGTTTAAAGCCCAGCCAACTGCAGAGAGCCATATCAGGGCTATAACTGCTTCAAAACATAAAACCTTCAACACACACAAAAAACAAAACAAAACAAAACAAAAATTAAGTACACATATCAATGCATTAGCGCACATAATCTAAGGACATACCCTGGCGTTGACCACTCCATCCGATTTATCGCACAGGGCATTTAAAAAACACAAATGAAAGGTTCAGTTTTTGGTGATGAGGAGGTTCTGTTGGTGGTGATGAGTTGATAGTTGTTGTTGTTATTGTTGTTTAAAGCCCAGCCGACTGCGTAGAGCCATATCAGGGCTACAACCGCTACTAAACATACAAAACTTCATTAGGAAAAAAAAAAAAAAAGAAAGAAAATTAAGTACACATACATATCAATGCATTCGCACACATAATATATGGACATGCACCTGGCGTCGACCACGCCGTACAATTTATCGCACAGGGCACTTAAAAAACATATTTGAATACAAATTTGAGCATACCTAAGGACGCCAAAACATGTATAAAAACAGGCATAAATTACGTAAAATTGCTTCCGCATATCTCACCTCCCTGGAGCCAAAAATGCACTTATTACATGTACCCAATTATCAATCCGAAGAGTAAGTAAGACTTAATCGAACACATGCAGGTGAATGGACCGGCAAGGCAGAAAATGATAGTAAGAAATGACAGAAAGCAAAGGAGGAGGAAAGAAACAAAGAGTGACAGAAAAGAGGAAATTTCCATCACAGAATTTCCAGAAGTTGGGGATACTATTTATACTGAAACAGCCCCCGGCATCCCCAAGAGTAAGTGATGAGGAGGATGCTGGTTGGTGGTGATGAGGAGGACGCTGTTGGTGGTGATGAAGGAGGATGCTGTTGGAGACATTGGTGGTGAGGAGGAGGATGCTGTTGTTAGTGATGAGGAGGTTGCTGTTGGTAACATTGGTGGTGAGGAGGATGCTGTTGGTGACACTGGTGCTGATGAGGTGGTGGTGGTTATTGATGAGGATGTTGCTGTTGGTGGTGATGGAGAGGACGCTGCTGTTGGTGACATCGGTGGTGATGACGACGATGAGGAGGAACACCAGCTGCTTGCACCGAATCCCCCTCCAGTTGTGTTAAAACAATGAGAACGCCGCTCTCAGACAATTCGTTGTTCTCCAGATAGGTACGAATCAGTAGTAGACTTCAGAAGCCTCAGGTGTACGAGGCATTAGATATTGAGAACAAGGATAGGAACTTGTATGCCCAACCAACTGCGTAGAGCCATATCAGGGCTACAACCACTACAAAACATACAAACTTCAACAGGAAAAAAAGAAAAGAAAATTAAGTTATATATATATCAATGCATTCGCGCACATAATCTAAGGACATGCCCCTCGCCGTCCAATTTATCGCACAGGGCATTTAAAAAACACACTTGAACACAAATTTGAGCATACCTAAGGACACCAAAACGTGTAAAAATAGGCGTAAATTACCTAAAATTGCTTCCACATATCACACCTCCCCGGAGCCAAAAATGCACTTATTACATGTAGGCTACCCAACTATCAATCCAAAGAGTAAGTATGTAAGACTTTATCGAACAAATGGACGTGAATGGACCAGCAAGACATAAAATGATAGGAAGAAATGACAGAAAGCAAAGGAGGAAGAAAGAAACAAAGAGTGACAGAAAAGAGGAAATTTCCAGCACAGAATTTCCAGAAGTTGGGGATACTATTTGTACTGAAAGAGCCCCTGGCATCCCCAAGGGTAAGTGATGAGGATGTTGGTGTTGATGACATTGGTGGTGATGAGGAGGTTGCTGTTGGTGGTGATGAGGAGGTTGCCGTTGGTGACATCAGTGGTGATAAGGAGAACACCAGCTGAGTGTACCGAATCCCCCGAGGGTAAGTGATGAGAAGGATGCTGTTAGTGGTGATGAGGAGGATGCTGTTGGTAACACTGGTGGTAAGGAGGAGGTGGTGGTTATTGATGAGGATGTTGCTGTTGGTGGTGATGGAGAGGACGCTGCTGTTGGTGATAAGGAGAAACACCAGCTGAGTGTACCGAATCCCCCGAGGGTAAGTGATGAGAAGGATGCTGTTAGTGGTGATGAGGAGGATGCTGTTGGTAACACTGGTGGTAAGGAGGAGGTGGTGGTTATTGATGAGGATGTTGCTGTTGGTGGTGATGGAGAGGACGCTGCTGTTGGTGACATCGGTGGTGATGACGACGATGAGGAGGAACACCAGCTGCTTGCACCGAATCCCCCTCCAGTTGTGTTAAAACAATGAGAGCGCCGCTCTCAGAGAATTTGTCGTTCTCCAGATAGGTACGAATCAGTAGACTTCAGAAGCCTCAGGTGTACGAGACATTAAATATTGAGAACAAGGACAGAAACTTGTATGCCCAACCAACTGCGTAGAGCCATATCAGGTCTACAACCACTACAAAACATACAAAACTTCAACAAGAAAAAAAAAAAAAGAAAGAAAATTAAGTTATGTATATATCAATGCATTCGCGCACATAATCTAAGGACATGCCCCTCGCCGTCCAATTTATCGCACAGGGCATTTAAAAAACACTCTTAAACACAAATTTGAGCATACCTAAGGACACCAAAACGTGTAAAAATAGGCGTAAATTACCTAAAATTGCTTCCACAATCACACCTCCCCGGAGCCAAAAATGCACTTATTACATGTAGGCTACCCAACTATCAATCCAAAGAGTAAATACGTAAGACTTTATCGAACAAATGGACGTGAATGGACCAGCAAGGCATAAAATGATAGGAAGAAATAATAATAAATAATAATGTGCACTTATTAAGCGCCTTTTCACCCGAAGGTGCCCAGGGCGCTTTACAAACAATTCAATACAGAACAAAAATGACAATTACATCAAGAATATATACAAATGCAAAAATCAAACACACTCACCCACACACCCAAACACACACACCACACACCCACGCACACACACACACACACACACACACACACACACACACACACACACACACACACACACACACACACACACACACACACGCACAAACTTATGCTGTCAGAAGGAATTATCAAAAATACAGAAAGTTGAGATTAAGCAGAGCAGGTTCACGCAAATAGATGAGTTTTCAGGGCCGACTTCAAAGTAACTTTGGAATCAGCGAAGCGAACTGTTTGTGGCAGACTGTTCCAGACTGAAGGACCGTTATAATGAAAGGCTCGCTGGCCAAAGGTTTTGGTTCTGATCTTTGGAATACAAAGGATGCGTGTGTCTGCGGAGGAACGGAGCTCTCTTGACGGTGTATAGAGCTGTAAGAGAGAGGACAGGTAAGAGGGACAGGAGGAAGTGACACAGTTATAACAGAGAGTGGAGATTTTGAACTGAATCCTCGCATTTACGGGAAGCCAGTGTAGAGTTCTGACAGAAAGCAAAGGAGGAAGAAAGAAACAAAGAGTGACAGAAAAGAGGAAATTTCCAGCACAGAATTTCCAGAAGTTGGGGGATACTATTTGTACTGAAAGAGCCCCCGGCATCCCCAAGAGTAAGTGATGAGGATGTTGGTGTTGATGACATTGGTGGTGATGAGGAGGTTGCTGTTGGTGGTGATGAGGAGGTTGCCGTTGGTGACATCAGTGGTGATAAGGAGAACACCAGCTGAGTGTACCGAATCCCCGAGGGTAAGTGATGAGAAGGATGCTGTTAGTGGTGATGAGGAGGATGCTGTTGGTAACACTGGTGGTAAGGAGGAGGTGGTGGTTATTGATGAGGATGTTGCTGTTGGTGGTGATGGAGAGGACGCTGCTGTTGGTGATAAGGAGAAACACCAGCTGAGTGTACCGAATCCCCCGAGGATAAGTGATGAGAAGGATGCTGTTAGTGGTGATGAGGAGGATGCTGTTGGTAACACTGGTGGTAAGGAAGAGGTGGTGGTTATTGATGAGGATGTTGCTGTTGGTGGTGATGGAGAGGACGCTGCTGTTGGTGACATCGGTGGTGATGAGGACGATGCACAAAATTTCATGACTTTGTCAATAAAATATTGCCCCACATCTTCATTAACTACTTCCACAAATCCACACTGTTCTTCTGCTATTTCTCTTTTGATTCTATTCCTTGTCCTCATCATGATCATTCTTAACAACAGCTCATGACATGAAATTATGAATGGGTAGTACTAGTAGTACTAGTAGTGATACTGGTCATCCTCACCCCTCCACATACATATTTAGTATAACAATACAAGGAAGAAAGGTGTATCAATTTAATAGCCTACAGTTGTTTAGATAACACATACCCATAAGAAAGCAAGCACAGATAAAAATTACAGAAGTACACATATGATGTACATGGGTGGGGGGTGGGGTGGGGAGCGTGTCTATGGATACACAACAATAACAGATGATACTATTAGCATTACTACTGGTACAGGAAGCTGAGAAAGACAAATGCACTGAACTGAATGTAAGTTTCTGACAAGGAACACTGATCATCTCCAGGCTTCACCAGTGGCAAGTGAAGTTGAGAGCAATTCTTCTGTGTCAAACATCAGCATCACTACTATTGAGTCTTGCTAAGTGCTGTGACTACTATTGAGACGTGGTAAGTACTAATACTACATCTACTATTACAGGTAATATTACCAAAGACCATAAATGGAATTCAAATCTTTGCTACCAGGCCTACTAAACATGTGTGTGAGTAAGTGTGTGTGTGTGTGTGTGTGTGTGTGTGTGTGTGTGTGTGTGTGTGTGCGTGTGTGCGCGCGCGTGTGCGTGCGTGCGCATGTGCGTACATGAAATCTTAACTCAGAACTTTTAATGTATCATAATTAGGCCAAATACAATAGTCAGTGGAGTGGGGGGAGAAGCTGGGCTTTCTGCTCTTCATATATAATTTACAAGACATATAATTACATCAATGAAAATATTCACTTCCGATGCTTTTGTCAGTTTATACTTCACCAATGTAATAGTTAGCAGATCCTTTGTTGGCTGACCTAATCTGTCATTTAATGAAGAAACATAGTAATCAGTACTTCACTATCAACAAGCTTGATCAGTGCATCAAAGTATCAATCAATTAATAAAAGACATCATTCCATTCCTCAATCTAATGGTCAAGCATTCAAACTCAGTGTAATCAACAGCCAATCAATTCACAGTCATCAACTGATCAATAATTGATCAATTAATCAACTGACTTGCAAAATAACAATTTCACTTTATCACCCAAAATAATCATTTCACTTTATCACCTGAATCAAATGAATATTTTGTACTGATAGATACAAATGATTGATCAATCAACCAATCATATATCAGTCAATCATTTAATTAACCATATAAGCCACATCAATTAAATGTTCAACTAATTCACCACCAGTCAGTTACTCAATGAAACTGCTCATCCATAAATCAATTGATCAACCACATCACGGTATCATCACCAAACAATTTGATCAGTTTCAAATGAATCACCCTTCCTGATCAAGTTCTTGCTCAGTAACCAATCAATGGATCAATCAATCAACCAACCAACAATCAAATCAATTCAATGAATAATCAATTCATTGATAAATCCTCATATCACGTAAGCAGTAAAATAATAAAGTTTTCAGAAATGTCCTTATTCTCCACATTCTTGTGCATATTTTATGATCTTAACTTGAGACTTAAATGCACATGAGCACACATCAGTTGATATTTAGAATGATGACAAAAATGCAATGGTACATACATTAATAATTTCACTAATAGAATTATGCAACATCAGATTATTACTCTATAGTATAATGCAGTAATATTGTACTGGTGATAACTAAACAATCATTTCCCAACTTGTATAAAATAAAATTTCATTAGTCTCTTAATGCATTGTTTTCTTCTGCCTGTTGATGGCATGAAAGGCAAATCTATGTGTTTTGTGTGTGTGTGTGTGTGTGTGTGTGTGTGTGTGTGTGTGTGTGTGTGTGTGTGTGTGTGTCGTGTGTGTTGTGTGTGTGTGAGAGAGAGAGAGAGAGAGAGAGAGACAGACAGACAGACAGACAGACAGACAGACAGACAGAGAGAGTGCCTTGAATTCCAGTCGGAGGGCCTCATCTCCATTTTTCTTCATGCGCTTGTGGATCCTGTCTCGTCTAAGAAACTTATACGTAGACGAGATAGGATCCACAAGCGCATGAAGAAAAACGGAGATGAGGCCTCCGACCCGAATTCAAGGCATTCAAGCGCCTTATCCAGAAAAATCTACGTCGGGCCTACTGGAGACACGTAGAAGGCCTGATCTCTGATGAAGGAGAAAGCCAGACCACCTCCAAGAAGAAGTTCTGGAGCTTCACTAAAGCAAGAAGAACAGGAGTGGGCATCTCTCCACTTAATGAAGCTGGGAAACTCATCTCCGACCCCAAGGAGCAAGCACAAATCTTGAACACCCAGTTCCATTCTGTATTCAGCTCCAAAGACACCATCACGGCTGAAGAGTTTGAACAGCGGTGCCCATCTGGACCAAAACTTCCAGACTATCCAGCATGCGATGACATCAACATCACAGAAGCGGCGCATGAAGAAACTTCTGCTCAACCTTGACCCCAATAAAGGGCCCGTGGCCCAGATGGCATTACTCCCAGGCTTTTGAAGCTGGTTGCAGAGGAGATCACTCCAGCCCTCACCCTGCTCTACCCCATCTCATATACTCCTCCGGTACCCTGCCACAGGATTGGAAACAGGCCAACATCACACTTGTCTTCAAAAAGGGAGAAAGATACAACGCAGCCAACTACTGCCCCATCTCCCTCACCTGCATAGCCTGCAAGCTGATGGAGCATATCATCACCAGCCACATCATGTCCCTCTTTAGAACAATGAGATTCTCTGTCCAGAGCAGCACGGCTTTCGATGTGGACGGTCATGTGAGACTCAAATCCTAGGGTATGCAAATGAAGCGACCAGAGAGATCGAGAAGGGAAACCAGGAGGACACTATCGTCCTCAACTTCTCAAAAGCCTTCGACAAAGTTAGCCACACCCTACTTGTCCACAAATATGTCGTTACGGCATCAGAGGCCGCACCAACGCCTGGATCAAGGACTTCCTTGTGGACAAACAGCAGGCTGTGGTGGTGGAGGGAACAAGATCAGACTTCCTACCTGTGGAATCTGGCGTCCCTCAAGGCTCGGTCCTTGGGCCGAGTCTTTTTCTTCTGTACATAAATGACCTTCCTGATGGCATCAAGTCGAAGGTCCGCCTATTTGCCGATGACACCATGTGCAGCAAGACCATCATGAAGAAAAAAGATAAGCGAGTGCTACAAGAAGATCTCCACTCCCTTACCACCTGGGAGGAGAAGTGGTCCATGGAGTTCCATCCACAGAAGTGCTCAACGCTGAGAGTCTCTCGGAAACGGAACAAGATCGCCCTTGCATATGAGTTACATGGACAGAATCTTGAAAACGTCAACACCATTAATTACCTTGGTGTCAACATTCAGGACAACATGCAGTGGGAATCTCACATTGACTCCATCACAAAGAAAGCCAGCAAGACCCTAGGCTTCGTCCGGTGCAACCTCAAGATCGGCAACAAGAAGACAAAGGAAACTGTATTCAAAGTCCTTGTTCGCCTGCTTCTTGAGTACGCAGCCACGTCTGGGATCCCTACACTGCAAACGAGATTGAAGCCCTCGAGAAGATCCAACGAAGAGCAGCAAGATGGGTCTCCAATCGCCACCGACAAACATCATGCGTGGATACCATCCTTGACTCTCTCAACTGGCCTTCCGTGCAACAGCGTCATAAGAAAGCCCGCTTGGAGATGTTTTATAAGTTCCATCACAGTCTCATCTCCATTAGTTCCATGTACCTGCCCAAACCACCTGACAGCAGGCTGAGCTCTAGGACAAACAACAACCTGAGCTACGACATTCCCACCTGCATGACACGGTACAGGCAGATGACGTTCTTCCTGAGGACCATACCAGAATGGAACAAGTTGCCTCAGGAGGTTGTGACGGCTGAGTCACTGAACTGCTTCAAGTCCAGGCTGGTCTCCCATCTCTAGAAACTGAAACAACCTACTTGTGTGTGTGTTGTGTGCGCGCATTTTGTGTGTGTGTGTGTGTGTGTGTGTGTGTGTGTGTGTGTGTGTGTGTGTGTGTGTGTGTGTGCCTATCTGTGGTGTGTGTGTGTGTGTGTGTGTGTGTGTGTGTGTGTGTGTGTGTGTGTGTGTGTGTGTGTGTGTGTGTGTGTGTGTGTTTACATTTGTTTCCACAGCTGTCAGAAAAAGTTCAGCGTTTGCGATTGAAGATTATGTTTTGGTCTCACAACAGACATGGACTGTACGGAAACACACTTACAGCAGAAAAAAGTAGTACTGGTACCATTTCTTTTTATAAAACAATGGGACACGTGTTAACGAGAGCACATCACACTATCATAATCAAGTGCTGTTATCCAGTGCTGTTATTCTTCAGCATGACTAAACAGAAATTCTTGCTGCTGAGAATTTTGTATTTTCTGTAAACCATTCCAATCACATGTTCAAATGAAACTGTAAGCATGCTAGATTTCTGGTTGATTTAGTTTGTAATGCACTCAGTAGAATCTGACTTTTTGTGAAAGAAGGAATTTTTACTTCAGCCTCTTGCATGGCAGCTAGTTCAAATATACCAAAACCTGTCTGCCAAAATAGTATCATCTGAGAGGCAATTGTTTAAATATCCCCACTGTGCTGGGGGTAGTGATATCCATAATGCAAGCCTTCACTCATAAGACATCATTAACAAAATTAAAACTGAGTGGGTGTGTAAAATATACAATGATAAACAAATTCCATAATTCAAAGTGTTCGAATGACTTCTATCCATGGGCATTTGAATTTGGTATCCAGTGTAATATAAAAAAAGGTTTGAAAATAAAGTTCTCCACAGAATTCAAAAAGTCGGCTATGTTTTTATGTGTATAAGCAATTATATAATATGCTCTCTATAATTTTCCATTGCTTTTATTCTTTCTCCCCATTTATAGCCGTGTGCGTGTGCGTGCGTGTGTGTGTGCGTGCTGCGTGCGTGCGTGCGTGCGTGTGCGTGTGTGTCTGTTTTAGCGCTTAGATTTGATTTTATCAAGATTTTGCGCTATATAAAATATTGTATATTATTATTATTATTATATGCATATGCACATGCGTACACACACACACACACTTCAAATGGAAAGCACACACACACACACACACACACACATAGTGCACACACAAACACACCCAGGCACAGACATACACACACTTGAAATGGAAACAAAGCAGTTCAGTGTTCTGTGTAAGAGACAGCATCTGTTCATACAAACTGAAAGCAAAAAAGGAAGCTTATGTCCGCCAGTGAAAATAATTATTTGTTTACATCAGTGATTTACATGCTATGTTCATCCATTAGTGACTGAAAACGAGAAGTAACTCGAATACACAAATACACCTACATCTCAAACGCTATGTCCGCTGCCGTTTTTGACAAGATGAACGAGACAGAAGGAGGGGGGGGGGGGGGGGGAGGGAGGGGAAAGAGTGTGTGGAGAGAGAGTGAGTGTGTGTGTGTGGTGTGTGTGTGTGTGGTTGTGTGTGTGTGTGTGTGTGTGTGTGTGTGTGTGTGTGAAAGCGAATGTAGATCTCTCTCAAGACATGCATGCATTAAAAACAAATAAACAGATCTGTAGCACTCATGATAACGTATTATTTGCAAAGTGGTTAGAACAAATAAATATGTAGGTCGTGTTTGAATCAAATATACGGCCTTTGAGCTGAAACTGCCATCCATTCTCTCATCCCATGATCCCTGCCATGTCAGCCCCTTCCACATCTTTCCACCTCGTTCACACGTGGTGATTTGTAGTTTTGTAATGCTTGTTGTGACATCCTTCACATCACAATTGTTATTATTTTATTTCAAGGCTTCTTTCATTGACTTTTCCTTCTGGTATCAACGTGGTAAACAGTGCAAAGCATGGAACTGACAAAGCCGACACGGACCATCCGCTAGTTAACTCGCAGACGCGACCCGACCAATACTGTAGGGAAGAAAAGGTAACTCCTCCCGGACTGGAGTGAACGTCACACAGCCCATAGGCCTAATGACGTAGTCGCTAGGCTGCAGAGTTTATCTCTTCTTTTTTAACTTCAAAAACTGTCTTCTGCGTCTACTTTTTTGAACAGGCAAGAGGTAACAGTTCAGTTTACAGTGTAATTTACCATTATATTTCTAGCTAACTTGATTGTTTATGTTGTTGTTTATCGTTTATGTTTATATGCTCTAAATTCAGAACTTCGTAAATAGCAAATCAAAATACCGGTATAAACGGGTATTAACTTTGTTCTAATCGATAGATCTTGACACGATTACTACGGATCAGTAGATCTGGTCTGCTAGAGGCAGTATAGCCATGAAGAGACGCTGCATACAAAATACGTTTAAATAAATTAGATCTAATCACTAGCCTATCCAGAGTAATTTTGTTTGGGCCTAGCATCTTCATTAACTTCAATGCAGCAGTCACAGGGCGTAAAGGCTGAAATTTGAAATGAATCATTTGATTCCCTGGACCTGAATCTTAGTAATTTCGAACGTCTTCATCATCATAATCATGTGCCCTGCCGCATGGCGTTGGCTATCATGGCCCTAAATATGCATCTATCCCTTGTCGCCGCAAGCACATCTTCCATCCGTTCTGCCATTTAATCATCATTACTAGCTGTGATATGAATCATTCATTGAATGACATGCTGTAGGCGCTAGTGAGAATCTTGTCAAAAGCCTTGGAGAAGTCAAGTAAAAGTGTCTCACCTGATCTCCTTTGATGAGGTTTTGTGCAATGTCATGCATTGTCACTATCACTGTATCAGTTGAGTTTCACATGAGAAATTTTGGAATATGAACATCACTGAGGGTTTGGTGATGCTGGAGGTGGTACATGATGGTATTGTGAACAGTATGTTCCAGGATCTTGCAGGTCATCAACGTCGGTGGTAACTTGCGGGTTGGTGTTTGTCTTTTTCAAAAACAGGCACAACCAGGGATTCCTTCCAGTCCTGTGGTACTTTCCCCTCGTCAGTGAATATTTGAAACAGTTTTGTCAGTACTATGGCTAATTCCTCAGATCATGTCTTCGAAGGGGAGGCTGGGGTTGAGTCTGGTCCTGTGGTCTTGTTGGTACAGAGGTTTCTCAATAGTTAGTGAACGCCGTCTTCTGTAACGAGGATGTTATCCGTGGCTGGTATGTACTTTCCCCTCTGTTGGGGATAGGGTGTCCTCAGCTGTAAAAACAGACACAAACTGATTGTTTAGAATTTCAGCCTTACAGCTGTGTCACTCTTTAGGAAACCAGACCGATTCTTCAGTGGAGACACTTCAGTTGATTCCTACCTTTTGCTCTTTAAGTAGGACCAAAACTTAGTGGAGGTTCTGTTGAAAATCTTCATTAACTACTTGGTCCAAATGTTTTCTTGGCTTTCTTGATCTCATACCTGACCTCTGCCTGCTTGTGCTTAAATCGATCGAGATTCCATTTTTTTGTTTTTTGTTTTGTTTTGTTTTTTGTTTTGCCTTCTTTTACGATCTTTGCTTCTTTCAGATGGCCCTCGTAATGGTGGTATTAATTTAGGGGTTAGCATGCCGCTGGGGGGCTGCTTTTGATGCAATTCGCTTTTCAATGATCTGCGTCATCTTTTCTTCAGTTTTTTTTTTATACGCGTTTAGGTCTTTTGACCATTATCAAGTAAACTACCAGAGGAATTCATTTAGGTTGGTGTACCGCGAGTTTTATAGTGATAAACTGGACAGAACGGTCAACTCCAGGAACATGTTCTTGATTACTGATTATCATTATGTGCGTGAATGCATTGATATGTGTACTTTCTTTTCAGTTTTTTCAGTAAGGCATTGTGTACGGCTTGAGATGGCTATAGCCCTGATAAGGCTCTGCGCAGTCGGCTGGGCTTTAAACAACAGTAACAATGACGGTACCCTCTACGTATACCAAGCCCTGTTCGAATTGAACTGTACAGACCTAATAGCAGTCATTAGCCGTTAGCATCACGCAAAGCAAGCAGCGTAATACTACTAATAATATATTTGGTTCGTCATATCATAAATTAAAAAAAAATTTTTTGACAAAAACTGATAAGGAATAATTTCGTATCAAACTAATTCTAAGTATTTAATATCAGGTCCTGTATTACGTTTCTGAAAAATAAAATGATTTGGTGTTCGATTTTCAAACAGTATAAAGTTACAGGATTTTAAAAATCTATTTTTTTAGTAAATAAGATATGAATTGTAATACATCAACGGTGCAAAAGCATTATATTAATCATACTATGATTTTTTTTTTAATATGTCGATTGGGCGCAAAATAAAAAATTTCAGCTTGAATCTCCTATGCAAAATCTCCAAATACCATTAAACTACAAGTGATAATTCGCACAAATATACTTTTGATAAATTCTAACATGATGTTTGGTTTGAATGGATGAGACTGTCAACATCAGAAAACAAAGACTGGAGTCCACTGATAGCGCATATATAAATTGCCATATGATTTAGACAGGCAGCAAGATGTTTGGAATTAATGTGGATCCAAGTCAGCGGCCAAAACCAGGGCCGAAGTCAGAGGGCACAGCTGTGGTTCCCCAAAAACCTGAACTCAGAGGAATGCTGATGCGATTGACGAAGGTAATCTATGTCCCCCTTCCTTTTTATCTGCAGACGCCCACCATGCAAAGATGCTGAAATATTGAATATATGTACTTGTAATTGTATAGAGAAGATTCTTTTGTAAAAATATAAAAATATTATGTCTCAAGATAAACAAGTAAACGGTAATTCATTTGTATAATAACAGCATAATCTCAAAACAAAACAAGGAACCCCCCCCCCCCCCCCCCCCGAAAAAAAACAACTTTCTGAAAGGCGATTAATTCATATATCTTAAAATCTTGAAAACATATATACACAACATAACAACTACATCAACAACAACAACAAATGATCACACACACACACACACACACACTCACATTCATACACACACACACACACGCACACACACACACACACACACTCACATTCACACACACGCAACCTTCCTTCTTTGACCCAGACCACTGGATTACCATTTGAGATGTAACCATGCTGGAAGGGGGAAAAAGCAATCATCCAATATTCCCAGTTGAAAAATTCATTGCTATGATTAGACTGCCATCTGCTCCTGCCTCTAACGTCCATCTTCTGGCGGCACTAACAACCTGACTGTTTGTATGGTTCGTCCTGAATTTGAATCTCTTCTTGATTTTTATTCCTTTCACCAAGGTAAATTAAACTGTTTGAGGTGACTTTAAACTTTCATTTTGATAACCAAACTTCTCACACCCAGTGCTTAACACTTTCACTGTCCAATCGATCCCTTTCTTGGCTTGTAACCGAACCCAGGCACAAGAAAGGCCACATCACTGACTAGATAATCGTACGTGATTCCAAACAACTTGTTACTTCATTATCAGTGACGAAAGAACTTTCTTCTGATTATTCTACCGTCTTTGCCTCTCTGAATCCTATTCAAACTCCCAGAAATAAGCATATGGTTACTCGCCGCAACCTGAAGTTTACTGACTTTAATAACGCCTTTACCTCTAAAGTGACTGAATTTTTCTTTGAAGTCTGTGTTCCACTGATTCTGCTACTTTGTACACTTCGATTTTTTGCCGCTTTCTTGACAAACATGCCCCTCCCTTCACCTGTGTTCTGCCTGATCTCCATGTGCACCTTGGTACATATCTCAATTACCTAAAGTAAAGTAAGAATGTTGGAGGGCCAAGCGCCAGTGGCGGTCTTCTAAACTAGAAGTATACCATCAAATTTATCAGTCTCTGCGCAACAAGATTGTTGAACTGCTCTCAAAAGTGGAAACTGATTATTTTTCATCACAAACTGTTGAAGCCAAAAACGCAAATATTCATTTCTCCACCATGTCTGACGTACTTGGCGCTGAGAAATCAGGTCCTCTGCCATCATATTAGTCCAGATGATCGCCCCTCTGCATTTTCCACATTGTTCTCCACCAAGATTCTTAATCTGCGTACCAAACTTGACTTACTTACAGGACATTCATCTCCCTCTCTACCCAGTATCTGAGACTGAAATCTTAATGATCCTCAAAGAAATGCGTTTCACATCTTGCGAACTTGACCCATTCCGGCCTCTCTTTTCACAAATTTATCACTAACTTCTTCCTTTTATAACCTCCATCATCAATTCTTCTTTGGTCTCAGGAGTCTTCCCTTCTGATTTCAAAACTGCCCTCGTCCGGCCACTTTTCAAGAAACTGAAAACAATCTCATTTGCTATGACCTGAGGAAATATAGACTTGGAAGTTGGATCAAAGATCTCATTTTTCTCGAAGCTCCTTGTGAAAGTGGTACTAAAACAACTGAATGACCATCTCACCTTAAATAATCTCCACCATCCTTACCAGCCTAGCCTACCAACCAAAACCATAGTCGAGAAACATCTCTCGTTCACATAATGAATGAACTTCTTGCTTCTGATGGTGCTAAAATTTCTCTCCTAACACTCGATTTATCTGCTGCCTTTGATGCTTCTGAACACTTCATCCTTCTCTCTCGTCTTGAACATACTTTCGGAATTCATGGCACTGCTCTTTCTTTCTTCTCTTCCTGTCTCTTCTATCGCAATTCGCGTGAACAGAAATCAGTCTGATCTTGTCAGGCTTTCTTGCAGAGTTTCTCAGGGCTGTGCTAGGGCCTGTCCTGTTCACCCTTTATATCTTTAGCCAACATTATCAACCAGCATGACACAAAGCATCATTTGTATGCAGGTGATTCACAACTTCACAACTTCATAAACCCCTAAAAATATCACTTCGCTTATCTCAGAAGCGTCCAGTTGCAACACTGATATCCAGAACTGGATGACACAAAATAAACTGCAACTGAATTGTGATAAGACTAAAGCCATGCTTAGTTATAGACACCAAACTTGCCTCTTACAATAAATGTCATTCAGCTAGACGACAGCATCATCCCTCTCTCTCTCTGTCAAGAACCTGGGTGTGACCTTGGACAACATTCTTTCTATGAATATCTCACCTTGTCTCGTGTTGATTACTGTAACGTTGTCCTTTCTGACTACCAGCTTCTTCTCTCCTCTGTAAGCAACGCATTCAAAACACAGCTGCTCGTTTTGTCTTCAGAAAGAAAAAGTCTGATCATGTCAGTCCTCTCCTTCGCTTTCTGCATAGGTTGCCTGTTTCAAACAGAACTGAATATAAGCTGGATACCTTGTGCTAGAAATCTGTTCATCAGTGTGCTGCATCCTACCACTGTGACAGCATCAATATTTATACACCAATTCACACCTTGCACTAAGTTTCAGGTACTCTTCCCCTTCAAGATTCCTACATTTAAACTTTCAACTGTTGGACAGCGTTCTTTTGTAGTTTCAGGAATGTCTGCCTGGAATAGATTTCCACTCTCTCTTCGCCTAACACCTACCCTATCTGTTGTTTTTATTATTTTTTTTAAGGATCATCGCATTTATGGATATTCCCTTTAGTTTGTGCTCACTTTCCCCCCTCATTTTCTACGCCACTTCAATGGCCATAGAAGCCGGTACAGTTTTCACAATGCAATAATGCGGGGGATTGCGATGTGGATGATAATCATGATGTTATGGGGTTCCATCTAGGATTGAGACTGGGCGACAGGGCTGTACTCTATGCTTACTATCATAATATATCCTGGCATCAACCAGACCAGTGAGATACACAGCACCTGCAGTATTGGTCAAGATTTGAGCAACATTCTGAATGACACATCCATGAAGTGGATGATACTTTACTGTGTGGTCACAGTCTTCCAACTGCACCCATACCATGCTTAAATCTGGGAAGGAGCCGGTTGGAGCTGAAAAATCCCACAATGACTTTTGAAGGGACTGATGGGGATTCGAACCCAAAACCTTCCTTTTTAACTTTCCATTTCATGCATGTGTGACGAATTGGTAAGACGTCGACTTACAGGTAGAAGGTCAGAATTTACCTTCGCTTGTTGAGTAAAACCACAGTGGAGGTGTTTCCAGTCCTTCCCGTCTAAATAAGTGCTAGTACCTGAGCACCGCGTATATGCATGCAGAATGTCAAATACGCACGATAAAAAATCTGTAAGTGTAAACCATGTCATTGTTCAGTGGCTTGTGGAAACAAACAAATATCCACAATGCACACTTTTTTTTCCCCTCAGCGCCTCCAAGACTTCAGTCTCCCTTGGCCCTATCAGTTTTGCAGAAAGAAGGGAACCTGCAGCATGGGCAACAACAGGTTTTCTCTATCACTTTACCCAGGCTTGTGTCCTGGAGACATCTACCCAGTGGCACAATTCTACCTTCCCTAGGGACTGAAAGAGGCCAAACGTCTTGAACTTAAAGCCATGTTTAGAAAATTCCCTGTCTGTAGAAGGCAGCCAACAAGGTAGCCGAAAAAGCTGATAGGAAGCTTTGGGAGGGGGTTACACAAGTCGGTCAAACATCACAAGAAAGAAAAAAGAATCAAAACAACAAGAGCTAGAAGTAGTGTGCATGAAAAGTGAAGCTTCTGTCCACATACCACACGTCCTTTTTAAAAAAAAAAAGATTCTTCGTGATTTGCCTCCGATGACAATTTTTATTATTTTGTGCGGGTGGATTTTTGTTTGTTTGTTTGTGTCTGTTTTGTTTTTGATTTTGTATGAACAGTCTGCACCATTTTTAGGCGAGTACAGAGATAATTTCACAAATGTCTTATTTTTTTCTGGCTTTAACTTTAAACCCTCCTTTCTTTGTCTACCTTTTTGAACCATTACCTCCTTTTCATTCTGTGTTTAGCCATCCGCTGTTTCCCTGCATTTCAGTTTTAGTCCATTGATCTTCCTTTCCATTCTGTGCCCCAGTGAAGTAATAGATACACAAAAACTGACATTCTGGACTGTTGGTAGAAACTTTATCATCCCTTGATTAGTCCTTGAAAAGGTCTTGCACGAGGTTTTCCCACATAAAAACGTCTGTAGTCAGATATACAAGATTTACTTCGCTGGTATTCAATCATTCTAAAAATCTAAGGTATCAGTTTTCCCTTTTCACAACAGCTAAGGCTCATGGGAGCCGCAACTTTGGTCTTCGTTGCGGCGACGACTTGGAGGGTAGCCGTAGTCCGGAAACGCAGGAGAACCTACCTGGACTTCTACAAGACCTATGATGCCAGGGCTGACTTTGAACGAATGAAGAGTGTTGGCGTGTTCCAGTCTGTCAAAAAAGATGGTAGCGTTGGTGGCCTGTAAAATGTGGCTGCTTTGTCCCAGATGTCAGTAAGACAGTTGGACAACTCTTACTTGTTTATGGAGTTTTTTGAGCGTTCTTGTTTGAAACAGAAAAGTTTGCAATAAAGAGTCTGAGTGCCGAAAAGTCAAGTTTGGAAGGGTGTGTGTGTGTTTGTATGTCTGTCTGAGTGTGTGTGCGTGTCATTCATGGTGTGTGTGTGTGTGTGTGTGTGTGTGTGTGTGTGTGTGTGTGTGTGTGTGAGAAAGACGTTTATTAATGTTTTCTCCCATCCCCCCCCAAAAAAAAACAAACAACAACAAAACACAACAAAACAAAACAAGTAATACAACTACAAACCAAAATTGCTACGGTGTACATGTGTAACTGCCATCATATTATAAGAACAAATTCCAGTTCAAGTAACACACACACACACAACACACACACACACACACACACTTGCAAGAAACAACAAATAACACTTGTCAACATACACAGGTCATCATCTTCATCATCAGGTGCCTTGCCGCATGGCATTGGCGATCATAGACCTCCATCTATCTCTATCTCTTGCCGTCCTAAGTATCTCCTCAACCCTCCTCGTCCTCAGCCACTCCGCAAGTCCGTCTAGCATTTTCTCCCTGGGTCTACCTGGTGCTCTCTTTCCCTCCAGCTTTCCCGTTGTGACCAGGTGCTCCAAATCCCCCTTCCTCATAAAATGGCCTATAAATGTTGCTTGTCCTTTCTTAATCTTCCTTATGAGTGATCTACTTGTGTCTGCCTCCATCAAGACTGTCTCATTTGTTTTCTTTGCTGTCCATGGAACTCTCAACATTCTTCTTAGAAACCACATCTCGGCTGCCTCAATCTTGCTCTGGCTTTGCTTGTTGACTGTCCACGCCTCACATCCGTACAACAGTATTGGTTCTATATAACATTCAAGAACTCTCTTCCTGATGTTAACTGATAGGCATTTGTACACAGTAGATTGTTATAAAGTCAGACTTTCTATAGTATCATATTTCAATATGTACATTGACTACATATATATCAGGAATTAAATAAATAATATCAATATAACATATTAACACTACTTTTGCTTTAATTCTATGCACATTCGCAGTTTCAGTTTTACGCATAATTTTTCTTCCATGAAACATCAGTTCCCTATTAATCTGACCCCATAGAACCACAGCTGTGCTCCTTTCGGTACAGAACAAACTGCTTTCAATGTTGTAGGAATATCATGTGTAATTTTATTTGGTATGTTCAGCTTTGCCTCCAGACTGCTTTCATCCGTTCAAGATGAGGAAATTTCCAAACTTCATATATTTTCTGTTAAATTCACGGTGTGTTGGAAATGATCCTGTGTATTTCAAAATGGTTGAACCCTCTAATATATTTTATGATATTTATTTTTTAATAGTGACTTTTTTCATTATATGGGACTGATTATGAAAGCAAATCAATTGGCTGATTTTTTCATTATAAGGGACTGGTTATGAAAATAAATCAATTGGCCTTATATCTCTATGACTGCAACAATGACAATAAAACTTAATGGTGTGTTTCCAGAAGTCGTCACAAGCTGTAAGCAAAGCATAAATGGGGCTGTAATTTTTCAAAATATGTTAACAAAAAGGATACAGATTGTTTCCATTTATGTTTTGTGCTTTTAAATTTCTGGTATGTTTTTTTATGCTTTTAATTTTGGTTACTGTAGTTTTTCTGTTAATTTGTTTGCATTTATCATTCAAATAAACGAGAACACATTTTCTGAAAACTACTGACAAAACCATCAAGGAGATCAGGGAGAAAAATATCATCAGGGGGTCTGGGAGCAAAGTCCAGGGATGGGTTAGTTTTGTAGAATTTACACACAGCAACTCTTCATAAAGGAGTTATACTTCTCTGTATTGAAAGTTCGAATAAAGCTCTTATTTCTGTATTTCTTATTTATTTTCAGCATAATAATTCGTTCTTTAACATCCTTTTATATCTTGTGTAAACCAAAAACCTGATAATTGGATTTTTTTTTATTCCTAACCAGACTGCCTGTGTTTTGTCAGTAAAAATCCCTAGAATTTTTCCAAATTTTAGAAAGATAGTTTATCTAGAGTACTGATCAAATGGACATCATATTTAAGCTAAGAGATTTTCTACTCTTTGCTATTTATCAATGCCTTTAATGTCTTTATCTTCTCTGATCAATATTGCCAATACTCAGACAATATAAACAAACGTGGGGAAAAGGCATCATCTTGTTGACAACCTCTTTCTGCGTGAAAGTATTGAAACCAGTTTGACATCTGACCATTTACGATAACCGTTGACTGCATGTTCTTCAAGAACGTTTGGGTTCATTTACACATTTTCTCCCAAACTCGTATCCTTTTAAAACTCTGAAAATTGCCGATCTGGCGGATTGTCAATACTTCTTATTTTACACAGATCAAAGAACAGTAATATAGTGTATGCAAAATACTGCACCTCCATTCACATATATACAACAGGAATATTTAATTCGCCATGCAGCCAATGCACACATGCACAAAACTAGAAACATTAGCAGCACGAAACACATGCAAAACCAACCAAAGACCTAGTTGTTATGCAATGACCTTAAAGATAACTTTAAGCAAAGCATACAAACAGTTAATGTATAAGTAGCCTTGGTATTCTTGTTAATCGAAGTATGTGGTGAAATTTTAAATTCTTGTTTGTATGTTGAGGCCACAGCATTCATTGTCATCACAGCATTTATCAAGGACTGATTACAGTCAGTAGTATCAGTGGATGACAGTCTAGTCATTGTCTAAAATGGATTTATTGCATCCTACTCATGGATCTACTCCCTCATCCTATCCACCAGCTTCCTGCAGAATACAGTAGGGGAATCAAATGGTTAAGTATCTGCAGTTGTGAGGATAGGGTGCAGGAGTCAAAGGGTTAATCCATAACACATAAGAAAGATCATGTGCAATAGAAAAATCATCATAATGTTTATTTAGTCATTAATAGTTTATTTAATTAGTGAATCAATGAATAGTGTGCAACAATAAAAAGAAAAACACCAATCTCTTAAATTAAAACATTAAAGCTCATCACAGTATTTTAATGCTTCAAACACTCCAATAACTTCTCTGACTTTCACGCAACTGACAAAGACTCAAACCAAAAAGTCTTCAAAGGCTGAAGAAATTGTAAAACTCAGTGCTGCAATCCAAAACAAGTGTGACAGCCCGTGTTCAAGCAAACAGGAACCAAAAACAAAAACAAAACAAACAAAAACAAAAAGACAAAAGAATCAGAACATGTATTTAACACAACCAGAAAAGACAGCACTGCAGTTAAACCAATATCATGTTCCACTCTAAGGCAATGAAGTTAGCATGGGCAGAAAATTGGCTCCCATCAAAAACCTATGCACACAGATTGGCAACTCAGCAAATTATCTTCTCATCAAAAATCTAAACACTAGATCGGCACCTAAGTAATTTAACTTCTGGCCTAAGATAGCCTCACTATCAATTCTCATTTTTTGTTGTATTAGCGCCTCTGTACATAAGCAAGACTGAAACAAGTTAATGATTGTTTCATGGTAAAACATTGTATTCATGTGGCCATAGTTTGCTCCTATTTATTTGTTCAGTCACCTTCATTTTCTTCTTTGATCTTGTGCCTGTTTGCTTGTTCTGGTTTGCTTTTGACCGTAAATGTCTTTGTTCTGAATAATTTGTAACCTAACAGCTTAACATCTCATGTTTTTCTATTAATTTGCCAAAAAACTGAATGACACAGTTACAAAAATGAATGACAGTAAGTTATTTGACTGTATACTTGCAAGTCCCATAGAGTGTGACAGAGCCAGTTGCCAGTCTTCCAGTCTATGGTCTCATGAAACAATGAAAACTGGGGGGAAAAGGATGGATGTTGGTAAGGTACCATCATCTTGCATTATTCATAGGCGCCACACACACACACACACACACGCAAGCACACACATGCACGCACGCACACAACAAGCGCAAGCACACACTTTTGAATTACACTGATGACTTGGCAAAGACATAAAGGGAAAAAAATGGATGGGCAGACGGGATATGCTATCATTAATACACAAGTCTTGATTTTTTTTCAATGACTGAAGCGACACAGCAGGCAACTATCCTATGGGTACAATGTTCAAATGCATTACAGATTGATAATATACGACACCTCACAATATATACATATACATAAAAGACTGATCATGTGCAGTATCTCAGCATAAAAATGAAGTACATTTTAACAATCAACTGACAAGCACTGGTAAAAATACAAATGTGACTTGAAGGAAAAACAAGAACAACATTTGTGGCTTATTCTAGTACCTGACTCATCCAAATCTTTGAATAAGTGAAGGAGTGTAGGCGAAAATACAAATCAAACAACTCATCATTCACAGGACTGTACATGCTCACAATACCATGATATATCAAAAAGCCTTAAGAAAATATAACAACCCGATTACAATCTGAAAAGCACACTATGTATAAAAAATATACAGTTAAAAATGAATATGTGTGACAAATAAATAAAACAATTCAGAATTATCACTTGAAGTAATCATGGTGCATAATTTGCAGACAAGTTTCTTTCACATTTAAAACTACTTCCATTTGAAAGATGCTGCCATGATACGATAGATTAGTGATATGTAACAAAAAATGCAAGTTGATTATTAGTCTAGACTCATTGCAAAGTATTCAAAAATAGTCTTGTTATTATTGTTTAAAGCCCAACTGACTGTGTAGAGCCATATCAGGGCTATAACCACTTCAAAACATGTAAAGGTAAGATAAATTTGAAAAAAAACAAAAGAAATGAACAAATAATATTTCCTAATAGTAATATCATGAAAAACAATAAAATCAATGTCTACTGCATAAATAGTGTATGGGAGGGCACAAAAACCTAAGATCAAAACAACCCCCCAAAACAAAAAATTGTACAGACTATCAACAGGTTTAGGTAATACATAAAAACCACAGTAACAAACATTCACCCATAATAATGGATTGTGAGAAGGTTATTACATACAACATCTGTAACCTGCCAGGACTGAAGGAATGCTGTACTGATGAAAGCTGCACCAGCTACCTCAATTTTTCATGGTTGTAGATCAGTGCCTGGGTTGTGGCAAAGTCCTCTGCCACTTGTCCTTTTTCCTTGTAATGCTCCCTAGAAGATTTTTTTTTCTTATAATTTTTTTTTTCTTAAGGATCATGTTTAGAAAATTCCCTGTCTGTAGAAGGCCTTTTTTTTTTTTGCGCCCCATTTTCTACGCCGCTTTAAAGAATGGCCACAGAAGCAGAGGCAGGTTTTTTTCTTTGCAATGTGATACCGATGATGATGTCGATGAGGATGATAGTCATGATGCTCTGGAGTTATGTTCCCTAGAAGACAGTTTTTGAGAGCCTGCTGGAACTTGTTGCATGACCATACAATCTCAGCTCTCTCTTCTTCGCTGCAAGTTTTCATATTATCTCATGCACTGTTTGATTCTTTTTCTAATTTCATTGTTTACTACATGATCTGCCCAGGAATCTTCAAAATCACCTTATCTCTACCATCTGAATCTTCTGCAATTATGTTGTAAAGATCCATGATTGGCGTGCCTATAGGAAAATTGCGAGCATGAATTCTTGCAATTATGCAATTGCTTTAATCCGAATTGAGAACCATGTTTTTGTCTCTAGTAGACTAGTTTAAGTTTTGCCTGTGCAGTTGTTGTCTAATCAGTCCTTGAGAAGATTAATATAAGGCTAATATCCAATCTTTTCCTAGGAGATGTGGAACTGATTTAGGCTACTTGCCGACAGAATTTGAAGTTCAATGTCAAATGCAAAACTGTATCATATCAGTAAAATATACAACAATGTTTTATATACACAGCATAAGCTTAAATAACATATATACATAATGCACCAAAGACAACAATTTTTTTCAAATACACAAAATACTGACTATGCAAGTACTTTGACGTGTATGAAAAAAATCACCTGTTGTAATTTTTTAACATTAATAATACTCAACAGTAATAAACATTATTCATAGCATATGTAATTGGTTATATACTGAACCACTGTTGCGTGTTCTGCTATCATGTTTACACTTGAAACAAAAGAACTTTTTAAAAAGGGGTGAAAAAAGTTGAAAGCACCCACAACAATTGCATTTCATAGCACCTGAACAACTTTGGTCTTCTTGTAACGTTTATACCAAGGTTCAAATGTGCATACTTTTTCCCAAAGCTTGTTTGTATAAAGTTTTGTATAGTTTTTCTATATTAAGATTCATTCATGACGGAAATTAACAATGATTAAAAAGAAAAAACTACTCAAACCAAAGTCTTTACACCAACTGTATAACCACCAGTTTTCAAAGACAAAAATAAAAATGATAACAAACATCTTTGAAAACAAACAAAATCAATCTAAAACACACACAAAAAACATTTTGCTTCATAAGCAACATGAAAATCAACATAATCAAACCAATACTCAATTTACTACTGAAGTACCACTGTTTCCACTACCAGAAACTTTTTACATAATACATTTGAAACATTACTGTAGTACCTTTTGCTTCATCACAAGTTATACCAAAAACAATTTTGGTTTATGGATTCATGCTCAAATAATAACTGAATAAGATAACACTGATCAAGTGACAACTCAGATTCACAAAGTCGATATTTTGTTTTCAAAGGTTTCATGATAACAGACAAATATATCAAGAATGAACAAGAAAAAGTTTGGTTTACAGACCTGGTATCTCCTTTTAAATGTTTTTTTTTAATAATAATAATAATAATAATAATAATAATAATAACAATAATAAATGAGTATCTTACCAATGAACAAGAACAACTTTATACCTTCACAGGTTTTGCAATGACTGAATATTACAACAATGAAAAAGCAAAACAGATAATAAACTTTTTATGGGTTTTGCAACAATGACAGAATATTTCAGCAATGAACAACAAAACAAAACTTTCATGGGTTTTGCAAAAATGACTGAATATTTCAACAATAAACAATGAAATTGGATGATATTCATACTTTAAAGGTTCCATAACAGCTCAACAGTTTAAAATGAAGAAGAAAACAACCATGCTTCACAGTCTTGATATTCCCTTTCATGGGATTCAAAATAATGACTCAACAATTTTACACCGGAAAAAAAAAACACGCTTGAGTTCACAGTACGACTTTGGTATTTTCATTACTGAGTCCAGCTCATGACCAACAAACAACCGTTAGTAACTGCATGTGGAGATAAAACTCTGCAAAATGTAGCCTACCTCCCTATTCATAATTTCTGCAATGTCCTTGACCTCTTATTCTGGTTTACATACGACAAATTTATTTTTATGAGTTACATAATAATGCCTGAACAAGTTTAAACTGGAACAAGAAAATAATTCTGGTTCATGATAAATATTTGATATCACTGAGTCATCATCCTCATAAGCCATTTTTAGTCAGATAACATTGTTGTACTGACATTTTCAAAATAGTAATGACAAGGCAGGTCTAAATCTAAAAGGAGATGAAAGTCAAGCATATCGAGATATTCAAATCAACCAGACTGCATTAGAAAATGTGGATGATTTCAAATTTTAGGCTCGGTCAAAGCTCATGACAGCACCTGTACTAAAGACATCAAAATACAATAAGCAATGGCAAAACAGAAAATGATCCAACTCCACAGCATTTCGAAAGACTGAGCACACCAACAGCCTTTAAAATTCTAAAATGTTTGGTCCGGCCAATAAATGCTGTATGGCTGTGATACCTGGACATGTAGAGAAGCAGATGGAAGTAAGATCAAAGCAGCAGAGAAGCGGTTCTACAGGTGGCTCCTTAGACTCAAATGAGCTGATAAAAGAACAAATGAACGCATTTTTAATGAACTCACAGTCCATCAACTGCTGACAACAAAAGAAAAATGAAATACATCAGCAATGCGATCCGCAACACCAACACAACCCTAGTGACAAAAGTTTTGCAAGTAAAAGTTGAGGCCCAAAGAAATCCAGGCAGACCACTCCTGTCCTAGCAGCATCACCAACATCAGCAGTTTCAAGATCTATAACGTAGCACAGAGAAGTCAACACCAGAGTAAGTAAAAGCGCAATGTGACCTTTGCCCCTTCTCGGTAAAATTACCAGAGTTTTACAAGACTAGAGATAACTTCAGTTTACAGATTATCTTTCAACTCACTTCAAACTAAATTTAGTAAAACCATCAAATGTATCTGTAGTGATTTTATAACAGTTAATCACCTTTCGTGTTGTCAGCGAATGCGACCTTATTTCCCTGCGTCATTTACAAACTTAAAACAGAAACATACTGATTTCACTCTGTATTTACACATTGTAGGCGTTTACTGCACAGTCCTGTAGGTTGTTTTCTTTGATTCAGCCCGATTGTTTTATAGCTGTAACTCCCACCTTTTTTTATAGACACACAGACACATACACACACTCACACGTGTGCACACATACATCTATACACACAACCCTGAGCAAACCGATGAAGCCTGATCGATCTGTTCTGATTGTTTTCCTCTTGTTCGTTAAATTGTTTAATGTTAATTGATACAATGCCTTCATGATTCCATAGATTCATTCATCCCCTTTTTTTTCTTCTTCTAAAACAGTAAAAGCACATATGTGAATAGATGTTAAAAGAAATAATGAAATAACGAACCAGACTAAGTGAAGAAGAGTTGTGATGTCTGCTGCAGTGGCTTCCATCAAACTATGATGTTGATAGGTGACAGAATGAAACTCAAAAACCAAAACACTGTGAGTAAAATTAGAAAAGTTTCACAAAATGTGAATTTTTCAAGAAAAAATATGATGAGCAAAATGTAATACAGAAAATTCTATAAATGATAAACATAATTCCACGAGTCAACAATACATCAAATTTGTACAATGATGAAAGTCAAATAACCCTTATCTGGTTGAGTCCAGCTCATATCTCTTATTGTTAGAACCTGCCAATGACAACCAGTAATATTGTAAGAAGGCAATATGTTAGGGAGAAAAGACCTCACAAACAGTAATTTCTGCAATGTCCTCGGTCTCCTTTTAGTTCAGTTCATCCAAGACTTGATACTTAGTGAATCTAATCATTTATCACAATCAGGTCAACGCCAACAACCACCAGTTGCATGTGAAGGCAACACATTCCGCAGGGCAGGCCTCCCAAGTAGTGATGTCTGCAGTCTCTTTGTTCTCCTTTAATTCTTGTTAACTCAAGATTTGATATTTACAGAGTCCAGCTCATCGTTTGCTACTGTTAACCCTTTGACTCCCACACCTTGTCCACCAGCATTGTCAACCATGCCAGCAAAGCAAAAACTTAACCCCTTTGACTCCCTCGCGCTATCAACCAGATTCCTGCAGGAAGCTGGTGGATAGGGTGAGGGAGTCAAAGGGTTAACTTTTTGCGGTTGGTGGATAAGGTACTGGAGTCAAAGGGTCAAAACCTGTCAATGATCTCCACTAACTGTGTGTGGAGACACCATCTTTCACAGAACATGCCTCCCAGACAGCAATTTCTGCATTGTCCTTGGTGTCCTCTCATATTCAATTCTCAAAAAAACTTGTATTCATGAAATCCCATTTATCAGCTATTATCAGGGCGTGCCAATGACCGCCAGTAGTTGCGTATGGAGGCAATACGTTCTGCAGAACACGCTTCCCACACAGCAATTTCTGCAACGTCTTTGGTTTCCTCAGCCTGGCTGATGCTGCGTACAGCAACCACCAAGTTGCGAGCCTGAATCAGCTTGTGCACACCGCCTGACCTGTGTTTCTGTTCCAGGTCAGTTGTTGCTTTACTGTCTTCACTCATTCTAACTGACTTCAGATTGCACATTTGCTTGGCCTTCAGATTCAATGACAGTCTTGCTCGAGACATTTGTGGTTTCAGTTTAGCATGGCGTTTATCTTCATTAGTTTGATTCTGGAGAGTGAGGTCTGTCTTCTCAACGCAGATAACTAGAATCTCTCCACAGCTACTGCCTATCCACAAGGTGTCCTTCACAGATAACATGGACTGCACGTGAACACCATCATGCTCTGATGGCAGATTTCGTCGTCGAGGTGGTACCGGCGGTGGTGGTGGAGGTGGGGGCGGTCTACGTGTGGGCAGGTGAGAAGCACTGTGGGATCTTTTTCTGTCCAGTTTGGGTTTAGCACTCTGAACCAGGTCTTCTGTGTCTGTATAATGTTCTGACACTACCCGTCGAGGTGGTACAGGAGGCGGTTCTAAGGCTGAACCTGAGAAAACTTCGCCATGCACAGATGCTATTCTGGACGATAAACTGCAGTCTGTATCATCATCTTTCCCACTTAGAGAACTGGGTCTCAGGCCCATTTCATCTGGCGTGATAATTTCAGATATACTGTCATGGACACCAGATGGAATTTCCTTTCTGTCAGATTCGTCAGGTGCTGGTAACTCTAGTTTAGGACGCAGTTGTACTTCCTCTATTTCAACTGGTACATCTTCAGTGCCTGAATTTTCTTCATAAATAACAGGGCTGGCAGCCTGTGTGACTGAAAATCCTGGCTTTGTAGACTTGGGTGGACGTGGAGGAGGACTAGATAAGGCATTATCCTCTTTACTTTCATCTTGGTTTTCTTTACTCTTGCTGTTTGCCTGCCCAGGCCTGTGCCCAGAAACAAGTGAAGACATGCCATTACAACTCTCGCATACCCCATTGTCCAACAACCCAGTCCCTAGCATGACTTCTGTAATGTACACCTCTAGGTCAGCTTCAATGCAATAGGCTCTGGACAACCTCCATGGATGCATTTCAAACTCAACAATGAGGGGAGAGTTCTTAAACGAGCACCACAACGTGTGTTCATTTCTCACCATGATCTGAATCGAACTGACCTTGTCTTTGACAGAAGGTGGGAGGTCTTTCTGTAAACAAATCCTCCCCTCCACAAGATGGGACTCTGTGCTGATGATGACTATAGAATGTCCGCAGCCAACCAAGAGTTCCTTCTGTGAAGGCACCAGGCACATGGCTTGGATGGTGGATGTTGTGGTGACAGTCACATCCTTGTAGTGCTGCCATTCAGAAGATGTGCAACGAGTCTTGTGAAACATTGCTGAACTTCTGGCTTGGTGACGGTAAATTTTAACAGTGCCATCTGTCAGAGCGATGTACACAAATCCTTGGCTGCCAATATTTTGCTGCACATGAAAACAAACTTTCTTTTGTACAAGGATGCATGGTTCAAAGGGGTAAAATTCAGTCTTCTACGAAGATATGACCATGTGCGTGTGCAGTCACACAAGTCCAGATACAGTAAACACAGGTCTGTGCCATGTATGATATACCTGTATGACATACTACTATCTTAAGATAATTCATGGATGAAAATTATGAATTTTCCCTAAATTATGGAAGATAAACACTGCAAAAGAAGGCAGTAAAGGTTTAGTTTTTTAGAGCTCAGAAAATAATGATACTGTTTCAAGTCTCGGCCAAAGCCCCTATACTGTACTGAAAAGTATTCACCAATTAATTTTCAGCAAAACATTCTTGTGAGATGACAGACACTACAGATGGAATCAGTGAAAACACCACAAAGCTTTCCATGGGTATGAAATTCTTGATCCACACCAGCATCCATGTGACAGTTTTTCATACAATTGTTCTCTATATTAAGACCTGTCTCAATGCCCTTGTCAGTATGAGTCTTGGCTCCGAGTTCTCTGGTAAAGATCAAGCATTCTATTATAGTTATGGCAGAGTCAAATATCATAAGTATGGCACAATCAAATATCAATCTGCATACCCAGAAGTTTCCATGGAGTTTACCAATATCATTGTGTTACTGGTCTTCAGTGTCTTGACATATTTCATGTTTTTTCAGTCAACTGCTGTTGTTATCATTTATTTACATTCACAGTTTTGTATGCAAAGTTGCAGCTTGAAATCTGACAGACTATACATTTTTTCTGAGTAATCTGAAAAGTATGACTTATTCAAGGAAGTGCTTAATAATTCAAAGAAAAACATGGTGCTATAAAGTGTCAACTTACAATAACCACAGTGAGTAGAGAGTACAAATAATCAACAACAACAACAAAAACCAGGAACAACAACAAACATGCCTTTTAATTTTTGACATTGTTATCAAACAACAAAACACTGAGGAATCCTTTTACCTTTGAAATCCACTGGCTTGTGCCATCATAAATTTTCAGCCTCTTTGTATAACCATTTTCAGGTGACTGAATAATCCTTTACACTTGAGAAAGGGTTTGTATTCAATGTCCCATGGTGCAAGCGTTCTTTGATGTATGCTTGATAGCTTATACTGAACTTCTTTGTGCTAGTACGGATTAAACAGCATGATCTCCCAGAGTTCCCTGATTCTTTTTCTTTGCAAGGAAGTTCAAAATGTGAAGTAGCACCAACAAATTGACCTCAAAGGTAAAACAAAAACCCAAACAAATTTTCTTCATTTTTTTTTCACTGCAAGGTCAGGAAACATCTTCATGCTACTGATAACAAGACATACCTTTTCAATGTTGGGGTTGTCCTTGTCTTGAATGATGGCCACAGGATCCGAAACCAGATTGAACAAAGCTCTCTTCCCCCTGGCTAAATCACCACAGGCAGTACTGAAACTGTCCACCTTGGGACTTTGACTCTTGTTCTGACTGTTCCCCTGAAATCATGCATCAGAACTGAAGGAATGTCTAAAGCTGATCAAGCCTGGGTACCCACCTGGGTAAAGGGTGTAGATTTTTCCAATTTTTCATATGTGCAAACCTGCAGCATGTACAGGAACTCCATTTGTGTAAAAATGAACGCATGTAAAGACCTGCAGCATGTACGGGAACTCCATTTGTGTAAAAATGAACGCATGTACAGACCTGCAGCATGTACAGGAACTTCATTTGTGTAAAAACGCACACAGAGTATAAAATATACATGTCATAGATCCTGTAAGTCATGTCAGTGTTTTGGGGCTTTTGAATACATGACAACACTGAGCACAGCAAAGACAGAGTATACAGACTGCGCATCACTATAACACCTATGCAGTATAGGCTAATCAATATGGATACATGCACCTGAAAAAGAGGGAAAAAACACACTGCTCAGAACATGAAAAAACAAAGAAATGAGAAACAAAGCAAAACAAAACAGTAACACCAACATAATCAAGCCATTCTACAATCCACCCTTTTGATACGAACGATAAAAACAAAACAGACGGTCATTTCCAACACAAGCGTTTCTCACTGCATATCTCTGAGCAGGTGAGAAACTAGAACAGCTATACAGCTGCATAATTTTGATCAACTTCCATCTCATCAGGAAAAGCAAAAAAATACTGTTAATTAAATGTAAACTTTCTGAAACCTTGCAGCACTTCAATCAGTGAAATGAACACTCAAAACAACATCACTTTGTGATTCGTCATCTTGTATCCAAATGAAGCCCACGACAGCCGGCATGTTTTAATAGACGTAATAATCTTCTTTATGCCACATCTTCAGGCTCCATCATTGGGCTCCATCTTCAGGAATTGAGATCCACATCAAGGACAATGAAATTGTTTTTTTTTCTAAAGATGAAATAACGTCATTACAAATTTGAGGAAGTGATTCGCCATATATGTAAGAACAAAAGTTGTTTTGGACAATCATATCAAATTTTTCTTTTAGGTATATATTCATAAATTTTCTAAAGCTCAGCTTCCGTCAGAAGGGGAATATGTTCAAAACCACCCTTTTGCCGTACTGTGGGTTATATTCTTTATGCTGCTGAGACCAAATTGTCGCATATCTATAGACATATACTGAACAAGGTAATGGTGGACTGCCACAAAGATTTTAAATATTGTTAGAAGTTCCCGAGAAGGTGCTGATATTAAGTACTTTTCTTTTTTGTCTGCGTGAACATGATCTTAGTGTGTTAACCTTGTCTTTTCTTTTTTGTATGTGTGATCCTGATCTTAGTGTGTTAACCTTGTCTTTTCTTTTTTGTCTGTGTGATCATGATCTTAGTGTGTTAACCTTGTTAACCTTTCAAACTTACCCTTTCATGATCCTTCAATAGTCCACACCTTTGACCAAAATCCGATAAGGATCCGCCCATATAGAGCTGACAAAATTGTGTCTACACATTTATGTCATTGAGACACACACACACACTTCCCTCAAATACGAAATCTCAGTCAAAGTTAACTGTCAGCATTCAAACAAACAGAAGTCAGAAACACATGAAAAGAGAACAGTTCAAGTTCAAGTTCATATTGCTTATAGCCCAGCCAACTACTACAGTCATATCAGGGCTAACACCACATCAAAAATGACAACCTGGTTAAGATAAAAGACAACAGTTAAAAACTATGCTCACCGTTAACCTTGCAAGTCTGAAACGCAACCAAAGAGAAACAGCCGTAAAATCATATCAGGTGAAATCTATTGATCTCTTGTAACAACTGGAAAATTGCATCAGGCCGACAAAAACAGAATAAGAATATGCACTGACAATCAGAACAAGACAGGTGCAAGTTTTCAGCCAACTGGCCTCTGTCAAGCATACAAAAAAGACAACAAAGAAACAAATTCAGAAGGTTTAGGGCAAAAACAACAACAGAGTAGCTACTTTTCTTATGTTCCGTTGAACTGGACAAAATGACTGCAATATGAAATCATACAGTGTTTGTGAGTACACAACTTCTAAACATTTTACAATTTACAACAGAGCAGCTAAATTCCTTATGTTTTGTTGAACTGGACAAAATGACTGTGATATGAAATCATACAGTATTTGTGAGTACACAACTTCCACTTTATAGTTTCCAATCAAAATTCAAAACACTTTATCATTTCAGATCAGTCATTATCTCCAGGTCAAGGAAACTTCATGCAAGTTAGCTGTATATCCAAGATATCTTTCTGTAAAAATTTTCACTCCAAATATTAGACCACCCTAATCTATACTAAACGCACTTGTGACAACTCATCACAGCAAAGCTTTGATTCAAAGCTGGTGAAAATCCATAAAAACAAAACTCTGCTGAGAAACCACTGTTGATACATTTTGTTCACAGACACATTGTAAGGACACACATCTAGATAGATTGTGGTACCAGCTCAGTGTTTCATAGGTACCATTCTCCTAATTCAAAATCTACATTGCATAGGGTTTTGCACAAGCTAAAGGGGTCTGTCAGATTACCACTAGCAGTTCTGAATGGAGAAAATGTAGGATTTTGCAAAAGACTTCATTCCTCCTGAACAAATCCAATTACTTTTACTTCTAAACACACACTCTTCCCTCACTGTCAGTATTCTTCATAGTTTTAAATGGGTTATTGAGAAAAACAACTTTATTGTTTATTTATATAATGCTACCAATTGTTTATTGTTATTGTTGTTCAAAGCCCAGCCAACTGTGTACAGCCATATCAGGGCTATAACCACTTCAAAACATACAAAACTTCTACAGGAAAATTTTTTTTTTTTTTAAATTAAGAACACATATCAATGCATTCGCGCACATAATCTAATGACATGCCCCTGGCGCTGACCACTCTGTCTAATTTGTCACACAAGGGATTTAAAAAACCCACCTGAATACAAATTTCAGCATACCTAAGGACACCAAAACATATAAAAACGGGACTAAATTACCAAAAATTGTTTCCGCATATCTCACCTCTCTAGTGCCAAAAATGCACTTGATACATGTACCCAATTATTAATCCTAAGAAAAAGTATTTAAGACTTTTATTGAACACATACAGGTGAATGGACCATTAAGGCAGAAAATGATAGGAAGAAATGACAGAAAGCAAAGGAACAGGGCAGAAACAAAGAGAGTGACAGAAAGAGGAAATTTCTGGCACAGAATTTCGAGAAGTTGGGGACACTATTTATAAAAAGCCCCTGGCAACCCCACAGGGGTAGAAAAACAACTGACCATAGAGCCAATCCATTTGTGTTGGCCGATTTGAGCCATACAGGTGACAGGACAACCATGGCTCTCCTTACAGCTGGGTGTCTGGAGTTTGCCTGAGGCCAGGTTAGTGATGCAATATCGTCTGTCGACTGTTATGGTACTGGGTGACTCCCACACCCAACAGTTGTTACGTCCTGTGATGGATGTGGTACGACTGGCCTGGAATAAGGAACAATATGGATATTAAATAACTATAGTATTCCTTAATTAAACTACCAAAATCTATGAGTCACTTTGATCTGCTCTACCCAAATCTAATCAATATTCCTTAATTAAACTACTAAAATCTATGTGTCACTTTGATCTGCTCTACCCAAATCTAATCAATATTTCTTAATTAAACTACTAAAATCTATGTGTCACTTTGATCTATTCTACCCAAATCTAATCAATATTCCTTACTTAAACAACTATAATCTATGTGTCACTTTGATCTGCTCTACCCAAATCTAAGGGTCCATTTGAACATTTCAAGGATCACACATAATTCAATATTAAAATGAAATAAACAACTGATAATATCCACATCTTCTTCAATTTAATTTAATAATAAAATGCAATAAACATAGAACTGCTCATACCTACATAACCTTTAACTTGTTAAACTGAAAACATAAACGGCACAATTGAAGTAGGCCAACTGACCAGGCACATCCAGTCAACATGGCAAAGTGGTTAATGTAATAGACTACTGACTGGAAGATGATGGGTTAAAACCCCATCAGTAAAAACGTTATTGTTAGACTTGCTGGCCGGAATTGGCTCCATGGGCTTGCTAGGAAAACTACACTTACACAGTCATCTCATCCATTTCATGGATGCATCACTGCGGGTGTTGCTCAGAATTAAGCATACCTAAGGACACCAAAACATCTATAAAAATGGCCTGAATTACCTAAAACTGCTTCTGCATATCTCACCTCCCTAGAGCCAAAAATGCATTAACACATGTACCCAACTATCAATCCTACAAAAAAGTATGCAAGATTTTATCAAACACATACAGTAAATGGACCAGCAAGGCAGAAAATGATAGGAAGAAATGACAGAAAGCAAAGGAACAAGGCAGAAACAAAGACAGAGACAGAAAAGAGGAAATTTCTAGCACAGAATTTCCAGAAGGTGGGGATACTATTTATACTGAAAGAACCCCCTGCATCCCCAAGGCTAGAATAAAAACGTCTTAACTGACAGTAACAAGATTGACAGGTTTGGGTGATGAACTGTATGTTGACATTAATCTGTGACAAGTGCGCGCGCGCGCGTGCGCACACACACACACACACACGCATGCACACAAATGAACACAGAACATGCACTCAGATACATTACACACATAACTACAAAACAAACATTTCTTACATAATTCATGGCCCAGACACATGTGACACCACAGAAGAGTCCACCCTCAACACTGCTGCCAGTGCTGCTAGGGCCCGCAGGTCTTCCATGGTCCTGCAAGTCTGAGGATTTGGCCAAGTGGGCATGCTGCAGCACAAAGCCTACATCTTCCATCTGCCGCACAACATCTGTTGCCGACGGACGGTCACGAGGATCGTGGGCCCACATTTTCTCCATCATGTCTTCCAGGTATGGGAAGTTGGAGACAACGTTATACTCCTATATAGTGACATGTGAGTAAAACATTCCCGTATGACTGAGTGTTTCTTGCACAATATAAACATGCTATTCTTACAAGAAATATTTTCTCCACAATGATGGTACTGGTATATAATTACTACAAACCCAAACTCAACCACGGCTTCTAGTCATTTTTTAAAAAATAATCAATGACTACAGATTCTTATATCACCATGTCTACGCTTATGTCCAGGAAATTATCCAGCAATGCAATTCCGTAGTCCCTAGGGACTGAAAGCTTATCAATCAGTCAACAAAATACTCTTGTAATCTTTTTTTTTCTCAATACAAGACTACCTAAATGAAACAAAAACCACTTGGATGCATACACTACCACAACCAACAAAATGAATTTCAAAACTGGAAAGAATATTTGGGAATATTACTTGAAAATACATCCTGCTGTGTCCTTATATGTTATCACATATATGCATTTGAATCATTAGTATGTATTCACCTTTATGTATTCATCCATTTCATGGTGAAATGCCTTACTTTATTTGTTCTTTTTCCAATTTTTGCTTTTTTTGGGGGGGGGGTCTTTCTTTTCTTCACACTTTAATTCTTTTGTAGTATCCCACTTTTGCTTTTAATACAAGTATATTAGCAATGACAGAAACATAAGTTGAACTATATGCTAACATCTATACAACTGGAAAATACTTTCAATTCAATTCACTTTATTTCACACACACACACACACACACACACACACACACACACACACACACACACACACACACACACACACATGGGTCTTATCATTTCATCCAGAATTTTATGGGTAGCTGGGACATAATCTGAAAACTCTTCTAATACACAATCATGTGTCCTGTGCATATGCTGCTCATCTCACTGCTTGAGATGTTTGGTAGAAAAGAACTCTTCTAATACATGCTGTTTGAGGAAAGCCTAGTCAGCGCTGCACTGTACTTTGTTACACTGCATTGTACTTCTTTCATGTCACAACAGATATACCTTCAAATTCGGGCTTCTCTCCTTGTGCATAGCAAGCTGTCATAATTTTGTGTTGCTCCTTCTTTTTTTTCTGTCTACATGTGTTTTTGTATATCTATAGAAGTACATTTTTCTACAGAATTTTGCCAGAAAATTCCTTTATCATCATGGAATCTTTCATGAGTACTAAATATATACTGTGTACAGTTTGGTTCTCCTCCATCATATGGCATCAATGATGTCAGTTTATATTGAATTTATTCCGAGGGCTGAGACAAAACCTTGAAAGATTGAAACTAAATGTGTACATGTGACTCCAGTTTATTGTCTTATCTGAAGAGCTAGCATACAAGCTACCATTTAATGTCTAGTGGATAGGGGGTAAAATCCATGTCCAACTAGGTAGTTTACCCTGTACATTTCAGGACCTCTTGCTTCCTATGGCAGAGAGGCGTCTTTTACTAAATCACCTGGCCACCACTTTTTTCTCAGTGAATTAATGAGCTAATCTATGTTATTCGGAAAACTGTTGTTTTCAGAGAGAATCAATTTCAGATGTTTGGTCCCAGAAAAAAGAGTACTGTTTCATATCAACCAGACGGAAATATGTTTATGTGTGCTTCTCTGATGCCTGTGTATATCTCCAAAGAAAATCTGCCAGAAAACATTTCTCAGAAGCGCAAAGAGAGAGACTACCAGTTATTACGCTTACCACAAGAGAGGGCCTGCATCTTTCCCAGTTGATGAGCTGATGAATCTGATGTAGACGCCCATACTTCTCAAAGGGTGGGTGTCCTGTCAACAGCTCATATATGACCATGGAAAATGAAAAGATGTCCACCTGCAATCAGACGTCCAGAATTAGTGTCATTTATCTGAATGAACTCAAAGTAATCCAATGTGACCTTGCATCCAATATTTCTCATGAATATTATACTGACTCATGTTTTTAACACATTCAGCCCTGTGCCCGTGCGATGAGCTTCGAAATGGCATGAGCTTCAAAAATAGCTTTATCAAACTCATTTCTGAGTTCATACATATGTGTAAACTACGCCTAAACATAACTAACTCCTATACAATTCCTTCTGCATCAACAGACACCAATCCCACTGTGTAATTTTAATAATAAAGTTTTTAATCCGCATTTTTTGCATCAATATAGCCTAACATCTGAGGCTGACTGCACAGAAAGTTCCCAACAAAGTCCTAATCAACTCTTGAAGTGAATATGATCCAGAAAATGAAGATTTTATTCAAAACTGGTCATAAAATACCTTGGGCTTGGATGCTGAAGAAAACGGCAACAATGGTAAAGCTTTACAATGAAAATAACAAATAACTGTGTCCAAATCATAAAACAGAAGTTTTATAAAAATCAGAAAAACACCTTATTACTTGATATTATAACTGCACAATGAAAGTAAAAACTAACCGTATACAAATTCACAATTTACTGCATTGTAAAACAATCCCATTTGAATTGGTGTGTGAAATTTCATATCACTAGGTTGAAAGGTTTTGAAGATCTCAGCATTTAAATGTACCTTAACTTCCTATTCGTGCAGTACAGAAGCAACTTGCTGGATTAGGAAGGTTACTCAAACTGTCAGGCTGGCATGACTGAAAAGGTTTAATATATGCAACAGTAAAGACATCACTTGTCTCTGATATTTATTTCATTTGGCTGTTAAAGTAAGAAAGTAACAAGGGTGCAGCCCCTTCAAGAGAAAATGTTTTATATTTACCTTAAGAGAATTTTATTAGTTACTATCATTTGTAACAGAACCTGACTTACTGAGACTTTCAGGGCTGTTCATTCATCCACAGATCCTCTGTCTTCTACCCTGATATCAACTTTTACCCTGTCTGTCTCTATCCCCTCACCCAAATGTAAACCATTTTGTATTTCACCTAAAAATAGTAGCTCTTCAATGATTCTCTGCCATCTTCTCAAGAAAAACTCTGGTCATTATCTTCGCTCTATTATTGTGATTTTTTATCACTGATTCTCTGCCATCTTTTCAAGCAAAACTGGTTGTTATCTTTGCACCATCATTGTGGTTCTTTTAACAGTATTCTTATTATGATTATTACCATTAATATTGTTATTACATTATTATCATTAATTGTTATCAAGCCTGCAGCATTTCTTTTCACACAGAATACATGACACTTGAAACAGTTTCTCTGCCTGTGCGGTGAATGCCAGTCCCTAGACAGTTTCCAGAAAAAAAATGTACTGTTTGTGATTTCTCTACAAGAATCTAAAGTTTAATATGACATTTTAAAGCATACAATCACCCTTGATAAACTACCAAGAGTTAGGAAAGTAGGTCTGATCTAAAAAGATCCATTCTACTTGTGCTTCATATCATAATTCATATCCAACTTTTTTATCGTAAGTTCTGGAAGCAAGGTATATTTTAATGATGCTATTATCTCGAGTGTTATTAACAAATCACTAACCCTCTGACTCCCACACCCTGTTCAACACCATTGATTACAGTGCTAGCACAGCAAAAACTTAACCCTTTGATTCCTTCACCCTATCCATCAGCTTCTTGCAAGGTGAGGGAGTCAGAGTTAAATTTTTGGAACTAGTGGAAGGGTACGGGAGTCAAAGGTTAACAATATCATTCTCCTACCTTTTCATTATAAGCCTGCCCATCCATTATCTCCGGAGCCATGTAACCAGGAGTCCCCACCATTCCCATCAGGCCTTGGGAGGTTGTGAACTTAGAGATGCCATAATCAGAAATTTTGACATTGACACGGTCCGTCACTGCCATGGAACACACCAGAATGTTGTCTGACTTGAGATCCCTATACAAGATCCTGTGGTTATGAAGGTACTCCAGGCCCAGTCCCACCTGATGGCCAAAAAATTGCATTCTTTCAGGACAAAGTTTTGATGATCATTATTGTAACTCATTTTCTGTCTTTTATCAATATTTCAGTTCTTTTTCTTATAACAAATGATCTATTGGCTTTTAAGTTAAAAAGAAAATCAAGTAATTATATATTTTTCGCTATTAAGGGTAATTTTCCTATAAAGGGTAACCAAGATGTAAACTATAGCACATGCTTTCTTTCACACAGTGCTGGTTGGTTCTTTTGATAGAATCATGGAGTCAAGATCTGACACTCAAGTTCAATCCCAGCCCACAACATTAAAGGAACCAGAAGAACAAGTAAACCAAAAAGAACGCATGTTCAATACAACAAGACAAGACAAGCGCAAATTTTCGGCCAACCGGCCTTTGTCAAGCGCGAACGCATGATCACAAACAGACAGGGACCTTTTTATCCACTGGATGAGGCGGCAGGGAAGTTTTAGTCTTTTTGTTATTATCCGTTGTTTGGTGTCTGTGATCATGCGTTCACGCTTGACAAAGGCCGATTGGCCGAAAATTTGCGCTTGTCTTGTCTTGTTGTATTGAACACATGTTCTTTTTGGTTTACTTGTTCTTCTGGTTCCTGTTTGCTTGGACGCGGGCAGTTGCACTTGTTTTGGATCCCACAACATTAAAAACTGGCCTGTTCACTACCCATCTTAATGTTTCCATCATTCTGGTGTTGTCAGCTTAATGTCTCACTGGTCCCTCTTCGACCTTCCCTCTCCATTTCAAGACCTTGTCAGTGCATACATTTCTGCCCAGGCTCAGAGAATCTGCCACATAACTGCTGGCAAATTTGGGTGGAGTGCATATGGAACAGCCCGAGTGCTAAGAATCTCTCTTGAACAAACTCCAAACTCCATTAAACAGTAAGATCCTGTACACTGTTTATTCATGAAATACTGAAATACATGGCAACCAATGATGGTCAAGATCAGATTTAAAAGCAATAGTTTATTCAGCGGATTTCTATAAGTCATGTTCAAACTAGGCTGATTGCTTTTAAGGATAGACTTAAGTTTTGCACGGCTGATAAAGTTTCACAATATAATTATTTTTCTTGTCAAAATTCAAGATTCAGTGAAGTAGTGTGTACATATCATCTTCATAATCACTCAACATTACATATACAGCAGATCTATCGCATTACCTCCAAACTGAACAGACCACAAACTGAAATATAGACGGAGCTCACTACTGAAGACACAACATTGGATAGTTATCACTTGAATCATAAACAAAGCAGTTTTTCTTCAGTGATAACTGCGCAATGATGGAAATGATGATGATACACTTTTGATTTTTGGACAACTATCGCCCAAAGCATTCAAACTTACATGCAGGCATGATGCCTTAACAGACCAGATCTTTGACCCAAAGCTGGTGAAAATCTCTTGAAAACTAAATGAGACAGCATCTTGTTCACAAACATGTACACACATGCAAACAAGCAAAGACAGACAGTCCTCTAAGATAATATGAAATCATCTGTCAATTGTTCACTTTTTTTCAGTATAAATACTGAATATTATCTTGAAAGTCTGGTCTTCAGACCTGGAGATTCTTTCAAGTATAATGATACTAAACATAATAATGAAACATTTATCGACTGTAAGCCTCTGATAATATCAAATTCTTTGCATTTTAGCATACAATATACGCTGACACACTACACACAATTTGTAGAAATGCTAGTTAATGAATACCTGATAAACAATTTTGAAGGTAATATCTTTGTCCAGCACCGAACTGAAAGTTTGTTCTTTGTCACGATATTTGTTGAAGGGCCGATCTTTCATGTAGTCATTCAACACACTGCGTAGGCTGCCAAAGGGAGCCAACTCCAGCACAACCAACAAGCTCGGGCGAATGCTCACACCAAGAAGGGAGACAAGGCATGGGTGACGAAGCTGACTCAGAATCACAATTTCTTGTCGCAGCTCTGAGAAAGCTCGGCAAACCTGTTGAATGAAATAATATGCCTTCTTTTTTTGTTGTTGTTTTTGTTATTCTTTTTTCATGTCAGGCATTTTACCCTTGGACTCTCTCACCCTGTCTACGAACTTCATGCATTATCAGCCGTGACAGCAAAGCAAAAACATGATCCTTGCAATCCCTAACCCTAACCAATAAACTCATGCTATTATTATATCATTACATTAACACACACACACACACACACACACACACACACACACACACACACACACACACACACACACACACACACACCACACACACCACAAAACTCAGAGCAGAGCAACAGGACAGGGATAATAAAAGGAATGCTATAAAGATGTGAAAAAGTAGTTCACATAGAGGATTTGAACAATAACAGTGAACCAGAACTGCAAAGTGACAGCAGGAAGTTTGTTCCATAAAGATGGAGCCTATAAAAAGAATGAATGCTGACTGGCAGTCTAGATACAAAAGTGAGGAATGCAGAGGAGATGAGTATCACATGAGAAGTGCAACTGTCGTAATGGAGTGTAAAGATGAAGAAGATCAACAAGACAGGAAGGAACCAGACCGTTCAGGGATTCAAAGCACAGTGGAGCGACTTTACAGTTAATCTGTTTTTCAATGGGGAGCCAGTGAAGAGAAAGAAGCAAGGGAATGACGTGAGTGGATTTACAGCATCTGAAGATTGGTCACGCAGCAGTGTTTAATACTTCTACCAAGTCAGATGAGAAGACTCTGTGGACAGCAAGCAAGAAGATACTTACAGAAATCCAGTCTTGAGATAGCAAAAGCAGAACTGAGTGTTTTGGTGGCATCCTCAGAGAGAAGTTGGCAAACAGAACAAACATGAAGAAGCTCCAAGAAGTAAGCATGACAGAGGAAACAAAATGTTGAAAGGAAAGTGTCTTATCAAGTGTAATGCCCAGTGGTCCAAATGAGGCAGTTTTTTCAGTCGGAAAGAAGTGGGGACAGTGTCAGGAGACAAACATCTTTTAGGTACAATGAAAATATTCCAGTTTTAGCCTTGTTCAGATGAAGTTTATCATTTGTCATTCATGCTTTAAATTCAAGATACGCAACTGTGTGTGACTGATAATAGAAGGAAGCTGAGAAATATCACTAGACATGTAGACTTGACTGTCATCATAAAAAGTGTCGAGAAAGGCTGTGACGGACAACAATGTCAGAGATTGGTAGTGTATAGAGAACAAAAAGAATGGGACCCAACACAAGTCCATGACAATTCCAAGCTGCAAGATGGCTGGAAGAGAAAAAAGACCATAAACACAAACATGTGCAAACAGAGATACACAACTAAAACCATAACAGTGCATAATCAGAAATGATAAATGTTGTGACTTATCAAAACATGAAAACACCCAGCACACACCCCTAGGCCCCCTCCCCTTAACACTTTGACTCCTGCAACATTATCCACCACATGCAAAAACTTAAACTTTTGTCTCTATCACTCTATCCACCAGCTTCCTGCAGGAAGCTGCTGGATAGTGTGAGAGTCAAAAGGTTAATTTTCTGCTTTGCTAGCATGGTTGACAATGCAGGATGCTGGTAGACAAGGTGCAGGAGTCAAAGAGTTAATGGCAAGGTAAAAACACAAAATGGCCATTTGAGCAAAATTTCACTTGTATAATCAAGTGCACATAGCAATTGCAACTCTTACACAAACACACACACACACACACACACACACACACACACACACACACACACACACACACACAAAATTCAACAAATGACAAATGAACTTGCCTTCAAGTTTCTGCCATCCATTTTGTCCCGTTGTCTTTGTTGTGCTTCGTCAGCCACGTCCCGGAAGTTTCCGTATTCAGGCAGCATTGTGCCTGGGGGGGACCCGCATTCTGCGATGCTGAGCTGAGAGGTTGTGCTGGACATGGTTGAAGTTCCACTGTCTGTAGTGACCGGATCTTCGATGGGGGTAGGCGGTGCAAACACATTCCAGTAGAACACTTTGATGGCTACTGGGTCTCCAAACAAAACACCCTATAAAACAGGAAATTCATGCGGTGGAAGTTCCAATCCAATGCATACGTTTTAATGACTTTCAATCATTTTGATACACTGTGTTCAATGACATATTACAATCATTCAATCATTTTGATACACTGTGTTCAATGACATATTACAATCATTCAATCATTTTGATACACTGTGTTCAATGACATATTACAATCAATGTTGTGACTTTATCCAGACCTTGCCAGCATGTAGGGTTTTGCACAGACTTGGGGAGTCTGCCAGATAATTGCTGACAGATTTGGGTGGAGCACATATGGAATTACCTGAGTGCAATGAACCCCTCTTGAACAAATGCCTGCTTCGATTGAAGCAAGTGTGTAGCACGTGAACATGTTTAAGACCTTTTCATGAAGACTAACAAAGCTTCAAGAGGGCCTGGAGACTGTTGATGAAGAAGAATTTTGTGCATTTTTGAATTTTGCATGACTGCATACTGATACTCACTTTATCTCTTGTGAAAGACTCTGTGGCAGGAAAAGAAGACGACGATGATGATGAAACCATTCTACACCACCTTTCCTCCAATTCTTCCTAATTTTTCTCACAGCAATGCTTGGCTTTTTTTTTTACATACAGTTACACACAAACTATCAGAGACAAAATTCCCAAAAAGGAAATATGCATTGTGATGGGTGACTTCAACACTAAAGTTGGAGAGGGGGCTGACACAGAATGTGGAATAGGACCATATGGTTTAGGAGAACGAAATGAGAGAGGTGACATGCTGGCTCTGTTTTGTCAGGCAAATGAGATGAACATCACAAATACTTTCTTCCAACAACCACTGCGCAGAAGATACACATGGATCTCTCCAGGAGACAGGTGTCGTAATCAGATTGATTATATTATCATTGACAGATCCTGGAAATCAACTGTCCTCAATGCAAAAACAAAGCCTGGAACAGACTGCGACACGGATCACATTCTTGTGACAACCAAATTAAGAATGAAAATATTGAAGAAGCCTAAAACCAAATCGACGCCAAAGTTCGACATATCAAAATTAGAAAACCCTGAGCTGGCGTTAGAATTTAGTATAGAAACAAGTAATCGTTTCTTAAAGTTACTTGAAGTTTGGGATGAAAATGACTCATATCCTGATGAAATCTGGACAGACATAAAAAACACACTGACCAAAATCTCTGAAGAAAAACTAGGAAAAGAAGAGAAAAGGAAAAAAGCTAAGCCCTACATAAGTCAGGAAGTGATAGATCTGGCAGAAAAGAAAAGTCAAGCTCGAAAGCAGGGAGAGCGGGAAAAATACTCAGCACTGAAAAGGGAAATAAAAAGTAAAGTCAGAAGAGACAAAGCAAATTGGCTGGCACAAGAATGCAGTAAAATCAATGAACACAACGAAAACAGGAAGTCGAGGGAGCTCTTCAAACAAATAAAAAAAGTGAAAAAAACAAATTTCAAAGCAACAAACCAATGCATCAACAACAAGGATGGTCACACTCTGACTGAACCAGATGATGTCTTGGATAGGTGGAACGAATATGGCACATCACTTTTTGGCAAGCCTGACAGCCATGAAAATAATTTAGAGCCAAATTTGGAATTGACCCCTGGAGATACGGAACCTGAACCTCTGCTCAGCGAAGTTGAATCTGCCATTAAAGATCTAAAATGCAGAAAGTCTCCTGGTCTTGACAATATTCCTGGAGAGTTGTTGAAACACTCAGGTGATGGTGGACTCAAAGTAATGCATCACTTATGCTGCAAGATATGGAAGACTTGTCAGTGGCCTACAGACTGGAAGCTCCAAGAATTTGTCATGTTACATAAGAGTGGAAATGTCAAAGACTGCAACAATTATAGAACAATTGCACTGATCAGTCATGCCAGTAAAATACTGCTGATAATAATTTTAAACAGGTTAAAGCCAAAAGTAGAGGAAGAGCTATCCGACTGTCAGGCAGGCTATAGGAAAAACAGGGGAACAATAGATATGCTGTTTGTACTCCAGATATTGATAGAAAAGATTAGAAACACAGACCAAGAGATGTTCATCGTTTTCATTGACTACAGCAAAGCGTTTGATAGCGTGATTCACCAAAGTCTTTTCCACTTCATGATCAAAATGGGTTTTCCAAGACATCTGGTTTCCCTCATAGCTTCATTATATAATGATCAAAAAGCAACAATCAGATGGAATAATCAAAACTACAAATTTTTTAACATCACTAAAGGGGTAAGGCAAGGTTGCATCCTGTCTCCACATCTCTTCAGCATATACACTGAACATATCATGAGAGAAGCAGACATAGAAGACATGGGAGTAAATATTGGTGGTAGAAACCTGTCAAATTTACGCTACGCAGATGACACAGGATTACTGGCAGACAACATTACAGGCTCTAGGAGGATCCTGTACAGGGTAGACCGGGTTGGAAAGGCAGCTGGGCTGGACTTAAATTCAAAGAAGACAAAGGTTATGCATGTTGCAGGCAAATATAACACTAGACAGGACCAGATCATGCTAAACCAAGTCCCTCTAGAAAATGTCAAGGACTTTAGATATTTAGGTTCAGTCAAGACACACGATGGAACATGCTCAAAAGACATAAAGATGAGAATTGGAATGGCCAAGAACAGTATGGTTCAATTGAACAATATTTGGAAAGACCACAGCATAACAGCAGACCTTAAGATAAAACTCTTAAAATGTCTTGTCTGGCCAGTGATGTTATACGGCTGCGAGGCATGGACAATGAAGAAAGAGGATGAAAGACGAGTGGAAGCAGCAGAGCTGTGGTTTTACCGAAGACTGCTGAGGGTCAAATGGACGGATAGGCGCTCAAATGAAAGCATACTGAATGAGTTGGGTACTACACGCAAGCTTCTAGTACTCATACAACGGAGGAAACTGAAATATGTTGGACACGCAATCCGTAATGAGAGAACAGACTTGATGTCCACTGTCCTCCAAGGTAAAGTGGAAGGAAAGAGAAACAGAGGACGGCCACCTGCATCACTTGCTAGAAACATCACAAACATCAGTGGCAAGAAACTCCAGGAGGTGGTCAGACTTAGCCAAGATCGAGAGTGCTGGAGGCAACTTGTGAGGACATCATGTGCAGCGGCCAACACTGTTCCCGGTGACGCCGACAAGTGAGACAGGTGAGACACACAATAAATCATTTTACCGTGAAGAATATGCACTTTTAAAAACAATACTTAATAAGGATAATTTTACTGGTCAGTATGTGCCTGATATGCTTGCATCACTTGCATGAAGTGGATTCACAAATGGACATAATTCACATAGCTGAAAACAGCAGACACAAAGAATTTAACAATCTTGCCAGTGTGTAGGATTCATGCACATGTGTACAACATCTGTCATGATTATTTTGGATCTGATCTGCATATGACTTGCGGTGAACTGCAGATAGACTCATTGGAACATTTGTGTACTGTGATAGGTACTACAGTTGAACGGTTAGGACACCAGAGTCCCAACAGGAAGGTCTGGTTTGAACTTGCTTGGGTACCGTCTGGTAAGTAACTGATGGAAATCTTTCTGATCTCCCAGATCAACCTAAATGCAGGTAGGCTCACACCTGAACCCTCTTTGCATGTACATGCATGCAGAATATAAAATATATATCTAAAGATCCAGTATGCCACACAAGTGTTCAATGGCTTACAGAAACACAAAAACACTCAGCATGCACACCACTGAAAACAGAATATGACTGTTTTGATGTCGGGAAGGTGGGAAAGGAGAGGGGTGTTTAAAAATGGCAGCTACAGACATAGAAGCCCACTTGTATGTTCAAGCACATGTGAAAGTTGCAGGCCTAGAATGAGAAAATAAAGAAGAAAATGTGTGTTTTATGACGGCACCTCTAAGCAAACTGAGAATGTCTCAACACTTACCTGGTACACAGTTCCTGCAGCACCTCCTCCAAGCTTGTTACCCAGGTGCACCTCCTCACTGTGCAGGTGAAACCTCTCAGGTAGCTCCCCCATCAAAAACTCTGGAATCAAGTCTTCCAAGGCCACCTTGCTTCCACAATAACACTGAGCAAAATAACTATGCAGGAGATCCCCAGCACAGTCGGACAGAGCAAAGTGTAGCTTGCTCCCACGTATGACGCCTGCGCATGGCTGCACATCGTGGTAACAAACTGGGCACAGGGCGTAGATGCCAAACAGACCATTGTTTTCGTTATAATCTGAAACACAAGGTCTTACTTGTACGGCTCCTTTGAACAAATCCTTGCTGTTGGTGTAATATAAAACATGCAGTAATATTTGAGACAAACTGCTGATGCAATAATATTTGCGACAAACTGCTGAAGCAGTAATATTTGAGACAAACTGCTGAAGCAGTAATATTTGAGACAAATTGCTGACCTTATATCTTCACATACACAGTCTTTTTTTCCTCTTTTTGCTTTAGCGTTCCAATTTTTCTCTAAAGAGTGTATGCACATTGTTGTACCCACATCGTGCAAGCAACATATTGCTGTACACTCTGCATATCTGCATACTCTCTGTGTTTGGTGGGCGTGCATATAAGGTGTTTTTATGTTGCCATAAGCCACTAGACACAGATCTCTGTCTTACAGAATCTTTAACATTAGTAGCTGATGTTTTGCGTGGATAGACACACAAAGAAGATCACATGCTGACTTGGGAGATTGCATTATTCTCCACCCTTCATCCACCAGGTGGGAGGTTTCCAGGTATGGGAGATTGCGTTATTCTCCACCTTTCATCCACCAGGTGGGAGGTTTCCCGGTATGGGAGATTGCATCATTCTCCACCTTTCATCCACCAGGTGGGAGGTTTCCAGGTATGGGAGATTGAGTTATTCTCCACCTTTCATCCACCAGGTGGGAGGTTTCCAGGTATGGGAGATTGCATTATTCTCCACCTTTCATCCACCAGGTGGAAGGTTTCCAGGTATGGGAGATTGCATCATTCTCCACCCTTCATCCACCAGGTGGGAGGTTTCCAGGCATGGGAGATTGCATCATTCTCCACCCTTCATCCACCAGGTAGGAGGTTTTCAGGCATGGGAGATTGCATTATTCTCCACCCTTCATCCACCAGGTGGGAGGTTTCCAGGCATGGGAGATTGTATTATTCTCCACCCTTCATCCACCAGGTGGGAGGTTTCCAGGCATGGGAGATTGCATCATTCTCCACCCTTCATCCACCAGGTGGGAGGTTTCCAGGCATGGGAGATTGCATCATTCTCCACCCTTCATCCACCAGGTGGGAGGTTTCCAGGTATGGGAGATTGCATCATTCTCCACCCTTCATCCACCAGGTGGGAGGTTTCCAGGCATGGGAGATTGTATTATTCTCCACCCTTCATCCACCAGGTAGGAGGTTTCCAGGTATGGGAGATTGCATCATTCTCCACCCTTCATCCACCAGGTGGAGGTTTCCAGGTATGGGAGATTGCATCATTCTCCACCCTTCATCCACCAGGTGGGAGGTTTCCAGGTATGGGAGATTGCGTTATTCTCCACCCTTCATCCACCAGGTGGGAGGTTTCCAGGCATGGGAGATTGCATTATTCTCCACCCTTCATCTACCAGGTGGGAGATTTCCAGGCATGGGAGACTGCATCATTCTCCACCCTTCTTCCACCAGGTGGGAGGTTTCCAGGTATGGGAGATTGCATTATTCTCCACCCTTCATCCACCAGGTGGGAGGTTTCCAGGTATGGGAGATTGCGTTATTCTCCACCCTTCATCCACCAGGTGGGAGGTTTCCAAGCAAGAACGGACCCAGACCTTTGGATTGGAAGTCCAACATCCTACCCACCTGACTTTCATGCCAATGGCTTATATTTCCAATCTTAAATCTCTCTTCTTCCCATCAGCTTAACTTTTTTCCTGTTGTCAGAATTGATACGTGCCTCAATTTAGAACATGAACATATGACTGAGGCGCTTTCTCTTATGTCTGACACCTCTGATCCAGAACTGCCAGCTTTTTAGAGATGGGCACAATTTTTCAACTTTCTTTTTGAAGAGAATACTCTGAAAACACATTTACTTAATCAAACCACGATGGTGTACTTTAATTTCTGAAATACATTCTTTTGGAGACAGGCACAATTTCTCAACTTACTTTTTGAAGACAATCCTCTGAAAACACATCTAGATCTACCTAATTAAACTATGATGGTGTACATTAATTTCTGAAATACATTCTTCTCTAAAGACACATCTATTTAATCAAACTAGATCACTCATAAGAAAGATTAGGAAAAGACAGGCAACATTTATAGGCCATTTTATGAGGAAGGGGGATTTGGAGCACCTGGTCACAACGGGGAAGCTGGAGGGAAAGAGAGCACCAGGTAGACCCAGGGAGAAAATGCTGGACGGACTTGCAGAGTGGCTGGGGACAAGGAGGGTGGGGGAGATGCTAGGGGCAACGAGAGATAGAGACAGATGGAAGTCCATGATCGCCAACACCATGCGGCAGGGCACCTAATGATGATGATGATAATGATGATGATGTACCTTAATTTTATGAAATACGTTCTTTTCTAAAGTCCAAATCTTCAAATTAAACTACTGAATAATAGTCATAAACTACCCTCACACTTACGTGGAAAAATGTTCTGCAGAGCAGAATCAATTTCATCGGTGACAAAACCGACAACGGCGAGGTCACCCAGTGTGGATGAGTCAGTCTGGAAGGAAATGAGGATGCCAGGGTATCGGGTGGATTCCTCAGTTGCCACAAACACCGACGACTCAATGACAATGGAACCTCCAGCATACTTGATTGTCAAACCTTCTTGCCAGTACATTATCTGGGCCTTTTTCGCATCAACTCCTTGCCTATGACAATACATTTAAATAAAGAAATTCAGATGCAAGAAATCCCCACAGAGCAAACAGATAATGAAACCACACACACACACACACACACACACACACACACACACACACACACACACACACACACACACACACACACACACTGTAATGTTAGTGTTGTTGTTACAGAAGCAGTGTTGACACACAAGTATACACAAATATCCCCTGCCATCACACACACACACACACACACACACACATACATATGCACACGGTCAACACACACATATACATGAATACACACAAGATCTTCAGAAACCTCTTCCCCTTCTTGGAGGCTTAGCCCATTAGGGGAGATGGTCATAATGTTTTTAAGATTTCTTTTGAAAATTGTCTTAGCTAGTCCTCATGTAAGCAAGTGCATGGTAGGATTTACATATTAATTTTTTTTAAACACACACACACACACACACACACACACACACACACACACACACACACACACACACACACACACACACACACACACAACACAACAACACACACACACACACACACACAGATGGTCAAAAACTACTAGTGCTTCCTTTATCTTTCCCTATTAACTGATTCCAAGAAAACTAATACAAAGAGATAAGAAAATGAATCAAAAGTAGAAGCAAAAAAGAGAGAGGAAGAAGAAAATGAAACCAGTCAGCGTGGTGTAGACGGTACACCACACCAGACAACTGACTGGGAGGATATGGGTTTAAACCTCCTTCAGTCTAAAATGTTACTGCAGGATTTTTGGCTCCAACCATCCCCTACACACAGCTGAGCGGGTTATGGGCTTGCTGGGAAGATCTGGGACCGCAAATTCAAGTCTCATCCATTTTACGAGTACATCATCAAGCTTGTTGCTCAAATTTCCTGACCAACCTAATACAGGTGTTTGTAGCTCTCTGGCCTGTTGATACCAGGATACACTATGAAAGTAAGCATTATCATACAGCTCTGTCATGCAGTTTAAATTTGAAATGGAACTCCATAGCACCACCACAATCATCAACACACACACAAAACACACACATACACACACACACACACACACACACACACACACACACACACACACACACACACACACACACACACACACACAGGAAAATGCATAGCCACATAATCATGAGTTAATGTGACACAGCAAAGAGAAGACCAATATGTATAAAGCTGGCGCACACCCTCTTATGCAACTATCTCACAACACTACATAAAAAAAAAAAGCGGACCATTGATGAATGCACACAATGAAATAAAAGTTTGTATGCTTATGTGCCCATATCTATTACTACTCCTTCCTGCCAGAATCCATTTAACCTCCACCCCTCTCTCCTACACACACGTGTGTGCATGCATAAAGATGACAAAAACTAACGTGAAAAGTAAGAACAACGCACAACATTCCCCATCCCTCACCTAAAGATCTATTTCATTTCATTTCTTTATTTAAAGAGGGAGGCTAAAAGTTCATACAGGGTCATGAGGATGTATATATGTCACAAACATGCACACACACATATGAAAAGATGAAGTCAAAAACATATGTACATGATTGACAGCCAGAAATGTAAGTGCACATAGATAAGCAACTATGGTATCAAAACTGGAAAGCCTGGATGAATAGGTAAGTCTTAACCATTATCTGAAATGTAAATAATGAAACACATCTAATCATGAAGAAAAGAAGGCATGATCATGTGACACCATTGCTCAAAGAACTACTCTGGTAACCATCAAATCTCAGAGCAAGTGCAAAATTGCAATCCTAGCATACTGATGGATCTTATCCATCATACCTTTCAGATTGACTAAGCACACATCTCTACCATCATATCTACTAGATCACCACTGCACGTATCAAATATGCACCTTGCAATCCTTAAAACAAAAGCTTCTGAAGGTGCCAAAACACTATCTTAAATCAGCTGGTGAGTGTGCTTTCAGTTTCTCCACACCATCTATTTGGAACTCACTGCCAACTGATCTGAGGAGCCTGCCCACCTTTTCACACTTTAAGTCAAAATTAAAGACTTGCCTGTTCACCCAGGCCTTCCATTTTTCATATCTTAGATGCTTATCTACCAATGTGCACTTTCACTTCTGGCTGCCCGTCATGTGGCATTTGTGTAATCATTCATGCATATATACGTTTAAGACTGTAACTTTTTACACATGAATCTATAATTAGACATGTTCTATTATGTATTCATCTGTGCCTGTTTACTGATGTATGTATTCCGATACGTATGTTTATGTTGGATATTTTATGTATTACAGTCTGTTGTGTAAATATGTAAAGGCCGGTGATTGCAAGCCAATTTGGAAAATAGCACTATACAAGAATGATATATTATCATTATTACATATATACAATATGCATATACCTGTACTTTGGAAACCTGCCCACAGACATCACAAACAACACAAATAAAAATCTACCCCCCTCTCTCTCACACCCATATGTAAATACAACATTCTCTCATATACACTCTTCATGAACATAACTCTCTCCCTCAAATCGCAGAAACACACAAGACCAACTCACTATAGCACATGCACAAACTTTCTCTCACATACACACACAGTCCCTAAGCCACATTAGCAGGCTGACACATTCAGATGACTTATGGACTCAAGACCTAGCATGTAAGCGCAGGGGACTAGGGTTTCAGATAATCTTTATCCGCCTGATGGCTCTGTCATTATGATATACAGGGCATTTTCTAGGTATGGCCTTGCCTAGTATCACCCTGCCTTGTCCTGATGGAGATGGTCTACTGACATGGACCAGTGTTGCTTTATGTGGATGTCTAGCTGCCTATTTTGAGTGAAAATTTAACCCTTTGAAACCCATACCCTATCAACCAACTGCAAAAACTTAACTGTTCAAACCTAACTGTTCAAACCCCTCATTCTATCCACCAGTTTCCACCCTTTAACTCCCTCACCACATCCATCAGCTTCTGGCACAGAACTGGTAGATAGGGTGAGGGAGTTAAAGGGTTAAGTTTTTGCTTTGCTAGCATGGCTGACAATGCAGTATGCTGATGGACAGGGTGCGGGAGTCAGAGGGTTAGATCCAAGAACTGCCAAACCAGCGATAAGTAAGAAAATTATATTATGAAAAACTGAATCATCTCTTATATTATTTTTAATCTATACTGACAGCTACTGATCATTCTACTTTTTACAAAATAAAATTGAAAGCCACAGTGAGAAAGATGTCCATTTAAATTTCTGCATAAGTGTATGTGTATGTGTGTGTGTGTGTGTGTGTTGTGTTGTGTTGTGTTGTGTTGTGTTGTGTTGTGTTGTGTTTGTGTTGTGTTGTGTTGTGTTGTGTTGTGTTGTGTTTTGTTTTGTTTTGTTTTGTTTTGTTTTGTTTTGTTTTGTTGTGTTGTTGTTTGTGTTGTGTTGTGTGTGTGTTGTGTGTGTGTGTGTGTGTGTTGTGTCAAAGAGAGATGGAACAGAGTAGAAAGGGACTAAGGATATCTTGCTCAGACTTGTACTTAGTTGTAGCCATAGTGGAGGGAAGATATGACAGACCAGAAGCAGATGTTAAGATATTACCTTTCATCACTGTCTCTCAAAGCTGACTTTTATCTTTATAAAGATGTCAGGTATTCCAAAACTGATAATACAGTCATTCTTACCATCAAATATATATATAATGCAAACATACACACAAGCACATGCACACATATACACACACACATCTTTTCACATTTCATGCATCTTTCTAGAGAAGTGATTACATTAGAACAGAAGTGTTTGTTTTTCTTTCAGAGGAAAAAGGAAGTTGTTTTGTCCATCTCGGTTTTGTTGTTGTTGCTGTTGTTGGATTTTTAGTTTGTTTGTTTGTCCACTCATTACTTTTTGTTTTCACCTCTGCCTCAAGACTTTGGTTGTGCAAAAGGAACGTAATGTTTGAAAATCTTTCAGATTACAGGTAGTGGACTTCAATAAAGTCCATCATTAAAAAATTCCAATTTTGAAAATCATTTCAGATTACAGGTAGTGGACTTCAATAAAGTCCATCATTAAAAAATTCCAATTTTGAAAATCTTTCAGATTACAGGTAGTGGACTTCAATAAAGTCCATCATTAAAAATTTCCAATTTTGAAAATCTTTCAGATTACAGGTAGTGGACTTCAATAAAGTCCATCATTAAAAAATTCCAATTTGAAAATCTTTCAGATTACAGGTAGTGGACGTCAATAAAGTCCATCATTAAAAAATTCCAACTTTGAAAATCTTTCAGATTACAGGTAGTGGACTTCAATAAAGTCCATCATTAAAAAATTCCAATTTTGACCTCATGAACTCATATTTCTATCATCCTCTTTCTCTCAATCTCTTATAAATCCCCCACCCCCACCCCCAACAACTCCTGCCTTACCACTTCCCAGCACACTTTGCATTTACACATACATGCTGACTTCTTCATAACCCCCAACCCTCACAAACTCACTCTCTTTTTCATAACTTGTCTCTTACCAGTAGGTCTGTGAAAATCTGTCCATGGACATGAGAATGCCCAGAATGAGGCGTGACCACAGTCGGCCCGGGACGTGCGGCATGGCATAGAAGCGCAACAGTCTGCATCCATCGGCTCCGTGAGACAGCTGTAGGCCTGGCGCGCTTTTGGGCAGCAAACAGGGTAACAGCAAACTGAAAGAGAATAACAGATAAGCTAATGTAATGGCAAACTGAAAATTGTAGCACAGAAGCTAACATAACAGGTAACTGAAAATTGTAGCACAGAAGCTAACACAACAGGTAAATGAAAATTGTAGCACAGAAGCTGCTAACACAACAGGTAAATGAAAATTGTAGCACAGAAGCTGCTAACATAACAGGTAAATGAAAATTGTAGCACAGAAGCTAACATAACAGGTAACTGAAAATTGTAGCACAGAAGCTAACATAACAGGTAACTGAAAATTGTAGCACAGAAGCTAACACAAAAGATAAATGAAAATTGTAGCACAGAAGCTGCTAACATAACAGGTAAATGAAAATTGTAGCACAGAAGCTAACATAACAGGTAACTGAAAATTGTAGCACAGAAGCTAACATAACAGGTAACTGAAAATTGTAGCACAGAAGCTAACATAACAGGTAACTGAAAATTATAGCACAGAAGCTAACAGGTAAATGAAAATTGTAGCACAGAAGCTAACATAACAGGTAACTGAAACATGTAGCACAGAAGCTAACATAACAAGTAACTGAAAATTATAGCACAGAAGCTAACAGGTAAATGAAAATTGTAGCACAGAAGCTAACATAACAGGTAACTGAAACATGTAGCACAGAAGCTAACATAACAAGTAACTGAAAATTATAGCACAGAAGCTAACAGGTAACTGAAAATTGTAGCACAGAAGCTAACATAACAGGTAACTGAAAATTGTAGCACAGAAGCTAACACAACAGGTAAATGAAAATTGTAGCACAGAAGCTAACATGTAAATGAAAATTGTAGCACAGAAGCTAACATAACAGGAAACTGAAAATTGTAGCACAGAAGCTAACATAACAGGAAACTGAAAATTGTAGCACAGAAGCTAACATAACAGGAAACTGAAAATTGTAGCACAGAAGCTAACACAACAGGTAACTGAAAATAGAAGCTAACATAACAGGAAACTGAAAATTGTAGCACAGAAGCTAACATAACAGGTAACTGAAAATAGAAGCTAACATAACAGGAAACTGAAAATTGTAGCACAGAAGCTAACACAACAGGTAAATGAAAATTGTAGCACAGAAGCTAACATAACAGGTAACTGAAAATAGAAGCTAACATAACAGGAAACTGAAAATTGTAGCACAGAAGCTAACACAACAGGTAAATGAAAATTGTAGCACAGAAGCTAACACAACAGGTAACTGAAAATAGAAGCTAACATAACAGGAAACTGAAAATTGTAGCACAGAAGCTAACATAACAGGTAACTGAAAATAGAAGCTAACATAACAGGTAACTGAAAATTGTAGCACAGAAGCTAACACAACAGGTAAATGAAAATTGTAGCACAGAAGCTAACATAACAGGTAACTGAAAATTGTAGCACAGAAGCTAACATAACAGGTAACTGAAAATAGAAGCTAACACAACAGGTAAATGAAAATTGTAGCACAGAAGCTAACACAACAGGTAAATGAAAATTGTAGCACAGAAGCTAACATAACAGGTAACTGAAAATTGTAGCACAGAAGCTAACATAACAGGTAAATGAAAATTGTAGCACAGAAGCTAACACAACAGGTAAATGAAAATTGTAGCACAGAAGCTAACATAACAGGTAACTGAAAATTGCAGCACAGAAGCTAACACAACAGGTAAATGAAAATTGTAGCACAGAAGCTAACACAACAGGTAAATGAAAAGCGTAGCACAGAAGCTAACATAACAGCAGACTGAAAGATTGTTGCTAATGAGCTAATGCAACAGCAAACTGAAATACTGTTGTAAATAAGCTGAAGTAACAGTAAACTGAAATTTGTGATAAATGACTGATTTGACTGACTTTCTTCAGTACTGATGCAATTGTGTTATTTATGACAATGAAGAGATTCCTCGGCACAAATCAAGGCAAAGTGTTAAGCCAAGGGAGCTCACTATTGTCTGTGCAGCAAGCAGGTCTATCCTTTTCAGTCAGTCACTCAGTGCAGCAAGCACGTCTATCCTTTTCAGTCAGTGCAGCAAGCACGTCCTATCCTTTTCAGTCAGTGCAGCAAGCATGTCTATCCTTTTCAGTCAGTCACTCAGTGCAGCAAGCACGCTATCCTTTTCAGTCAGTGCAGCAAGCACGTCTATCCTTTTCAGTCAGTCACTCAGTGCAGCAAGCACGTCTATCCTTTTCAGTCAGTGCAGCAAGCACGTCTATCCTTTTCAGTCAGTGCAGCAAGCACGTCTATCCTTTTCAGTCAGTGCAGCAAGCGCACCTGTCCTTTTCAGTCAGTGCAGCAAGCACACCTGTCCTTTTCAGTCAGTGCAGCAAGCACACCTATCCTTTCCAAAGTCTGTGCAGCAAGCACACCAATCCTTTCCAAAGCCTGTGCATCAAGCACACCAATCCTTTCCAAAGTCTGTGCAGCAAGCACACCTATCCTTTCCAAAGTCTGTGCATCAAGCACACCAATCCTTTCCAAAGTCTGTGCATCAAGCACACCAATCCTTTCCAAAGTCTGTGCATCAAGCACACCAATCCTTTCCAAAGTCTGTGCATCAAGCACACCAATCCTTTCCAAAGTCTGTGCATCAAGCACACCAATCCTTTCCAAAGTCTGTGCATCAAGCAAGCCTATCCTTTCCAAAGTGGCTAAAATGATGAAAGGAGAATGAAGTGTGCATGCTGGATATATTCAGGTTCCCATATGCCACTGAATTCAGGCATGGCTCACATGATCTTTCACATGCTCATTTGATGTTCATCATAGTGGAAATGATAATGATAACAGCAAACTGAAACATCAGATTTGCTAACATAAACAGCAAACTGATAAAATACAACAGAGAAGCTAAAGGTTACAGCAAAATAGGAAATTTTCCTCAAATCCTGTTTAACTATGCACTTACCATTTCTAACGTGTGCTGTCATAGCTAGCTCAATTCTCTTTCTTGGCCAGAATTTCAGTCACAGTGATGCCCATGGGCCTCATTCTGGCACAGCCAATCATTGCTCTTCCCACTTGACAAGCCTCTATTCAATTTGCTTTGTTTCATTTGCTGACCTCTAAGAAATATTTTGATGTTATTTTCTGATTTCCCATAGTGTTTTCTTTGTACGCCATGGTACTTGGAAACCAATGGAAAAAATGTACGAATTACAGGCAAACCAGTACAGCTTGATATGTATGTTTAACATCTCATCAAAAATGCAGTAAGAGTAGTATGTCTGGTGGAAGATAAAAATAAAAGGGCATAAGGATGCCTATGCAGACACCACTCCAAAATTCTAAAACCAAACATAAAAATACAATAGAAAGCTAGACAAAGGAAACACAAAGTCACAAAATAAACGCACCCCCCCCCCCCCCAATCAATATTGATATAATGTAATAACAACAATAATTCATCTTGTATAGTTCAAAAAGTCCATGTCGAAGCATGCTTGCCGCACTTTAAATAGTAAAAGCTAATTAAATGAATGTTTAAAAACAAAGAATAGAAAAACCCCTAACCAACCAACAAAGAAAGTGGGGGTATTGGGCACATACGCTGATGCAGTATAAACATGGTCAGTTCATCAAGAACAACAACAGATAACGAGATAAAATCATAAAGGTAATAGTACAGTAAAACCTCCCAATTGCGACTTTGAATAAATAGTCAAATTCAGATCTTAACTTAGAATGGTCTTAACTGGGAGGTTTAATACACACATACAAATATATCTAACATTACTCATAGTGAAAAGACATTAAATCAACACACACACACACACACACACACACACACACACATACACACCCCAAATTCATGGGGGGAAAAAATCACAGATTGTAGATCTTGTACTCTGTTGAGCTTTTGCCATTATTGCAGAGCCTTTTTCACTATTTTGCCAAACAATAAAATCAGGATTAAAGGTCCATAGAAAACCATTGATATTTTAGAATAAAACAACAAAACCACCACCAAAATGGAAAACTTACGTACCAGTCTTGATCAACGAGAAGTGTGCCGATGTCAAAATGTTTCAGTAGCTGCAGAAATGGTTTGAAAATGTTGCTAGGGTACCCTGCCATGATTAGCCGTTGATAGACATCAGTCATCGACTGTCTGTAGGCTACTGAAACTCCCTCTGGCTGTACATATGGGAAAAAAAAACTTGTCAGTTTTTCAACATACAAAATGATCATTACATAGATTAATCGCTTTGCTGCTAATGCTTTTGACTACAGTAGGTTCAGAAAATTAAAAACATCACACCTATCATTTTTGTTCTCTCTTACCTCCAAACTATAAAACTAATATCAGTTGAAACAGAAACAAAGAGAGATTATTTCTGTAATAATATCATTAGCAAATATTGAATCTGTTTTTTACATAAGCATGAGGCAGACATTGATATTATCCATCAAAATCACTATCAGTTGCGCTTCTTCCAGATCAAAATCTGGATCAACAGCATCAAATTCAAGAAGAATCACCGCTGTCGCTATAATTTAATGAAAATTTGAGAAAAATCCGCCATTTAAAAGTCTGTTTATAAGTTACCTACCATGAGTACAGATGCGATCATGCTGGCTAACCAGACGGGGTCCAGGAAATACAGCTGACCCAAACCATCGGCCCATACATCATAATGCAGCACACTTCCAAGCTGCCTCCATATCTCCAGGGCTAAGACAATAGAAATGAAAACATCTGAGAGATTAAGATTATGTTATTGTTGTTTAACTCCTGACTCCCGCACCCTATCCTCCAACTGTGAAAACTTAACCCTTTGACTCCCGCACCCTATCCCCCAACTACAGAAACTTAACCCTTTGACTCCCTCACCCTGTCCACCAGCTTTCTGCAGGAAGCTAGTGGATAGGGCGAGGGAGTTAAGGATTAAATTTTTGCTTTAATATCATGGTTGACAATGCAGGAAGGAATAAAACCCAGCTGACTGCGTAGAGCCATATCAGAGCTATAACCATTTCAAAACATACACAACACTTCCAACAGGTTAAAAAAATAAGGAAAAGAAAGTTAAGTACACATATCAATGCATTCATGCATATGATCTAAGGACAAGCCCCTGGTGCTGACCGCTTCATCCAATTCATCACACAGGGGAATGGACAGAAAAACAATCTGCAAGAGACCCAGGCTTTAGCACACTGACAACTAACAAAGCTGGGAAATCTGGTGAATATCCCTGTAGTGCAGTGCCCCAACGACTTCCATGAGTTCATTAGAAAAGATGATGAACAGAAAAAAGAAGATGAAAATCAGTTAAGCATGATTTAAGCTGCACACAGCACCTCAGTTTATTATCATAACTCAAAAGACTAGCAGCTGGATAACCAATCATAAGTATTGTGAAGGGGACAAAAAGATCAGGCTTTATGTCATAATGTACATGCATCTCGTTTGTCACTAAATCCTCTAGCACCCAAAGGGGAACAATTTTTGTTTTCCCGAGCCTAAAATAAAAAGGGTTGAACATTAAGTTACTTCCCTTGGACCACTAAAGCAGTCTTGCTTTGGAATTGACCAAAATTTTTGTTTTCCCCAGCCTGAAAAAAGGTTGTTACGTCCCTTGGACCACAACAGCACTTTTGCTCTGGACTTCATCAAAAGAATTCAGAAGCAACTAAAGATATGCATGTGGATGGGCTGTGTTCACACACAAATAATTTAGAAAAATAATTACATATGCATACATAGAAGATAAAAAATTATTGGGAAACAACATTTATATGTATTTTGTATGGTTTTATGGTTTAATGTTTTGTGTGCTTTCATTCTCTTTTTGTATAATTATTATAAATCATTTTTGCATGGCGATATTTCCAAACAATTTGGACTTAATGCATATCAACATTTTACAAGAACAGACACATCAGAACACAAGCATCCATAAACATACACAAATGAATACATACTAAAAATGTCTAACCACGCAAATCATTAATTATTATTATTATTATCATTATATGTTTACAGCCCAGCTGATTGTTCAAAGCTATATCAGGCTATAATCTTAATACACAATGACCCTGGAAACCTGGAAAAAGAAGGATCATACATATACACGTAAAATGATTATAGTCATAAAAATACAGATATAAGTATATAATGTCTAGGTATGTTTGCATGCTGATTATCTCTGCAACAAATGACCAGTTTTTGTTTTATCAAACAATCATCAACATCATAAAATCGAACTGTCCTTTCAACTGCACATATAGCTCAGTGTGTTAATGTTTATCCATTACAGTTTCATAAAGATATCACACACTAACACACAAAAATTTGACAGATTAGAAGTCTTAAGTTCATTTAAGTGGGACTATTTATATTCTGACCATACCATAAGCACTTCATCTGCTCTGCCAGTAAGTTACTGGCAGCCTGCACAAAACTGTGCACTGGCAAGTTCTTGAAATAGGGAAGGGGGAGGGGAAACCTATGAAACACCGCCAAAATGATTGAAGCATTAATACGGGCAGTAAAGGAGCCAGTTTCTATGTTGCTAGCTGGGACTGAACTGAAGATCAATAGCATTTTAGAGATGTGATTCACAGAAGTATACTCGCACCTTGCCACAGCGCAACCCTTTAGAAAAATTGTGCAGCACTAAAGCAGATAAAAAAGAAGAAAAAGAAAGAGAAGGAGGCAGGCAAACAGCCATATGCAAACACACATACACACACACACACACATACACACACACACACACACACACACACACACACACACACACACACACACAACACACACACATTCTCACCCTCAAGCTGATCATCAAATATATGAAAGTCAGCAGCCGGATCTGATCGGAGAAGTTCGTCAAACTCTTGCTGTGTGAGGTAAGGTGGGTGTCCGCTTTCCTTGAACTGCTGAGCCATCTTGTTCAGCTTCTTTTCAATAACCAAGTAGCTATTCGGCAACTGCAAAAACACACTGACCAGTTCATATGTATAAAAAGATATTATCGCTGCTTTCATCAATTTTTTTCTTCGCTGTGAATACACTTCATTTTACCATCACTATCATCTATTATTGATATAACTATCCATGGACTGAAGTTATAAAATGTCTAACAACTTACTTATCCAGAACCTATCATTAGCAATGAGGAATTCAAACCAAAAATCCCCTCAAAGGCAGCAAAGACGATATCAGCACCGTCTAGGCTGAGGCCTATACTGAAAGAAAAGACCATCTCCATGAAACACAAAAATCAGATTCGTACATGAACTGGTATATTCCATCTTCTTGCATGCATGCAAGTCATGGACCTCACAGCAGATTTGTAAGATGCATCATCATCATCATCATCATCATCATCAGGTACCCTGCCGCATGGCGTTGGTGATCATGGACTTCCATCTGTCTCTATCTCTCGTTGCCCCTAGCATCTCCCCTACCCTCCTCGTCCCCAGCCACTCTGCAAGTCCGTCCAGCATTTTCTCCCTGGGTCTACCTGGTGCTCTCTTTCCCTCCAGCTTCCCCATTGTGACCAGGTGCTCCAAATCCTCCTTCCTCATAAATTGGCCTATAAATGTTGCCTGTCTTTTCCTAATCTTCCTTATGAGTGATCTACTTGTGTCTGCCTCCATCAAGACTGTCTCGTTTGTTTTCTTTGCTGTCCATGGAACTCTCAACATTCTTCTTAGAAACCACATCTCGGCTGCCTCAATCTTGTTCTGGCTTTGCTTGTTGACTGTCCACGCCTCACATCCTACAACAGTATTGGTTCTATACAACATTCAAGAACTCTCTTCCTGATGTAAATTGATAGGCATTTGTTGGAAAGAATGCTTGTCATCTTCTTGAATGCTGTTTTGGCTTGGCCGATTCTGCCGGCTATTTCTGATGTGCATCTGCCATCTGGTGAAATGATGTAAGATGAAACCAAGCAAAAAGTGCTACTGCAAGATATTAAATATCCTGCTCACAAGATGACCTCAGTTTCGTGTGTTTGGAGTTGGAAAGCTGTAATGAGTGATGTGTGAGTGTCACAGAAGCTGTGCAGAAAGTGAGGCAGCAAAAACAAAAACAAATAAAAACACAACACAAAAACACAACAACAACAAAAAACCCTTCAAATTGACTTTTCTAATTATTTCACAGCCTCTTACCAGCTGTCCCACAATGAACTCTGGAGGACGAACGGCCTTGATCAATCTGAGACCAGAAAAATACACAGCACTTCTCAGCTCCAGAATCTCATGTTTGGCCAAACGGTTGGTGAGAAAGACCACAGAACTGAGGTGAGGGAAGATCTTCTGGTTGTCCTCCTTGGGGTAAGTGCCCACATCTTCTTCTCGGTCTCCATACAGATTGTTGATGTCCCTGTGGAACTGATGAACTCGGCTGTCTACTTCAGCGGTCGGGATACGATCTTTGAACGTTGCCACAAGGACTACTTTGACTCTCTCCAGACGAGACTGTCAAAGAAACCAATTAAAAAAACTGTTTTGAACAACTGTGAAATTTTTTTTTCTAAAAGGGTTAAAAAAAAAAAAAAGCATTAAAAGAAAAAAAAAATGTAGAATAAAATTAAATGCAACAGTATACATCAGAACAAAATAGCAACAACACCAAAAATGAAGACAACACTGCATTCAAACAAAACTTCAACAGAAAAGACATACTGTTATGAAATAAAATTAAACAAAACAAAATAACATGAATCAACACTGTACACAGATAAACTAGAAAGCTTTTATGGCATTTTAACAATCCAATTTTTTTCATGCTAAAAGCAAGCTTTATATACCACATATGCATGCAAGACCTTGCCAACACATAGGGCATATGTGCACGCTCGAGGCTTACGCCATGATCATTGTGGATCTTCTCCATCATATGACATTAGTGGTTAGTGGCACCTATGCATATGGAATTCATTCCGAGCATGGAGACGTTGCCTTGAGAAACTGAAACTGAAACATGTAAATCCACACCTTAATTTCACACAGAATGACTAGGACCAGGGACACCTTTGGTTATGTCCCACCTACCCCCCCTCCCAACACACACACACACACATACACATGCACAAATACTCACACACATACACAACATCACAGGTACACACACTGAAGTTACAAACTCTCTCTCTCTCCTCTCTCCTTTCTCTCACAAGAACAAACACATATATCCCCCTTCTGTGCAAACACACATAACTGTGCACATGTACATACACAGCACAAATGTGTTTAGTGAGTTCACAGTATCTTATGATCCCCCTTTTTCTCAAAAACACAAACCAAGTTCTATCTGTACACCTAACCCCATATGCTAAGACTCTCTCTTTTGGATAGTATCTTCCTATCTGCCTGTCCATCTCTCTCTCTCTCTCTCTCTCTCTCTCTCCTCATCTCACACACACACACACACAACACACCACACCACACACACACAGAGAATCAGAAAACGCAAGAGAGACAATGACAAAGACCAAAAACCTCTTCTATCACACACACACACACACACACACACACACACACACACACACACACACACACACACACAGTCACACACACACACAACATAACACCAGCACACAACACCACACACACACACACACACCACACCACACACACACACACACACAATCAGAAAACGCAAAGAGACAATGACAAAGACCACAAAACCTCTTCTATCACACAACACAAAACACAACACAACCCACCACACACACACACACACACACACACACACAGAACACACACACACCACACAACACACAATACACACACAGAATCAGAAAACGCAAGAGAGACAATGACAAAGACCAAAACCTCTTCTATCACACACACACACACACACACACACACCACACACACACACACACACCACACACACACACACACACCACACCACACACACCACACACAACAGAAATCAGAAACGCAAGAGACAATAACAAAGACCAAAAACCTCACTTCTCATCACAACACCACACACCACACACACACACAACACACACACCACATCCCACACACACACCCCCACACATACAGAATCAGAAAACACAAGAGAGACAATGACAAAGACCAAAAACCTCTTCTATCACACACACAACACCACACACACACCACACAATTATATCCTACTATTACTTTTGCTGTTACACATAGCAGTGCTGACACACAAATACACAACAATAATACACATATCCCCCTACCATCACATATAATAATATATAATAATTACAATATTTATATAGCGCAAAATCTTGATAAAATCAAATCTAAGCGCATATATATGCACACAGTCAAGATACACACATACACCTACAAACACACAAATACCACTACCTACTCTGACGTTAACGAGCCAATGACCATAACAAGAAACTCCTGCATCATATCTCTCTCCCCCCTCTCCCTACATACACACACACATACCCCTACACACACACTCCCCTACACACACACACACACACACACACACACACACACACACACACACACACATTTGATCAGCCTATCTCAGTCTAACTTTCTAACACACACCCACTGGCTCACTCTCTCATTTCACATATTCACACAGTGTGCACTCATTTACATACATAAACAGACTCATTCTCCATTTACATACATAAATAGACTCATTCTCACTCCCTCATTTGCTTAAAGGCGGGTATGCACTTGAGTACTTGTATGCACGCAAACATGCAACACACATGGCTAATACATACCCTGATATTACTGAGCCAGTGACCAAGACCAGAGACCCCCTCTGTCATGTCCCACACCAACAGAAACAGACAGTTCTCACTCCACAGGATCGGGTGCAGGGCTGCTAACTCTGGGTTACCTGCCAACTCCCAGATACGTAGTGCAATTTCTGGTCGCTCACTGTCTGAGCGCTGTCACAAAAGAACATGTTGTGTACACACAAGCTTACGTCAATGGCCACCGAAAATCATCTGAATTTGGAAGCAATGTTTAAATAAAATAATAAATGAACAAAATAAATAAATAGATCTATAAATAAATAAAAGTCAAAGACAAACATTTGATTTTAGAATCAATATTTGAATAGATAAATGAACAAAAACAAATGAGTAGACAAATAACACTGAGACTACCCTAAAAAAAAACAACAAAAGTGTGTAGTACTACTCTGTACTGTACTACACCTATGGGCCAGGTAACACCACTCACCCACATGCTCCCTGTGTATTGTGTGTGTGGTGTGCATGAGGGTGTAAGTAAGTATATTTGTGTGTGTGTGTGTGTGTCTGGAAGACTATTTATCTTACAATTTATACATTTTTCTTCCTGGACCACCACCTATTCCAATGTCATATTATGATCTGATGATATTTTTGATGAACTACGTTTATGTTTAGGTCCTTATGGGTTGGGTCCTACACATCATTCTAAACGAAGTAAAGCAAGAGGACATGGATAATGACAGGAAGGTTTATCAAGAAATGAAAAAAGTAGTTTTCAGCGAAGATTTGAAGTATGACAGAGGATCATAACTTTGGAGTGACAGAGGAATTTTCTCCATGAAGATGGAGCCTGAACAGAAAGAACACTGACCAGCTGTTTTGGTATGAAAACAAAGACACAGAGGAGATGAGTACCAGATGAGCTCAACTGTCATGATGAAGTGTAGAGGGGAAGAAGATCAGCAAAACAGGAAGGAACTTTCTGTGATCTAAAGCACAGCGGAGCAAGTTTATAGTTGATTCTTTTTTTAATGGCAAACCAGGGAAAAGTAAAATACAAGGGAGAGAACATGAGTGGATTCAGAGCATATGATGATCAGTCAAGCAGCATCGTTCTGCAAAACAAGTGTGACTGCCCATGTTCAAGCAAACAGGAACTAGAAAAAAAACACTAAAAAAAGAATCAGAACACATATTTAACACAATTTAAAGACACTGTTCTGTACTTTCTGAAATCAGGATACACTGTTGTGGTCTGCTAGCAAGGAGAGAATTATAATGACTTAGTCTTAAGAAAAACAGCGAAGTCTTAGTCTTAAGAGAAAACAGCAGAAGTAAGTGTTTTGGTGGAATCCTCAGAAAGGAAATGGCGAACAGAACCAATACGACAAAAATTCAGGTAGCCAGCAAGACATGGCAATTCCCTCCACCCACAATCCAAGCATTCTTTAATATGGACTGTTTGCACTATACAAATGGAACTATTATTCTTATATAATTATTACCCTCAACTGATAGTGAACTGCAGAATTTATTCTCCTCTTTTCTTTTTCATTTGAATTCACGGCACAGTACCCAGACCCAGAGAGACCACTGACATCAGCTGAATTTTTTGCCTAAATCCAAAACTAAGAACGCTAAAAGAGACTTCAGAGGGTGAAGATCACCACACACTGCTACCACTTACCTCTTTCATTTTCATACGACAGGGTGACTTGAGTGAGGCAGAGGTCACGGTCACAGGTTGATTGGATAACTTTACTTCGTTGGCATTGGCACGCACCAGTGACTCAATCACAGTGCTTTTTCCTTTATTCTGAAACACACATGAAATGGTATTCAATGACAGCACTATATTGTCTTGCATTGTAATGTACTTTGATACTAGGAAATGAGTTGAGAGAAGTCTAGACCGCAGAGCTTCAAATCCTTAATTTTAATTTAAAAAATCCCAAAACAAAACGATCAAAATTTCTCTTCTCCCCATGTCCACTTTGTGCTGGTACACGTGCAAATTTTACAGTGCTTGAAAGGAGATAAGCAACACCAAGTTTGCAATATTCCCAATGAAAGATTTAAGATCAGTCCTGGGCATAAGAAGCTTGTTAGCCGTATCAGGGTAGTCCATCAAGAAGAAAGAATGTTCTGACTTTTAGATCCACAAAGTGCCCTAGCCTTGGATAAATGTCTCCATGCCTCCAGAAGTGTTTGAGCTAGCGGTTAGGAGACAGACACTTCAAACAACAAAGCTGCACCTGCTGATGCCATTCAACACATGGCAGTCACTGCACCTGTGGAACTACAAATGCCAGTAGGTAACAGAAAGAACAGAGTACTGCATGCCACCCCACACTTTGTAAATTCTCTGTGCTGTTACACCATACAGCCAAGCTGGAACAATGAAGCATTCAATCACTAGCCATAACAAAGTCCTGCAGCAATCAACAAGTGGTGACGGAGACAGGCAGAGGATGCTGCCTGAAGTCTTTTTCTATGACTCTGCATGTAAGCGGTTATGATGGTCTCCCCATAGACCTGAGGCGCATGTGATGTTTGTGTCTTCCCAGAGTGACAGAGCAGTCATTCTAGGGATGCTCTCCCCAAATGAGGGGGAAGAGATCATCATCATCATCATCATCAGGTGCCCTGCTGCATGGCGTTGGCGACCATGGACTTCCAACCATCTCTATCTCTCGTTGCCCCTAGCATCTCCCCCACCCTCCTCCTCCCCAGCCACTCTGCAAGTCCGTCCAGCATTTTCTCCCTGGGTCTACCTGGTGCTCTCTTTCCCTCCAGCTTTCCCATTGTGACCATGCTGCTCCAAATCCCCTTCCTCATAAAATGGCCTATAAATGTTGCTTGTCTTTTCCTAATCTTCCTTATGAGTGATCTCTTGTGTCTGCCTCCATCAAGACTGTCTCGTTTGTTTTCTTTGCTGTCCATGGAACTCTCAACATTCTTCTGAGAAACCACATCTCGGCTGCCTCGATCCTGCTCTGGCTTTGCTTGCTGACTGTCCACGCCTCGCATCCGTACAACAGTATTGGTTCTATATAACATTCAAGATCTCTCTTTCTGATGTTAATTGATAGGCACTTGTTGGTAAGAATGCTTGTCATCTTCTTGAATGCTGTTTTGGCTTGGCCGATTCTGCCAGCTATTTCCGATGTGCATCTGCCGTCTGATGAAATGACCGTTCCCTGGTATTTGAACTTATTAACCTGTGTCAAGGTTGTGCCATTTGCTTTATTTTGCATGAGGGGATTTCATGTTTTTTACTGATCACCATGACTTCAGTCTTCTTGCTGTTTAGTTCCAACCCCTTACCTTTGTTGGGGGAAGAGAATGAAAGAAATTCTAAGAAAAGGCCTGCCTCAAATGTATCTGGTAGACAGTTGTGCCTGCCTGGTCATGCAACTCTGTGCTCAAAAAAGGCAGGATAACAAGATGGAGGGATACGAAAGAAAGAAAACATTTCTTACATTTGGTCCATGGAATGTCCAAACCCCCTATTGGGCACAATGGTTCTCTTCATGCAGAGGTGATGCTACTCATTCCCTACAGAACATATGGCCCCAGAATTGTTCTTCTATTCCACATGAAGACCCACAAAAGATGCTGAAGACCAATACGCCTACTTAACTGTCAATTCAGCACCTGGTATGCTTTTTCATCCATCAGATCAATCAGAAAGTCCATCATCACAATATCGTATTATATTGTTACTGTATTGTGCTGTGACTTACTCTATTGTGCTGCACTGCGCTGCACTGGAGCATGTTGTATAAAGTATATTTTTAAGGCCATGGTGAAGTTACATCTACTGCTTCTATTTATGTATCTACTTTTTCTGTACAATGTTTGTTTGTTTATAATTATTGGCAACATACAATTCTGCTGCTACAAATTTTCCAGTGCAAACAGAATGTACGCTACATCAAACGCGTTTATTATATGAACTGATAGGCTAGCATCTAGACAACTCTAAAATGTCCAGCAAAGGTAAAACAGGGATGGGTAGAAAGTCCACATTTGCAAATCATTATAGTAGTACTGCCTGAATACAATGGAGGACTTTTGCCATTTATCTACCCCCATACCACACCTTGTGTAACTTTCAACTCAAAAGAAAATCAGAACCTGCCAACACTCAAGAGTAGCATTTGGTTAACAGTGAGCAAAGTGAGCACAGTAAAGACATGTGAGAGTAGTAGGGTATACATCCATATAAAGAAACTCACTCAAACAGCATCTCAATCTGAAGTTTTACATTTACTGTGCATCATGCATGGGATATACTGATAGATGAGCTGATGAAGCACAGATGCCTCTGTCCATAATCCTCCTGATACTTTTATATCGGTTTCCACTTTTTTTAATCGACACAGACTCTCCTCATTTTGTTTTTTTTTCAAATCCAGTCATTCTTGTTGTCCATTAGCATCGAACACGATTTAAGTTTTGAACTGATCAACCATGCTTCACAATGATGTTAGCTTTGTTTATAATTCTGATGGGCTCATATACTCATTAAGCCAAGGACAACACATATGATTGGTTTAATCAGAATATGGCCAATTCAAATTCAGAACATGACCTTGCAGGCAAAAATATTTCAGGCCTACACTTCAGCATCATACTCGAAAAATTCCAGATATGAGCGCACACACTTACGCTTAATATTTTTCCTTTAAGTGTGATCATTTGATTATGAGTGTAACAATGTAGTAGAGAATAAGAATGTAGTAGACTGCAGTCAGGAGATCACTCTCTATGAGTCCCAGCAAAGAGAAGATGCATGTCAAATAGAAGAAACACCATTATCACCAACCTGAGGACCAATGACGACGACCTTGAGGATGTAACTAGGCTGGACTTTTCTCAGCTGTTTACGCAGATGTTCTATCAAATCCAGAGGTTTGCCATCTGCAAACAAAAAATAATAACAGTGTCACAATGATGATAACAATAACAACAAAACAACAATTATGATGAATATGAAAATGACACAACACTGTATGTTAGATAAGGCATGAGTATCACTATGTGTTTACTGTGACAGTCAACCAAAAATAATATATATGTATTTGCAGGTAAAATTTATTATTTATAGAAGTTCTGTGTTCCATATTTTGAAATATTTACAATTTGAACAAAAATCTGCACAGACAAAAAATGCAAGTATTCCTGAAGCAGCATCTGGAGATGCATTGATCCAACTCACAAAGGACACTGCTATCAAGTCCCTAATAATGACAGTAGTCGCTAGTCATGGAGTCAGACTGAGTGACAGACCCCTGGAAAGGGGACCACCATCAGGACTCTCCAATGACAGCCCCCATGAACCACTGACACTAAAAACCAATTTTACATTAGCGGTAAGGGAAAATGAAACTGAGGTGACCATGAGATCAGGACATGATATGCCACAGAATCTGGGACAATTTTCGTCATAACATATCCTGGTGCCAACTAGGCCAGTGACGCATCTGTAAACTGAGTAACTTTCTACTCTGTAGTCCCAGTCAAGAGTGAGGCAGCTGAAATGTGGTTTCTAAGAAGAATGTTACTAGTTCCATGGACAGCAAAGAAAACACACAAGACAAGTCTTGAAGGAGGCAGACCCAAATGGAGCATTCATGTAGAAGAATTAGAAAAGACAAGCAGCATTTCTAGAACATTTTTATGAGGCAAAAGAAATTAGAGCACCTAGTCACAACAGAAAAGCTGGAATGAAAAAGAGCATCAGGTAGCCCCATTGGTAGAAAATATTGGACGAACTTGCGCAGTGGATGAAGACAGAGAGGGTGGGAGATGTATTTGACGCAACAAAGAACAGATTCATATGGAGGGTGATAATCGCGAACGCCATGTGGCAGGGCACATGATAATGATGATGGTCCCAGTCATCCCGATGAGATCACAGAACACTCATCTTTGAGTAAGAGCCAGTCAGCGTAGAAAAATCCCAAAACAATTTGTCTGGCCCTAATGGGATTCAAACCCACAACCTCCCACTACGGGGACTAGTTCCTTTCCCTCACTAGTGGCTTTACTTTTCCCCAGCACAGCTTAAATTAAATACAGCACAATCAAACATCAATTCTTACTTTTGACAAAATCCAGCTGGTCAGCTCTAGTTAAGCTCAGCCCCTCCAGTCTGAGATCCCAGCATGACTGAAGGTTTCCCATTTCTGGCGGCAACTCTTTGATTGAATTGCTGCAACCAAAGATAAAACCAAAGACAATCAAAAATCTAAATCAAAGTAACGCTAGAGTTCAAACAATCAGAAATCAGAAACACATGACAACAGACTGAGAATAAGTACTTAATTCACAAAACAAGACAAAGAAAATGAGAATAAGTACTTAATTCACAAAACAAGACAAAGAAAATGAGAATAAGTACTTAATTCACAAAACAAGACAAACAAAAAGTTTTCAACTACTGGCCTTTGTCAAGCATACGGTAAAGACAACAAAGGAAACATACACAAAATTTAGGGGAATAAATCAACGATTACAGAACTTCCCTGCTGTTTTTGTTCAACAGTAGAACTGAAACACTGGGGAAGCTGTCTTTCTATTTTCTTGTGTGACTAGTTTCAAGGTCAGTCAGTAAGAAGAACTGGAGCCTGAAAGTCACTGGCTGTTTAATGACAACATCAATGTCAGAAACACATGAAGCAATATTGTTCCTTTATCGGAACAAGCATTAAGCCTTTTGACTCCTGCACATTGTCTACTCACATCCTGCAGTGTCAACCATGCCAGCAAAGCAAAAACTTAACCCTTTGATTTGCTCATCCTATCCACCACTTTCTTGCAGGAAGCTGGTGGATAGGGTGAGGGAATCAAAGGGTTAAGTTTTTGTAGTTGGTCCATAGGATGCAGCTGTCAAAGGGTTAATGTTCTGTGTCCTGTTTTAGGAAACAGAAGCTGTGTAACTAAGTAACAACTAAAAACTTCGGTCCGGCTACATGACTGAGCGGTTACTTATGATAGTTAAGGGGCTTAGAAGGCAGTATAAAGTTAGTAAAGGTATGTCAAAATAGGCACAGCTGAACTCCACTAAAGCGACCCTGTAGCAGTGCAGGGCCTGCTCTGATGGGTAGCCCTATGGCTATTTAAGATATCTGGCTCCCATGGGCTTTCTGGCTCTAGGGCTTCAACTGAATGAACTTGAGACTAGTTTTGTATTGTGTAACTGGAATGAATGGCATGATATCGTATCAATACCACCAAGGACATGCAGAAATTGCGTGGAGTAAAAAAAATGGTCAAGCAATTCTATAATCTCCTGTTTTAAAACTAAATTAATACAAAACAAATATTTCTTTCTACCACACACATTTCTCATTGCAAATATCTGTGCTACTGAGAAACTAAAACAGCACAGTAATTAAAAACCATCAGTGTTATATCATTTAAACTTTGATGTAATTTGTCACAATTATGCCTATTGAAAAATGGAATAATAATAACAACAACAAAAAACACAAAAGTCATGGGGGAATGGTAGATATATGTAACAAACACCATTAAAAATGATTGGGCAGTAAATCGGTCACTGATCTAAATATGAATCATACGCTCAAAGTTTTTATATAAAGTTTATGTCACTTTTCACACAGAAGTGTTGCAATAATAGAAACAATAAATAAATTCTAGGAAATTTGAGTCTGTGAAATCTGATAAAAGTGTAAGAATGAAAATAGTTTATGAGCACTTTATTATCTAAAATTTCTTTCAGTATGTGATTTAATGCAGATCTACTTCAGAGAAACACACACAACACACACACACACACACACACACACACACACACACACACACACACACAACACACCACACACACACACACACACACAGTAACTCACTGGCTGATATCCAGAAAAGCCAGGTTCTTGATATAGCATACACTCAGGGGAAGATGAGTCAACTGGTTACCACTCAGGTTCAAGGACCGTAGTTCCTCAGACATCAGCTCTGATGGGAACTCTATAGCCCTGGCAGCGTTCTTCTTGTTTGCCTGCTGCGTTTTGCCCAAACTGTTGTGGCTCAGGTTCAATACTTCGAGAGATGGACAATCCCACAGGTGAGCAGGGGCCAAGTACTGAATATTGTTGTTGGAAGCGTTTAGCTTTTGTATCATTCCTGAAATGATAAGTACACTTGTGATTTGTTTTAGCATATACAAGTAATAATACTTTAGACTCACGTAACTTTAATTTTTGGCAGAGACACATATATAACTAAGCATGCATACACTCCCCCACATATCACACCCCCCTTCCCCCAATCAGAGCAACAAGAAACTGAGATGGGGAGAACTGGATAGCAGACAGTCGTCAGAGAAGAAACCCATGTCAGGAAAATGTTTCAGTCCTTACTTTCTGACAGTCTAAGGGGGCTGGGCCGCATCCAAGTCATGACTTCTGGAAGCCCTTCTACCATCATCATTTTGTTTATTGAAATTTGTCCTCCACCTGGGTTCAAACTCGCACATCCAAGGTGGTCAGGTCTCTCAACACATCAAATCAATCAATATGGATGCGACAGTGAAATAGGAATGACTTTGGACTGCCAATTGTTGTTACTGTTATTGCTGTTTAAAGCCCAACTGACTGTGTAGAGCCATATCAGGGCTATAACCGCTTCAAAACATACAAAACTTCAACAGGAAAAAAAAAGAAAGAAAAGAAAATTAAGTACACATATCAATGCATTCATGCACATTATCTAATAAGGATATGCCCTCGACAACGACCACTCCGTCCAAATTATCACACAAGGCATTTAAAAAACACACCTGAATACAAATTTAAGCATACCTAAGGACACCAAAACATATATAAAAACTGACATAAATGACTTAAAATTGCTTCTGCATATCTCATTTGCCTAGAGCCAAAAATGCACATAATACATGTACACAATTATCAATCCTAAGAAAAAGTGTGTATGACTTTATCGAACACATCAGGTGAATGGACCAGCAAGGCAGAAAATGATAGGAAGAAATGACAGAAAGCAAAGAAACAAGCAGAAATAAAGAGAGTGAGAGAAAAGAGGAAATTTCTAGCACAGAATTGCCAGAAGATGGGGATACTATTTATACTGAAAGAGCCCCCGGCATTCCCATAGGGGGGGAGGGGGGGCTTCCAATTGGATGGTCTCAGTTTGATCCTGGTTAGATACTTCCTGCCTGGAGGGTAAAGGGTGGAGAATTTCCCTAACTCCTAGATCAACATGTACGCAGACCTTAACCCCTTTCCTGTACAGACACGTGCAAAACATCAAATACACATATTAAAGATCCTGCAAGTCATGTCTGTGTCCATCAGCTTATGGAAACATGAGAACAAAAACAGGTCTGCATGTCCACAGAGCCTGCACACTGTGGGAAATTAATGTGCATACAATCATCTGGAAATAAAACAAGGAAATGACAACAACAAAAAGAGCATTGATAGAAAATGACACCATTCTGAGTACAGAAACTTCTAAATACATACATACAAACATCATATATATACATGTGTGTGTGTGTGTGTGTGTGTGTGTGTGTGTGTGTGTGTGTTGTGTGTGTGTGTGTGTGTGTGTGTGTGTGTGTGTGTGTGTGTGTGTGCATGTATGTATATATATATATATATATATATCCTGTAATGATGAATGCTTATAAAACCATTAGCTATCAACACAGACTAAAGATGATCCTTCTCTAACCAGTCGCCATGGTGTAGTGGTCAACGCAATGGACTACTGACTGGAAGTTTGTGGGTTCGAATCCCCATCAGACCCTTCCAAACTATATCATTGTGGGATTTTTCAGCTCTAACTGGCTCCTACCCAGAGTTGGGCATGCTATGGGCTCATTGGGAAGACCGGGACCACACAGTCAAGTCTCATCCACTTCACGGATGCGTCATAGAGGGTGTTGCTCAAAAATCTTCTGACCAGCACCACAGGTGTCTGTATCTTTCGGGCCTGGTTGACGCCAGGATATGTTATGATAGTAAGCGTAGAGTACAGCCCTGTCACGCAGTCTCAATCCTAGATGGAACTCCATAGCATCATGATTATCATCCTCATCGACATCATCATCACTGCATTGTGGAGACTGTTCCAGTTTCTGTGGCCATTAAGGTGGCGTAGAAAATAATGAGATGAAAAAAAAAAAGTGAGCACAAAGGTAACCTCCTTGTGTGCAATGATCCAAAAAAAAAAAAAAAAAAAAAAAAAAATCCTTCTCATTTTTTTCCCTCAACATTTTGTCTTGTACAGTTTCATGCTTCCGCTACATAATTTTTCATTGTGCAATTGTTCGTGGGAAGCGGAAGAAGGATAATTGTGAGAGCACAAGAATATATTATATGTCCTTGGATGTATTATACATTTTCTGTGAATTTGGAGATTGTGATGATTGATACATGTGGGGATAAACACTTTGAGTTTTTGTGTTGACAGTTTACTAAAACACACTATTTGAAAACTTCACATTACTATTCAATGTCACAATACATAACAATTGTATGTGGACTTGTGTGAATGGCATATCAACTGAAACACTACTGTACTATCATTATTATCGCTGCTATCACTATTATCATCTTTAGTAATGTTTAAAGCCCTGCCGAATCTGACAGCCCTATCAGGGCTATAACCATGTCAAACAAAACACATGTCCATAACACTGATGACCCTGGATAGAAAATCCAATAAAGGATATTAAGTATGCATACTATTACATTCACACACAAAAAAATCTGAAGACATGTCCCCAGTATTGGCTATTCCACTGAATCTATTAAATAAGCGAACCTGAAGACAAATGCAGAAACATAATTAAGTACACAAAAACACACAAAAGAACAGGTCTATAGTATCAAAAAGTGCCACTAAGCAAGATTAAAGGAAATAAAGGGAAGCAGGGAGAATTTTTTTTTTAAAAGATTAATTCAGGATTGTAACTCTTGAGAGTCACGTAGGAGTTATCTCCCATGTTGTAGAATTTCTCAAAATCCAACATAGTTTGTGCTACCCATTAATTTCTCCAAATCCAACAGTTTATGGGTAGCGCAAACTATGTTGGATTTTAAGAAATTCTATAACATGGGAGATAACTCCTACGTGCCACTAAGCAATTCACATTTCCTTACAACTAAAAATGCAGTTATCATATGTACCCACTTTTATCAATCCTAATGGGCAGAAAGTATGTAAGGCTTTATGAAAAACATAAACAGACAAGCAAGGTACAAAATCAGAGATGAAGAGGTGATAGAAAGCATAAGAGCAAGGCAACACAAAAGTAGAAGAGAGTGGCAAAAAAAACAGGAAAATTCTAGTACAGAATGTCCACAAGACAGGGACACCATTTATATGGAAAGAGACCCCAGCATCCCCATGGGGAAATACTATTGTATAATTTCTTACTTATGGAAGACAAAAACCTCTGCAAAGAGGGAAAATATGCCCTCTTCAAGATGGTCACAGGACATACCATTGATGATGTTTTAACAATCAACTGAAAATTTTCATTTCACACACCCACAGGCATGCATGGTAGTACCGTAAAGTTCGGGCTATAAGCCGCAACTTTTTCCCCCAGCTTTAACCCCTGCGGCTTAAAAACAAACGCAGATTATTTGCGGCTTTTCCCCAATCCCAGGAGCGTCACGTTCTCGTATATTCTTAGCTTCTCTTTAACTCACCAAACTCGTGTTTACCTTTATGAATTTTCTGGTGAGCTCCATGTTAAAGTGTTAATTGTACACGTTAAGGTGCTAACTGTTAACAGTTTCCATTTTTAAATGAAATCCGCACACATTGAAGCATTTGGATCGGTATTCAGATTTGCTCTGCTCAAGCATACACCCTCATCATGCCGAAAACGCGACGTAATGCCTACGAAGCAGCCTTCAAGTTGAAGGCAATCGACCTGGCCATTGAAAAAGAGTGGCTTATGAACCAGTGCGGCTTATGTGTGAATAAAGTTAAGATTTTTCTATAATTTAGTGGGTGCGGCTTATACATCAGCGCGCCCAATAGCCCGAACTTTACGGTAAAATGGAAAAGATACCTCTAATCGGAAGAACATAGGTTCAATCCACCTAGACACTTCTGCTTGATGGGTAAAGAGCGGGCAATTTTCCCATCTCCACAGTCAACATGTGAGCAGACCTACCAAACCTAAATCCCCTTCAAGCACATAAATAAGGAGAATATCACATATGCAAGTGAAAGATCCTCTAAGTCATCGAAAACAATGTGACTGCCCGCATTCAAGCAAACAAGAACCAGAAAAAACACGTAAAAAAGAATAAAAAATGCGTATTTTGTACAACCAGACGAGACAGGTGCAAATTTTTTACCAACTGGCCTTTGTCAAGCGTAAGATCACAAATACACAAACACCAAATACAAAAATTAGGAGAAAAAAAAAGAAACTTCCATGCTGCTTTGTCCAGTGTGAGAAAAAGACTGAACTGACTAAAATGACATCATAATGTGTTTGTTAGTAAATATGATGTCAGAGCAGAAGTGAGATGAATTTAGCAATTTGAAAAGTGGACTCCAGTTTTCCCTTCAGCCCCTTGGCTGTTGGTTTAGGATGTTTTTCTTCCTATTCCAAAGTCAGACTGGATTCGTTGCACTAAGCACGATCCATTTACATCAGCCATACCTCTTGATTATATATTTTCCCGTTCAGTCGATCATATGCTTATATTTTCTCTTATGCATTATTTAATAGTAGGATACTTTACATTCCAAAAACTACTCTTAATTAGTGCATCATAGTTTTAACTTTAGCCCTGGACCCTCTTCAGGATAAAACAATATTAACATGGCATGACTTTTCATATTGCTAAATTTGCTCCTGTCTTGTCAGGTTGTATTAAATATGCGTTCTTATTTTTTCTTTTTTTCTTTTTTTTCTTTCTTTGGTTCCTGTAAGTCATGTCTATGTCCAGCAGCTTATGGAAACATGACAATCCCAGCATGCATGCCCACCAAAGACGCAGACAGTGCAACAATATATCGGAATGTGGTCAGCTTGCCTAACAGCTTGAGTTCTCCGTGCTCCACAAACAAGTCTGATTATGAGTAATGTGCAGCAAGACCAAATGAGTTCGGAGAATATCACTATACAAAATGATTTATAATAATACCAACAAAATCTCACCTAGCTTCAAAATGCTCTCTTCCAGCTGATCCAGGCTATTATTGTTAATAATAAGATGGGTCAGGCTGCCACTCCAGAACTGTTCCGTGCTGGGCGGAAATCTTGTCAACTGATTGTGTGACACATTGAGATGTTCCTAGTAAACATACATAATAAGCATGCATAATAAGCATGTATGTTAGTAAAGCATATAAATCAAGCTCAAGCATGCACGCACGTGTGTGTACACACACATACACACACACACACACACACACACACACACACACACACACGCACACACACACGCACACACACACATATGCACCAGACTTAAAAGCATTATTATTTCATATTAGTATATCATGTATACACAAGACACTCATTATTTTTTTTTAAAAATGCATAAGTATTCATTAAAATTTTTGTTTTCTACAAACTTGTTTAATACACTTAACTTTTCTTATCAAATAATAAATTGTTTTTCATTCCCAGATGTTTTGGGTGTGTCTATGCATACCACGTTTTCTGCGGGTATGCATGCTGGGTGTTACTATGTTTTCTATAAGCCATTAAACACGGACAGGGCTTAATTAACCCTTTGACTCCTGCACCCTGTCCACCAGCATCCTGCATTGTCAACCATGCTAGCAAAGCAAAACCTTAACCCTTTGACTCCCTCACCCTATTCACCAGCTTCCTGCAGGAAGCTGTGGACAGGATGAGGGAGTCAAAAAGTTACGTTTTTGCAGCTGGTGGATAGGTGCAGGAGTCAAAGGGTTAATGAGCGTATTTGATGTCCTGTGTGCATACACACACGAAGTGGGTTCTGGTGCCAGCAGGTGTGCACATACTGGAAAAATCTTCAACCCTCAGACCTTATCACCAGGTGGTATCCAAGCAGGTTCATACTCAGGTCTTCTAATTGGAGTTCCACTGTCTTAACCGCTTGACTATCCCTAAACCAATAAATCAATCCTCACTCCTGTTGTGCAATAAATGCAAAACATAGTCTGTCATTCAGCATCACTGTACTGTGTTCATGAATGTGAACTTTGTGTACTTACAACCTAAGCACTGACTGTGTACTTACAACCTAAGCACTGACTGTGTACTTATAACCTAAGCACTGACCAGCTGATATTTCCAAGGCGTGTACCCTACCATCCACACTCACACACACTCACGCACACCCATACCCCCCCTCCAATACACACACACACATGCATGCACACACACATGCACACACACATGCATGCACACACACACACACACACACACACACACAACACACCAACATAGAGCCCCCTCCTCCCTCATAATGCTCCTCCATACAATGACCATAAACTTAAGACTCACAACCATTAACTCACCAGTTTACACTCCCAAGGGGAAGGCAGAGAACACAGTCTGTTGTGGCTAAGGTCCAGTCTGACCATGGCTGTACAGTTCTTGAAGTTGTCAGCAGGCAAAAGTTCCAGGCGATTGTGAGACAGGTTCAGTGTAGTCAGCTTTCACACATCCACATGTTTCTTCTGAAGTCTGGAGAAACATATTAAAGACAGCTTAAGCAGACAGTTTCCACAACTCCAAATGTTTCTTTTCATATCATGCAGACACTTTTATTCATGACTCCAAATATTTCTTTTTATACCTGGACAGATACCAAAGACAACAATTCATCCAGACATGGCTAAATGATCAGGATCAAATGCTCATAACTATAATAATAAAAAAAAAACTATACACTATCTTTGTATATATTTTTTCATGTATATCATTTGTGACACTATACTAGAAAATCTGACTAGACACTTCGAACCAATGAAAAATTGCAATCAAGTCTGTACTTTAAATAATGATGAAAAAATACTACAACAGATAGATCATTTCTTTCTCTTTTTATGTGTACATCAGTGAATTATAAATCATAAAAAGTACAACTGTCAAAATTTAAATCTTTGCGATTAAGCTAGCTTTTGCATGCTGGATCATATGTCTTTTTCATTCAAACTACACAATATCTCGCCCCATAACCGAGAAGTTAGGATGTCAGACTTTTAACTGGACGGTCTTAGTTCAATCCTGCCTATCTAGGTAGCACCTGTTGAATAAAAAATGAGATTTTTCCAATCTCCTGGATCAACTTGTGTTCATTCTTTGATTTAACGTCTTTCCATTATGAGAGATATTAGATGATCAACTTATGTGCAGATCTGCCTAAATTCCTTCATATGTATAAGTATGTAGAACAACAAATACACACATCAAAGATCCTATGAGCCTTGCCAGTGTTTGGTGGCTTATGGAAATATCCAGCATGTAGAACAACAAATACACACATCAAAGATCCTATGAGCCTTGCCAGTGTTCAGTGGCTTATGGAAATATCCAGCATGCACTCCCATCAAACAGAGTATGCAGACTGTGCAGCAACACAGCAACATAATGTCTGAACAGTGTGGTCAAACAATGTGCATACACACACACACACAAATTGTTTAGAACACAGATAAAACAATTTCTTAAAATTCAAGCAAAATCATTCATTTTACAATGCATACATACAGATTTACACAGATGCATCTTTATTGCAAATCTTATTTCAAGACAACAGTTTTAGTTTCAGTTTCTCAAGATGGCATCTCCATGCTGGGAATGATTTCCATATGCGCGAACATCACAGGTGCCATATGATGGTGATCATGGCACAAGCCTTAAGCCTGCACAAAAACCCGAGAGCTGGCCAGATCGTGAGGTCCTGCCTCGCCTGTTTTACCGAGCCTACATTATTTTTATACTATGACAACAGTATGAACTTGCCTTGTGAATACATGTACATATTTAAGTGAATTATAAACACCCCCCCCCCCCCCAACAAACTATGAATTTAATAATTATATACACAGAATTAACAATTACCAAACTGCATTAACCCTTTAACTCTAACATCTAGTTCATTTGTGCTAATCACTGTGCTATGGCCACTTTTCTTAAGGATTTTGATGGACAAGACTGAACTGATCACTCGTATGATACAGGGGATGCATACTCAAGTTACCCGACGACAAAAGTGCAAAACAGACTGTTAAAGTTTCTTTACCTGGAGAATTTGCAGACAACTGGAGTTTGCTAAGTTTCTGCAGTGCATTGTGAGAAAGATCGAGGTGGAAAAGGGATGGTCGCTGAAACAGGTCTGTACATACTTCTACTATGTTGTTGTGTGAGGCATTCACTGTTTCAAGCCTGAAAACAAAGAGCAAACAAAGAAAACAAAGAATAAGACAGAAAACCCACAGTTTTCAAATCACATACTATAATCACCAGATTATTTTGCATTTTTGAGATCCTGGGTACAAGATAAAGTTTTCAAGATGTAAACTTCTGCACTGCATAAAAAGAAAGCCTGTTTCAATACACAAATTATCAGGTTAGTATGATTTTCCCCTAGGGAAAGACAACTAAGAAATCCTCATGAAAACATTTTTACCCTTTCAGTTGTCTGGACCCACTTAACTAGGTATGCCTATTCAACCACTGACTACTTTTCAACGGGACAGGTCTAATACAATGAAAATAGTAGTTGGCCTCCTTCGGTCATGACTGACCATGGACAAAGTACATCCGTTCTAATGTCTAGATGGGCTGTCTGCTTGGTCCAAGCAGCGTCGCCTGTGACTGTACAGACCAATGCGAGAGAGGCAGTCTCTGTCGCAGCGGTCGCATGTGTATGCTGATGCTGGTCTGTTGGCTGTCATCCCTTTTCTGCGAACTCGCTTTTCTGCTGCAGCAGCTGACAGTTTGTCCTCATCAATCCGCAGCTGTTTCTTGAGAGTAGTTCTCCAGCTGTTGCGGTCGTCTGCGAGGTCCTCCCAGGACTCAGTTTTGATCTCAAGCGCCTTCATGTCACGCTTGCAAACATCTTTGTATCTCAGCTGTGGGCGGCCAATGTTTCTCTGCCCTGTGGCAAGCTCACCATAAAGGATGTCTTTTGGGATGCGACCATCTTCCATGCGGCGAACGTGGCCCAACCAGCACAGCCAACGCTGTCTCAGCATGGTATGCATGGTTGGGAGGCCAGCGCAGGTTAGGACTTCAGTGTTGGTCACCTTGTCTTGCCAGGAAATGCCAAGTATGCGCCCTAGGCTTCTCAGGTGGAAGGTATTGAGCCTTTTCTCCTGATGAGCATGCGTGGTCCATGCCTCGCTGCCATACAGCAAGGTGCTGAGGACACAAGCGTTGTATACAGCCATCTTTGTCTTTGTGGTCAGCTTGGGATTTGTCCACACCCTTTGTGTGAGGCGGACTAGTGTTGTGGCTGCCTTCCCGATCCTCTTGTCGACCTCTGTGTCAAGGGAGAGGTTATCGGTGATGGTGGACCCAAGATATGTGAATTGATGGATGGCTTCAAGCTCGTAGTCATCAATGATGATGGCTGGTGGAGATGGCATGCCTTGGCCCAGGACGTTTGTCTTCTTAAGACTGATGGTCAGACCAAAATCTTTGCAGGCCTGGGAGAGGCGGTCTATTAGTGACTGCAAGTCCCGCTGAGTATGGGTCACAACTGCGGCATCGTTGGCAAATAGCATGTCTCTGATGAGGGCTTCACGGACCTTTGTACTTGCTCTGAGGCGGGCGAGGTTGAAGAGCCTGCCATCTGATCTGGTCCGCAGGTGGATCCCTTCTTGCCTGTGCTGAACGCATGCCTCAGGAGGAGAGCGAAGAAGATTCCAAAGAGGGTTGGGGCCAGGACGCAGCCTTGTTTCACACCGCTGCGTACGTCGAAGGGCTTGGAGAGGTTTCCGTTGAACTGCACCATCCCTTTCATGTTTGAGTGGAAGGACTCAATTAAGCTGTGCAGTTTGGGGGGGCAGCCGATTTTTCGGAGAGCCCTGAAAAGGCCATCTCTGCTGACTAGGTCAAAGGCCTTGGTGAGGTCAATGAATGCCACATACAGGGGCATCCGCTGCTCCCTACACTTCTCCTGGATTTGGCGAAGGGAGAAGACCATGTCTACCGTGGATCTCTCTGCTCGAAAACCACACTGTGATTCCGGGTAGACGCGTTCAGCCAGTTTCTGCAGGCGGATTAGGAGGACCCGAGCATAGACTTTGCCAACAATGCTGAGGAGCGAGATACCTCTGTAGTTGTTGCAGTCACTCCTTTCGCCCTTGTTTTTGTACAGGGTGACGATCTTGACGTCCCTCATGTCCTGTGGAACAGCTCCCTCATTCCAACACTGACACAGAACTGCGTGCAAAGGGTGCAGAAGAGAAGTTTTGCAGTGCTTGATGAGGTCTGGGGGAATTCCGTCGTTGCCAGGTGCCTTCCCTGATGCCAGGCTATCAATGGCCTTGCTGAGTTCGTCCGCAGTTGGCTCTGCGTCAAGTTGTTCCATTACCGGCATACACTTGATGGCATCGAGGGCTGAGGGGGACCCATGTTCTGTGTGGAGTAGAGGTCGGAGTAGTGTTCCGCCCATCTTTCCATCTGTTGGCTAGGATTGCTGATTACTTCCCCAGTGGAGGATTTGAGGGGGGCGATCTTGCTCTGTGTTGGTCCCAGTGCCTTCTTGATGCCATCATACATTCCTCGGATGTTGCCTCTTTCAGCAGCACTCTGGTGTGTGCGGCATGCTTGGCCTCAACAGTGGGAGTCATCTCTGATGATTTGGCCTCAAACCAGTCGTGGGACTTCACAGTTTTCTTTCCAAAGATGACCATAGCAATGCGGTGCATGGTGTCTCGTAGCGTTTCCCATCTCCCAGGGGCAGAGTCTCTGGGCTGCAATGCATCGTAATCTCTCTGAAGGCCTCTGCGAACTGTTCCACAAGATCTGGCTGAGACATCTTGCTGACGTCAATGCGAGGGTTCCCTTGTTTCTTTGAGCAGTGGAACTTCTTTGGTTGTAGCCTGATCTTGCAACATACCAGAGAGTGGTCTGTGTCGCAGTCTGCGCTGTGATAAGAGCGAGTGTGGAGAACGTTTTTGATAGCGGCACGTCTTACTAGGATCAAATCCAGTTGGTGGCAATGTTTTGAGCGGGGATGCCTCCAGGAGACTTTGTGCTGAGGCTTCGTCTTGAAGAAGGAGTTGGCGATGCACAGTTCATGGCAGGCGCAAAACTCAAGCAGTCGCTGTCCATTCTCATTCATTTTCCCCACTCCAAAGGAACCGAGGCAGAAGGGCCATGAGTCATTGTCTGCACCCACTCTGGCGCTGAAGTCGCCCAGGAGAACAAGTTGTTCTGTCCTGGGGATGTTCCTTATGGTTGATGCAAGATTTTCGTAGAACTCATCCTTGGTGTCTGGAGAGGCGGACAGAGTTGGGGCATAAACGCTGATGAGAGTGACATAGCCTTCGGTGGTGTTGAGGCAGAGAGTCAAGAGTCGTTCTGAACCGCCGCTGCCTGGTTCAATCATGTTCAGCAGGCTGTTCCTTACTGCAAAGCCTACTCCGTGCTCTCTTGGGGCATCAGAACTCTTTCCTTGCCAGAAGAAGGTGTAGTCCCTTTCCTTTAGTGTTCCTGAGTCAGCCAGCCGTGTTTCCTGCAGAGTGGCAATGTCCACATTGAGCCTCTTTAGTTCGCTGTTTATGACGGCGGTTTTTCTGGCGTCGCTGATGTCTTGCAGATCTTGGGAGAGCCCAGGCATCATTGTTCGGACATTCCAACAGCCCAGTTTCACTGCTGATCCTTTTCCTGATCCGTTTCTTGAATTTGAATTTTTCTTTTTGTTTGGTGCGGTAATTAACGACCTGCTTGTCAGATTTTCTCCTAATCTTCATGCACCCAATGAAGAAGGCAGGTCGTGGCGGGACAATACCTAACTGGCTGGGGGCTGCCCAGCTTAGGTGGGCGGTAACTGTCCAGTAAGACACGAATGTCTCTCCCACCGTCAAAAGCAACCCCTGGCGTCAGCTCTACGCCAGTTGAGCAATGACTTATCACCGGTATCTGTTGCTTCCCGTGTTGTGCCGACACTAGTGTTAGTAGCGAGGCTGGAGTGTCCTCTCCAGGTCATAGGTGCAGAGTGTTTGTGGATGAATGGACGGATGTAAGCCTGGGCAGTGTAATATGGAAGACAGGCTGTTGCCCATGCAACTTGTCCCCCCTCTCCACCTCGCTGACAAATCCAAAGGAACAGCAGGGCTGTTACGTTTTGGTGCCAACGCGGCCGCAGGAGCTGCCGGAAAGTGACAAAGTTTGCCATCCAACCGCCTTAGGGGCCCCACACCGGATTTACTGTCAGGGTTTACTCCCTTAGCTAGATGGCCGCGGGTAGCTCTCCAGAGCTGGCGCCCTTTGATGGATCTAATTTATTTCCATCAGCGTTTCTAGCCACCCTACCTCCTGAGAGGACTGGTGGGGTTGCTGGTTTAGTCGCCAGCAATTCGACCCTGTGACAAGTAGTACTGGGTTCCAGGTTACCAGTAGCGGATACATCTATCCGACCTGAAAATACACCCATAGATTAAAGAGATGTTCTTCCTGTCACACAGAAGCATTACATTACATTAATCACCCCTTTTAAAACACAGATCTTGAGGGGACAACAACAACAACAACAACACCAAAAAAGGAAAAAAAGAAAGAAAAAAAGAAAGGAAATGCGGAGAAAATGACATTGAAGGACACATCAAACACATACACACAACACACACACACACACACACACACACACACACACACACACACAAACCACCCTCTCCTCTACACAATCTCCAAAATCTTTGAACCTTTCACAAATGAATACTCACTTATCACAGACAATATCATCCTTAGACTCTGGTGGCAGAAGT
>JAPXFY010000013.1:32769971-32787471 GCA_030674185.1 Monoplex corrugatus
TTTTTTATGATCACACAGTGGGGTTCATGGACTAACAGGTCTGCACACATGCTGACCCGAGAGACAGGAAAAATCTCCACCCTTTACCAGGTGAGAGGTACCCAGGCAGAATCGAACCCTGACCTTTTGAATGGAACCCAGCACCTAAACCGCTTGACTATCGTGCCCGTCATCATTATTCTAAATGACCACCATGGGATACAAAACTTTGCTGATAGTAATTACATTCTTCTTTTCAGTCTTGTTGAAAAATAAAACTGTCATTTAATCATTATTATTTTATTCAGTGCAGTCTTGAACATACACAACTGAAATGTATATTAATAAATAAAAAGAATCATGAAGTACTGCCAGTCCATAATCCCAAGCCTCTAAAATGGTATCTTACCTGGGAAAACGTTCATGAGTAATTCCACAATCTTCATGTGACCACCACGACAAGCTGAGTAGAATTCAGACTGTTCTTGCCAGGCTTCTTTTTGCAGGGGCAAGTTTTTCTGTTGGTACACTACAAGCAATCGCTCCACAATGTCTGTATGTCCTTTGAAGCATGCCCATTGTAATGCTGTTCTCTGGATGGGACAGATAAACAAAAAGTACATACACACTGTCTTTCTCCAGTCTGTATGATAAAATTTCCCTCTTTGCCCCCCCCCCCCCCCCCCCAACATAAACATGAAACATAGTTATACAAACTATTCTCTTTTATTTTAACATAACACCAGTTACACAAACAATATTCTGTGTTTTCAAAGTCAGATTTTTAAACTGTGCTTATGTAGTACAATTATGTCCCTGAACAGAAATGCCCTTGTCCAAACATTTTTAAATTTCTGGTCAATGAGACTTAAAATTAAAAGTGGCTTCTGTTCATTCAAATTCAATGAATTCATGGCTTCCCATTAATTTGGACATAATATACCATAACAGTTGGTGGCGTTATATGCATAAGCAGATAAAGAATTCTCTCTCTCTCTCTCTGTCTCTCTCTCTCTCACATGCGCACGCACGCATGCACACACGCACATCTGAATAAAAAAAACACTACCATCAAAGCATTACTGTCACCACTACTGCCTAAAACAAAATAAAATAATTACCGGTATAAAAATAGATTGATCAACGAATGAAAAATTAAGGATAAATCACATTTCTTAACATTGAAATTGAAAACAACAAAAACAACACAAAACTAACAAATAACACACACACACAAAATGCATACCCCATCCAATTCAGCAAACAGGTCGATGACATGTTTACAATTCTCCAGAAGAAAGTACACATTTGAGGTAAACCCACGAGCGCAGACTTGGACAAACAAGGTGGGGTCCCCACACAGCCATTCTGCCACCTTATCAAAGCTGCAGTTTTCAAACAGGTCACCAAGTAGCTTTTCATCCTCACTCGACAGTGCTGACTGAAGAATAAACAGCCAGTCTGGAAAAGAAACAACAAAAAACAATGTCCACCTTATCATAATCATATACAAACACATATTGATGGATTGGACGGACTTGCAGGGTGGCTGAAGACAGAGAAGGTGGGAAATGTACTTGCAGTGACAAGGGATAGATTCCCATGGAGGGCCATGATTGCCAACACCATGCAGCAGGACACGTGATGACGACGACGATAAATTATGTGGTACATCGGATAAAGCAACTGCCCCATATCTGAGAATGTAGAGGAACGATTCACATCTGATCAGATCTTCTCTCCCCTCCCCACGACACTGAGTGGTGGTCTGGGCACAAGCCTTTCCAATGAGACAATAAACAAAGGACTCATGACCAGCATGCACTTAACGCACATAAAAGACCACACAGTAACTACAGCTATCTTAGGCAGAATTCTGTAGAAGAATTCACTTTCATGGGCAAACAAAGCACACATGCCGGGGGGGGGGGGGGGGGGGGGGGGGTGGCAACATGGGCTCTCCAAGGAAAGCGACCTGCATTTCAACTGAAAAATTGTCTAATTACCCAGAAAAAATAAGATCCAAGCCAACCCAAACCAATCCAATGTATGCTCATAATGGTGTGAAGAGACAGAACATCACAGATATTTTCAAATTTGGACAGACATTTCTGTAGACTGGAATTCATTCTGTGACTGTGACAGAGAGAAGAGAGAGAGAGAGAGAGAGAGAGAGAGAGAGAGAGAGAGAGAGAGAGAGAGAGAGAGGGAGAGAGAGAGGGAGAGAGAGAGAGAGAGGGAGAGAGGAAAGAGAGAGATGGACAGACAGACAGACAGACCAGCAGACAGACAGACAGACAGAGACTGACAAAGACAGAGAGAGAAATTGAGAAAAGACTTTATTTATGAAGGTAATAGATGAGTGAGAGCGACAGAGTGTGTGTGTGTATTATGTGTATTTCACGCTCACCTACGGAAGCTGGTTTTCTACTGCCAAGGACAATGCTTTTGTTGCCATGGAATCTTTAATGCATGCTGCATATATGGGACCTTGGTTTATCAATTCATACAAAGGACAAGCAACCAGACTACCACAATATCTGTCTCCTTTCTGACAAACAATCTACAATTCTTTTCTGAGTTCTAAATTCACTCACACACACACACACACACACACACACACACACACACACACACACACACACACACACACACACACACACACACACACACACACACACACACACACACACCCTAAGTCTTTAATCTCGTCTACCCACCAAAGTGATAATTTTACAATGTTTACAATCTAATGACACCCACCATGAATGATATTATGTCTAGTAAATATATACATGCATGTCTTTTTAAGCGGCAGCCTTGCACTGGCACCATGGACTCAAGATCTGATGTCTCGAGTTCAATCACAGCCTGCAACAAAATATCTGGCTGTTTGCTGTCCATCTTAACGCTCCAATCATTCTGGTGGTATCAGCTTAGTCAAGTTTGGGTCATAGGTCACAGGTCACAGGTCCTGCCCATTTGCCCTTCTTTTCACTTCAAGACCTTGCTAATGCACAAAATTCTGCTCAGACTCAAGAAGTCTTCCAGATAACAGATGGCAGATCAGATGGAGTGCATATGGAATTGTCTGAGTGCCAAGGAATCCCTCTTGAATAAACTCAAAACTATATATAGTGCACACACACAGTGAAATACATGATCTGACACAGCTTTCATACTTTGTTAACCCTTTGACTCCTGCACCTTGTCCATTAGCATTCTGTACTGCCAACCATGCTAGCAAAGCAAAAACTTAACCCTCTGACTTCCTCTCCCTATCCACAAGCATCCTAGTATCCTACTGGAAGCTGGTGGATAGGGTGAGGGAGTCGAAGGGTTAAGTTTTTGCAGTTGGTGGACAGGGTGCAGGAGTCAAAGGGTTAATATACCTCACAGACACACTCCAATCAAGAATGAAGAAAGAAATGTATTTAGAAGAAAAACAAACACCTTTATGAGTTAAGACACAAAAGCAAATATTCACAATCTACACAAATGCGGACATGTACATTCTACACAATAGCAGATGATTGCAATTCACTCTTACACATTCAACTTTTTTATCAGTCACAATGGCAAAGAGTCATTGCAACATTGCCAACAGACCAATGACTGAAGAGGTTCTGGTTCGAATCTGAAAAAGCCAGATCACTGTGGGATTTTTTCTATGTCAGCAGACTCTTGCCTTAATCGGAGCTGAGTGCGGTATCAGCTCACTGGGAAGACTGGGCCTGCACAGTACGGTTATATCCCTTGGGCCTGCACAATACGGTTATATCCCCTTGGGCCTGCACAGTACCGTTACATCCCCTTGGGCCTGCACAGTACAGTATATCCCCTTGGGCCTGCACAGTACCGTTACATCCCCTTGGGTCTGCACAGTTCCGCTACATCCCTTGGGCTGCACAGTACCGTTACATCCCCTTGGGTCTGCACAGTACCGTTACATCCCCTTGGGCCTGCACAGTACAGTTACATCCCCTTGGGCCTGCACAGTACCATTACATCCCCTTGGGCCTGCACAGTACCGTTACATCCCCTTGGGCCTGCACAGTACCGTTACATCCCCTTCACATGTGCATCACTGATGATGTTACTCAAATTTCTTGAGCAACACTGCAGGTGGCTGTACCTCTGGTAGACAGGATATATCATGAAATGAAGCATAGACAGCAATCTTACCAAACAATCTCAATACAGAGCAACACTGCAGGTGGCTGTACCTCTGGTAGACAGGATATATCATGAAATGAACCATAGACAGCAACCTTACCAAACAATCTCAATACAGAGCAACACTGCAAGTGGCTGTACCTCTGGTAGACAGGATATATCATGAAATGAACCATAGACAGCAACCTTACCAAACAATCTCAATACAGAGCAACACTGCAAGTGGCTGTACCTCTGGTAGACAGGATATATCATGAAATGAAGCACAGACCTTACCAAACAATCTCAATACAAACTCCACAGGCTCATCACTACCATCACCATTGTCATGTATCACAGTACTGTGAAAAATTGTAGCAGATTCAATAGATTTTCATGTCCTGCTGTTATTCTGATCTCAGTTCCATAGGTTTAAAAGTGTGCTGAAGAGCCAAAATAACTGATAAGGGGTCAGTAAGACAGGAACAGTTTGGATGATGGGCTAGAAACAACTAAATAAACTAATTAAATGACTAAAAAATAAAAACAAAAGAACATAATAAACTCACCGTTTTCATCAGACGACATGCTGCTCAAATGATGTAGTATATCACTGCGCACTGGCAAAAAGATCCATAGCAACAGATACCACCTTAACTACAAGTGACAGTCAAGCCACTGGATAATTCTGCAACAAAATAACATACACACACTGAAATTTTCCATAGACGCAATAAAATGGTTGTACTATACTCATATTACTACTAATACTAGTGATATCCTTAAACTTTCCTGGTCTTGTTTTTACCACAGAAAGATGTCATCATTATTGTCATATTCAATCTGAATGAACATATAATGTTACTAAAACAATGAGCAATAACAAGCACTTGTTTGTATCTCAAGTTTGGTTTTTAGTTGTGCATTTGCTCTCTGTTTGTTGTTGTTGTTGTTTATTGTTGTTGTTGTTGTCACTGTTGTTGTTTTATGTTCTTGTTCCTTGCAATGTGTCATTGTTGTTGTTTTATATCCTTGTTCCTTGCAATGTTTTTTTTTAAGCATGACTGCGTGTTATTTGACCCACACTGTGCACATATTGTTACTGCACAATCTGCATATTTCACCTTTAGTGAATATTACATATGCATGCTGAGTACTTTTATGTTTCCATAAACCACCAAAAACTGAACAATCTAAAAATCTTTATCCTACGGATTTAGCATTCTGTGCATGTTTACATGTAAAGGGCTATCATGTTTCATATCTTGCATCAGAACCGACAATGATCTGGCTGATGCAGATAACTATCCCAGGAAAGTGCAGAAAGCGGATGTTGGATGATTGATTGATGACATGATGAAATGGTGATCTGGTGGTTGATATACTAGCTGGTCTGTATATTTATGTTCATCTGGGATATTAGTAAAATCTCTACCAACTATGCATCAGGAGCTACCCAGACAGGGTCAAACTCAGATTTTTTTTTATCATTGAGTTTAATATCCTAACCACTTGCCTTGTAATATCTCATATTTGATCGAGAGTCATAAACCCTTTTTCTTCTTCTTCTTTTCTTTTGATAAACTGAAACTGAAATTGAAAAAGATTTTTTTTGGCTGCCCCTATCTTCTGCAGCACTTCTGTGCCACCAGCCCACACTGCTCATTTTGGTTCTCCAGCACATCTTTGAAAAACTCATCAAAACTGAGATCACCATGAAAAAAGCAGGCGTGAAGGGCCACTGAATCTGGACTGTTTTCCCCTTCATTTTTTAGAATGCTATGACGATGCCAGAGGCATACCCAATGGCCTGAAAGTTAAGACTTCTAAAATGTTTGATCTGGCCAGTCATGATTTATGGCTGCAAAGCCTGGACTCTGAGAAAAACCGATTGCAGAAGAATTAGGCAGCAGAGATGTGGTTTTATCGGAGATTACTATGTGTCAAATGGAAAGACAGAAGAACTAATGACAGTATCCTGGAAGAACTTGATACCACCAGAAAACTACTAGCAGACATCAACAAGAGAAGACTAAAATACACTGGTCATGTGACACAACAAGAACATGGACCTTATGGCAACCATCTTTCAAAGAAAAACAATGGCAAAAAGGAAGAAAGGCAGACCTCCAATCTCATAGATGAATGATGGAGAACATAACCTACATCAGTGGCCAAAACATTAAAAAAATTGTCCACAAAAGTCAAGACAGAGCGGCCTGGGGGCAGATGGTGATGTCAAGATGTGCCAGATGCGCCAACTGGTGAGACGTGAGATGATGGGGATGACAGTAACGAAGCTACAAAGTTCCATTTCAGACTGTGACTGTTTTACTTTCATAATCATTCATATTTCCTGATGTCAACCGGGCTTAAGAGACAACACAGCAAGTGGCCTTCAGGATATCTGAGCAACACCCACAAGCAGTCAATGACACTTTCCCGTACAGTGAACGTGACATGCTGCTAACGCAGTAATATATATATATATATATTTAATACACACACACACACACACACACACACACACACACACACACACACATATATACACACACACACACACACACATATATATATATATATATATATATATATATATATATATATATATGTGTGTGTGTGTGTGTGTGTGTGTATACAATTAATATGTGTGTGTGTATATATATATTATATATATATATAAATATATGTATACACACACACACACACACACACAACACATACATATATATATATATATATATATATATATATATATATATATATATATATATATATATACATACAGGGGGGTGCAAAAATAGGTAGGCCTATACAGTTATGAAAAAAAAAAACACGTACAAACTACAATACATTGCATTTATTATACAAACAAATGAATATTGCATATACATATATAATAACAAGCACAGCCTTAATCCCTCAGATACTCAAACTGCTTGCCCTCGGTATTCACACACTCCTCTAATCGAGAGCAGACACTCATGCACACTCTAGCACAAAGATCTTTATCAGCATCAATTTTTTGACAAGCCTGCAAGATGAACTGAATCATGCCATTAACAGTGCGCGGCTTGCGCGCGAAAACCCTTTCCTTTACATATCCCCCCAAAAAGAAGTCCATCTGTCTTCCAGTATTGTTTTAAAATCCATTTGCGCTCTTGTCTGTCAAATTACCAGCCATTGTTAAATTAAATTGCCGCTTAGATCTAAATTGAATTGCCGCTTTACCTGCAAAAAATAAAAAAATTAAAAGTTAGGATAAAAGTACATGCATATCATTAGTTATGATGAAATATAATTAATGACACTGAAAATATCGAAAATAAGGCCAACTAACTTAATGTGCTTATAATTTTAATGAATTAAGCATTATAATAATGATGTGATACTTACTGTATACCTACTTTTGCACCCCCCTGTATACATATATCAATTACGCACTGGCAAAATTGTTATTGCTACTTTTGTTTAAAGCCCAGCTGACTGCGTAGAGCTATATCAGGGCTATAACCACTTCAAAGCATGTACAATACTTCAACAGGAAAAAAAATTGAAGTACATGAATATCAATGCATTTGTGCACATAAACTACGATGCCCATAGCGTTGACCACTCCATCCAATTTATCAGACAAGGGATATATAAAAAAAATACCTGAATACAAATTTAAACATAACTAAGGACCCCAAAACATATAAAAACAGGCCTAAATCACCTAAAACCGCTTCCGCATATCTCATTTCCCTAGAGCCAAAAATGCACTTAATAATACATGTAACTTATCATCAATCCTAAGAGAAAGTATGTAAGACTTTATCAAACACATACAGGTGAAAGTGACAATCAAGTTCCAGTTTTCCCAATCAGCCCATAACACTGGGTATGATGAGTCAGGGTAAAAAACAACAACAACAACAAAACAACAAAACAATTTCATGGACTGATAGATGTTTTGAGCTCATGAGTACTCAGCACTTTGTTATGCTAACCATTTCATCACGATGACTGTTTCTCATAAAACTATAGTGGGGCCTTCAGTTGACCCTGCTGTGAGTGGGTGTCTTACACGTTGAGCACTGAGGAAGGCAAGACAGGAGGCAGGTGGGGTGGGAGCTGCCAAGAGGAAAACCTGATCAGAAAACACCCACGACTTTATTTTCCCACCGTAAAAGTTACCTGCTAAAACCAATCTTTCAATCTTGTTGTTGCTAATCTAATGTCAATGAGAAACATGAAAATGGAATGAGAATGTTTATATTATAAATATAATTCACAAAACAAGACAGATGCTAATTTTGAGCCAACAGGCCTTTGTCAAATGTCATAAAAGACAACAATGAACAAACACAAAAGATTTCAACTTCCTTATCAACCTAGAACTATAAAAACAGAAGAAGAACAATTACAAATGCACTGATAAATTAATAACATAACTTATGACTATTTTAATTTATGATAAATACATAGAAAATCAAAGTATACTAGCAATACAAAATACATTAATAAATTTGTTATATAAGTCATATACATTTAAGGACATACAGATCTGTATAACATTTGCTGTAGTCTGCCAGATGGAAGAAAGATGTTGACAAGAAAAATAGCAATTTGTGTGTGTGTGTGTGTGTTGTGTGTGTGTGTGTGTGGTGTGTGTGTGTGTGTGTGTGTGTGTGGTGTGTGTGTGTGGTGTGTGTGTGTGTGTGTGGTTGGGGTGTGTGTGGAATACAAATTAAAATGTGTGCAAACGAGACAGTCACAGAGAGAGAGACAGAAGTAGAGAGAGAGAGACAGAGACAGAACAGACAGACAGACAGACAGACAGACAGAGAGAGAGCAAAGTAGCCCTTTACCACTATCATAGACTGTCTACACAAACAGCAAAGTAAATTTATACAAAAGCAAATTGTGGACAAATGCAATCAGACTGACTTCGGAATAATGAAATCTCCACCATCTTATTTCCCAATGATTTGACTGAATTTAAACTCATGGACACAATCAGCAAACTTTGTAAAAAAAAAAAACGAATCAACCACCTAAACAAAACCATAAAACCCAACTAGCACATCGTTTTACCTCAATCTTTTAAAACTTCCTTGTTTCAAATGAACACAGGTGATACAATGGGGAAAAACAATAAAAATGAAACATGCCCACTTTGTAGATCTATTCAGCCTAGCCAAGGTAAACCTGCCTAATAAACTGACACTAAATCTCACCTGACAATTACCTACACTGCTGTAGCTCATGGAATACAAGTAAAGTTACCTGCCCAGTTAGTTTTATCAGAGCTCCTATCGACCTGTTCAGAGACCACTACATACACATGTGACAAGCTTTCACGAGAAAAGCAAAACAGACCAAGATCAAAACATTCCTACTGATTTCTAACATGTACTGATGCACTTCTGGGTATTTGTATTTCTTGGAGAAACTGATTGTCTAATATTGGGTATTACCAATGATTTTAGTATAAACACAGTACAGATCAAAGTAAAAAAGATGTTATTGATTTTCACATTTGTACTGAAAGACTTCTTGGCATTTTGTACATCATTTCATTTCTGGCCCATTAGCTCATTTGTTACAGCATCATGCTCATAACTGCAAGGGTTGTGGGTCCGATTCTCATAATGTTTTAGAAATTTCATGTTCCTAAAACTAAAAGTGAAAAAAAAAAGGACCGAAGCTGTTAAGTGTATTTTTTCTGTCAACTCCATACACACACACACACGTGCACACATAATGACATACATATACACATATACTTGTATGCAAGTTACTTTATTTTTGGTCAACCACACACGCACATGTGTGCAAGTAATGACATATATATAATCTACACACACATACATCAATACATGTGCTGTGTGGCGTCTGTAATCATAATAATAATAATAATTAATAATTACAATATTTATATAGCGCAAAATCTTGATAAAATCAAATCTAACTACAAATGAACAACTACAAATAATTACTGACTAGTACAGTTGTAGACCCGAATTTTGTGTTTTTCAAAAACAACAGGCAGGAGGTGTTCAATTAGATATTATGAATTAATCATTTTACGGTGTGTCAGTGCAAATAATTATGTTCTCCCTTTATCTCTCTCCCTCCTTCCTTCACAATCTTTGCAAGTGGGTATATGTAGGACTGGGTTAAACGTGATGTGTAAGTGGCATGAGTAAGAGCATGGTGTGTGTTGTGTGCATGTGCGTGTGCGTGTGCATGTGTGTGTGTGTGTGTGTGTGTGTGTGTGTGTGTGTGTGTTGTGTGTGAGAGTTTGTATAGCTCTAGTGTTTTTTTATTGTGGTGTGTGTGTGTGTGTGTGTGTGTGTGTGTGTGTGTGTGTGTGTGTGTGTGTAATACTGTATGTGTATCTACACACACACACACACACACACACACACATTATATATAAACACACACACACACACATATATCCATTTTTACAATATGTAAACACATATGCCTGCATTGTGTGTCAATGCATGGATGTTTGTGTGTATCATTATGTGTTGGGGGGAAGAGGGGGAGGGATAGGAAGGTGTATGCCAGAGCATATGTGTATTTATATGTGTAAGCATTTGTCATTATGTGTACACATGTGCATGTGGAGTTGACAAAAAGACTAACCACACCACACACACACACACACACACACACACACACACACACACCACACACACAACACACCAACAAGACAGCAGACATGTATAACAAAACCAACCAACTAAAACCAATCAAACAATAAAAGTGTAACTTAAATGCATACCACACTCAAAACATACCATACCCAAAACATAGCGTTACCATTTATGATAGAAAGGGAGGAAAACCCCACCAAAGTCCCAATGGGCAACACAACAGGTCTGTGAGAAAGAGAGCTAAATCATGTGAACGTGACAACTTAAGATAACTGACATATATTTATCCATCATATATGCAATAAATAATATACATGGTCCATCCATCACGATCCACTTGAGATGATAACAGCTACAAGGGACCAACTGCATATTAGTGTTACGTACTACACTCTGCTATCTGAGGGTGTGTGCGTGAGTGAGAGTGTGTGAGAGAGAGAGACAGACAGAGAGTGAGTGAGAGAGACAGAGACAGAGACAGAAGAGAGACTGTGTGTGTGTATACCTGTGTGCTATTCTGTGTGTGTGTGTGTGTGTGTGTGTGTGTGTGTGTGTGTTGTGTGTGTGTGTGTGTGTGTGTGTTTTGTGTGTGGTTGTGTGTGTGTGTGTGTGTGTGTGTTTCTCTGTGTGTGTGTGTGTGTGCTCTTCTCTGTGTGTTGTGTTGTGTGTGTGTGGTGTGTGTGGTGTGTGTGTGTGTGTGTGTGTGTGTGTGTGTGTGTGTGTGTGTGTGTGTGTGTGAAAGAGTATGTGTTTATGTGTGTGTGTGTGTCTGCATCTGTGTATGTGACTGGATGTATTGTGTGCATTCGAAATATATGTGTGGGCGTCCATGAGCAAACATTATATTTGTGCCTCTGGGTGTGCATTTAAGAATGTGAATCTCTGTGCATGTTGAAATAAGTAATGTTTTTTGAACCAATCAATATACAAAATGGATATTTGATCATAATTTACTTTTATGGCTTCTCTACCACCGTTTTTTTCAGATCATCTGATTTCATCACAACAGTAGGGCTCTGACATATTTAAGTGTGCATAGCCTTTGTTTCTGATGCTTTTGTGAAGGTCTTGGGCCTCTTGTGAGATGTAGCGCTTTGCAAATAGTCATGAATACCATTACGGTTATCTCTGTATCTGATGGCTATTTTGGTTCCCTATCTGTCTGACCAATGTCACTCATTTCTCAGAATATATAATACACAGTTCCCTATCTGTCTGACCAATGTAACTCATTACTTAGAATCAATCACCAGTTTCCACTACTACTAACTACTCACACACACACACACACACACACACACACACACACATAACACACACACACACACACACACACACAACACACACACACAACACATACATCACCACACTCACACACACTTATTTACTTTAGTTTTGTAATCATTTAAATTTACACCTAGTAAGTCTGCCATACCAAAAACTAGAAAATTGTTATTATTTTTGTTTAAAGCCCAGCGGACTGCGTAAAGCCACGTCAGGGCTATAACCATTTCAAAACACCACACTCCAACAGAAAAAGAAAATTAAGTACTCATATCTATGCATTCAAGCACATAATCTAAGGAGATGCCCCTAGCGCTGACCACTCCATTCAATTTATCGCACAGGGAATTTAAAAAAACAAACCTCAATATAAATTTAAACATAACTAAGGACACTAAAACATACATAAAAACGAGCCTAAATTACCTAAAACTGCTTCCACAAATCTCATTTGCCTACAGCCAAAAATGCACTTACATGTACCCAATTATCACTCCGAAAGAGAAAGTAATTAAGACCTCATCGAACACATACAGGTGAATGGACTAAGAAGGCAGAAAATGATAAGAGGAAATGACAGAAAGCAAAGGAACAAGGCACAAACAAAGAGGTGACAGACAAGAGGAAATTTCTAGCACAGAATTTTCAGAAGGCGGGGATATATTTATACTGAAAGAGCCCCTGGCATCCCCACGTTTGGAAAAACTAGACAAATGCTTTCAGAAAAAGAAAGAAAAACAAAATCACAGCAACCTGAGTATCTGAAAAACCAATTGCTATTTTGTCTTCTTTGTTTTGTATGTTCCCTTTCATTCAGTCATATTTTGGTATTTTCTGTTCATTCCCGCCCGGCAATACAAAAGTCGGCTTGTTCAGAGCCCATCCTCACGCTCCAATCATTCTGGAGGTGTCAATGTTTTATGGATCCCGTTTCCCTCCCCGTTTCAAAACCTTGCCAGTGCACAGGGTGTTGTGCAGGCTCAAGGACTCTTCCAAATAACTGCTGGCTCATTTGTGTGGAGTGCATATGGAATTGTCCAAGCCTGATGATTCTCTCTTGAGGAAACCTCAAATTCCAGAAAAATCCAATCTCTGGTACTAAGCAGATGTTAACTGTATTACTGGATCAGTATGAATGATATAAAAATAATATCAGCCACACTGTCACAATTTCAAATCTGATTTAAAAAATGAATGAGTCCAGAGGTTTGTTGCGAACTATTGCTGCTGTTACTACTGCTACATTTCTGAGATAGACACATCACAAGATCTCAAACACATTTAACATTTATAATAATTTGAGTGCTAGACACTGCTCTGGTTTTTTTTAAAGTTACAAACACAACATCATCATACCATATATTAATATATCCAGTACCTTGCAGAAGATATTTATAAAACATATATATCTCAATATCTAATACATCTAATACACACTTAATGCAAGATGTTTATACTGTATAGTTCACTTTTTGCCATATTATCATTTATTTATTTGCTTGAATCAATTCATTGTCTTTGTTTATTTATTCAATCACTTACCAGTCTACTTAATTACTTACAAGTTACATACATCATGCCATGCTTACTTTTTGTACTCTTTTGATTACTGATTTAATTTTTGACTTGCACCAGATTTTTAATGAATCTTTCAATCATTAATGGTGTGTGTGTGTGTGTGTGTGTGTGTGTGTGTGTGTGTGTGTGTGTGTGTGTGTGTGTGTGTGTGTGTGTGTGTGTGTGTGTGTCTGTGTCTGCATGGTGTGTGTGCGTGTGTGTGTGTGTGTGCGTGCGTGCATGTGTGTGTGTGCACGAGAGAGAGACTCAGAGAGTGTTGGCATATGGTGTGTGTGTGTGTGTGTGTGTGTGTGTGTGTGTGTGTGTGTGTGTGCGTGTGTGTGTGTGTGTGTGTGTGTGTGTGTGTGTGTGTGTGTGTGTGTGTGTGTGTGTGTGTGTGTGTGTGTGCGCTCATATGTGTATGGGCACGCATGTGTGTGAATGGTGTGGCGTGACATCTGTGTGTATATATATATGTGCGTGTGTTTCTGCATGCGTCTGTGTGTGAACAAGATTGCATGCATGTGCTTTTTGTTTCTTCTTTGTGTTTGCATACAGTTGTTGTTTTTTCTTTGAATGTTTGCATAAAGTTATTGTTTTTTTTTTTAATTGTTACCATCTTTATGCATACAAAATTAAATATTAATGTAGAGATAATGTGTGTATACTCATATTTGTGTCTGCTAGTGCTATATATGCATAAAAAACGGTATACATATGGTTTCAATACAGTAAGCATATTTTCACTACCAGAATTAAATAAAACACACACAGACATATAAAGGGAAATAAACAAACATATCCCAAACACAACAGCTAATACAGTGTGTTGATAGCTGAGCAATTCCTGCTTTTAATGATGTGTTATTTCCATTTTTATTGATCTGTAATTTCCTGCTTTCATTGATCAATACATAAGTTTCTCCTCCTCTTCATACGCAATATGCTTTTTCTCAATTTTTGTTTTAATTTACAGTGATGAGTAATTTTTCCTTACATTGTTACTTTCCTCTTTTATTGACGTGTAATTTCCTCCTTTCACTGATGCATAATTTCCTCTTATGTTGATGAAGTTTCCTCATTTGGATATATATTGACACTCACTGCCTAAAAGCACTTGTGTGAACGGATGTTAAAAGAAATGACAAACAGACAGGTTTGCCCATTTGCCATCTCTGGGACTGCCTCCACTGCATTACAATTCAACCGACAGCAAACAATGTGACAGAAATTGTTCATTGTTGTACAGCTTCTCTCTGTACTTCCTCAATAGTAGTCCACTGCATTCATGGGTGCACTCTATTACTAGTATTAGTGTTATGTTTTAATGGCTGATGTGATGGGTCTAATGTACTGGCTAGTGACTGTGTGCTTGTCACCTCTCGCTTTCAGCCCACACTCTGCTGGCTTAGCATTGCTGTTTGCAATCATCATCAGGTGCCTTGCCGCATTGTGTTGGCCATTATGGACTTCCATTTGGCTCTACCTCTTGTTGCCTCAAGCATCTCTTCCACCCTCCTTGTCCCCAGCCACTCTGCAAGTCCGTCTAGCATCTTCTCCCTGGGTCCACCCGGTGCTCTCTTTCCCTCCAGCTTTCCTGTTGTGACCAGGTGTTCCAAATCCCCTTTCCTCATAAAATGGCCTATAAATGTTGCCTGTCTTTTCCTAATCTTCCTTATGAATGATCTACTTGTGTCTGCCTCCATCAAGACTGTCTCGTTTGTTTTCTTTGCTGTCCATGGAACTCTCAACATCCTTCTCAGAAACCACATCTCGGCTGCCTCAATCTTGTTCAGGCTTTGCTTATTTTGCTTGTTGGCTTTGCTGTTTGCAATAGCACTGCAAAAAGGAGAGCAGAGTGCGTAAATCTCTTTCTGTCAGTACGCAGCCTCCCCATCAGCAAGCCCTACTACTGCCTCCCCATGGCAGCACATGGTAACAGAGCACCTCACTAACTCAGGCTGAACTCTCGAGGTTCTTGGAGGAGATCTGGTCCCTAGATGTGCAATATGCTGGCCCACTAGCATGTGGACACAAACCAGACCCAAAGCTGTGGGTGAACAGCACCACTGGCTTGTGGTTGTCTCGGGAGAGAACAGAGGCTAAGGAAGTGAACCCTGACAATACTGACAGAAAATCACAACTGCCTTGAGAATGGGAACCAGAAGAACAAGAAAACCAATGTAAGCGCGTATCCAACAAAACAAAACAAAACAAGCGCAAATTTTCGGCCAACCAGCCTTTGTCAAGCGCGAATGCACGATCACAAACAGATCACAAACACCAAACAATGGATAATAAAAACAACTAAAAACTTCCCTGCCGCCTCGTCCAGTGGGTAAGAAGGGGGGACCAAATGGAATGCCCATGTCTTCATGAGCAGTAGTAATCTGAGATAAAAGCAAGAGGCTAAAAAAATTTTTTAAATGCAGTAAATAAAACAAGACGTAGTACAGGACACTTATAGTTATACTGATAAAACGCAGTCTTGGGGTATATTACAAGATCCAAAACAAGTGTGACTGCCCGCGCCCAAGCAAACAGGAACCAGAAGAACAAGAAAACCAATGTTTTGCCTTGAGAATGTCTCAGGAAAGATCAAAGGTGTAGTTGTGGAAACGACAAAGGTTAGTGGAGAGTCTGTACAAAAACCAATGGAAGGCCACAAGAAACCATTATTGTATCCTCCCAAGAACTTTGGCAAGGCACATCAAAAGAAAAGAGAACCAGGTGAATAGGGGCTCCACTGGAGCACTTTCGTCTGGTAGGAAAAGTTATGTTATGCACATGAAACCAGTCATCATTGATACTAATGATAGCTACTGCCAACAGATTAAGAATGTTAGAACAATGCTCCAGAAGGAAAAAATAGAAAATGTCAAGATGGAAATGGAAATACTTTACATAAATATTTTATGACTAGGAGAGGTGAGTTGGGAGCAGGCATGATAACATCGGACTGTCAAAATGACCAAATCGTGTACATGGCTGCATAATAATGCAACGGAATTGTTCAAATAATGCAAACATGTACACTGCAGCTGTGTGAACTAAGTGAACAAACTGACCAAGTAAATAGCATGTATACTATAATGTGAATAACTGATCAAATCATGATATAGTATGCAACTCACCAACGGCAAAAAAAATTATGTCATTAAAATTGAAACCACAGCCAATACAATTATGTTTATTCTTAGATAGTTAAACTGAAAAGTATAAAAAGGAACGATTATCATCAATACAATTTTATGTTTACTTATTGTACATAATGAAATTAAAACCTAATTAATACCACAGTTTGAATGCATTTCTATACTTTAATTAAAAAAACAGAATTAGAATTAAATTTCTTCAAGAGAAATTCAACTGACTACGACAATTCCATTACATGTGTTTCACCCAATTTGCCAATAACAATCTGCACACTCCCTGATCCTAGGCCAAACACTATGTGCAGGAAGGATATTGACATGGGATAGGAGAGGGGAACAGAACCTATCAAACACCAACAACACCATACAGTTTGAACATTAAATGGGCAGCAAGCACTATTGAAGCAGGTTTTCAGTACACAGCAGTATCAACTGAGCTAGCTAGCCCACTAAGAAAACCATGGCCTGCATAGAAGTTCCAACACACAACCTGAACCTCTGTTACCAGTATCAAGCTCAAACCAAGAGAGCTAACACTAAGTAACAGACCCCTTGCTTGACAGATCAATTTAAGTTACTCTGTGCATGTGTGAGTGACTGTGTGACTCAGTGTGTGTGTGCGCGCGGTGTGTGTGTGCATGCATGCGTGTGCGCGTGTGTGTGTGAGAGAGAGAGAGAGAGGCAGAGAGAGACACAGAGAGAGAGAGACAGAGA
>JAPXFY010000013.1:32792471-32802471 GCA_030674185.1 Monoplex corrugatus
CATACTTTTTCTTAGGATTGATAATTGGGTACATGTATGAAGTGCATTTTTGGATCTAGGGAGGTGAGATGTGTGGAAGCAATTTTAGGTAATTTATGCCTGTTTTATATATGTTTTGGTATCCTTAAATTTGTATTCAAGTCTTTTTTAAATCCCTTGAGCGATAAATTGGACGGAGTGGTCAACGCCGGGGGCATGTCCTTAGATTATGTGCGCGAATGCATTGATATGTGTACTTAATTTTCTTTCTTTTTTTCTTTTTCTTTTTCCTGTTGAAGTTTTGTATGTTTTGAAGCAGTTATAGCCCTGATATCACTCTACGCAGTCGGCTGGGCTTTAAACAACAATAACAGGTATTTTTCGAGCAGTTTAGAATTAATGCCAGACCTGCCGTGCGCGCTATGCCCACAGCCAGGTAATACAAAACATTATTAACCATGGCACGCCATGCAGAGCATAGAACGCTCACCCTGATATTTGCGACAGAGTTTGGAGTTTGTTCAAGGATTCATCACACTCGGATAATTCCATATGCGCTCCACCAAACTTCTGTGGGCTATTATTTAACAGACTCGCTGAGCCTGCGCAAAACCCTTTACGCTGGCAAGATCTTGAAATGGGGAGGGGGGTTGGAGAGGGACCTATGAAACACTAATCTGACACTACCAGAATGGTGAAAACATTAAGAGAAGCAGCGAACAGGCGAATTTTGAATGTTGCAGGCTGGGAGTGGGACTGAATTCGAATTATCAGAATTTGAGTCTACGGTTCCATCAAAAGAACCAAGCAGCCCATGAAAGATAATAGATCTAAATAATAAAGAAAACGTACATGTATCAGGAAAATGTAACAACGCTTTGAGAAAATTCGTTGAAAAAAATGCATGGGAATGGATCAGATTCACAACTCTATTAAAAAAAAATTTTTTTTTTTAAAACCTATCCCATTCGAAGGGGTGGGAACATATTAACATAAACATGGAAACATAAAACACATTACATGTTCGTTCTTTGATAATACATAGGCCTACTTTAAACATTATGGAAACGTAGTATGGGTCACATAGTCATTTTTCAATAATACAGTAAGAGCACATGAGCTGGTTTATCAGACTTCCATATTTTTAATTAACGAGTTCAGGTTAATTACGCATTACCTGACCGACACTGAAAGGAACAGAAACATCATACAATTGGCAGCTCAAGTACGTGTGGTTTGTGTATAAGCCCAAGATATATAAACTTATAGCACTCTTTTTTAAAAATAGTATTAGTTTAGATCTGTCATGCCTTTGCAGATTTTGCATGTAGTACACGGCTGCACCTCGCTACTTCTAATCATGTTAATTAATGAAACCCTAAGACTACACTTACCCTTGCCCTTACTGTTGGGTTAGTAATCTATTCACGTAGATCATCGATCGTGAGGGTGAGAGCTTGGGGTATTGCTAGCATTAGAATTAGAATGATTACCCCACGTAAAAGTCCTAAACTGCACCTTTAGCTAAACCTCTCCCTTTAATTTAAAAGAAATTAGATCTAGACCATCTCATTCCAACAGCGATAGTCACAAAATTAAATTCTCTTCAAACGTAAACCTAAAGTCATGTAAGTTGTATTATGAAATTAACTGATCGATCATAAAAAACTGTGATGCAATAAAACCGTCTTACACATTATAATAAACAACCAAAATCACCTGTAAAAATTTACTAAAATCGAGCTGAATTTCTTCTCACCTGCTTCAAGTGTCGTCTGCTCACTTCATCAAGTTCAAGGACGTATGTAAATGCAAATTCCTGAAGTCACAATTGAAATCCTCCGGCTTTTACCTATATATAGATATATTTATATATTATCCCCTTCAAGATCTGATATCTCGAGTTTAATTACATCCTGAAACATTTATGTATTAAAACAAACAAACAAGCAAACAAACAAACAAAAATTGGCATGATCGCTGCCCATTTTGATGGGGCCAACTTGGTGTTTCTTAGGTCCTTTATCTCCCCCTCCCAATTTCAAAACCTTGCCAGTGCAAAGGGTTTTTCGCAGGCTCAGGGAATCTGCCAGATAACTACTGATGAATCTCTCTCTCTCTCTCTCTCTCTCTCTCTCTCTCTCTCTCTCTCCTCTCTCTCTCTCCCTCTCTCTCTCTCTCTCTCTCAGTATCATTCAAGACTTCAGAGGATCTCTCTTTTTCTCTCTCTGTCTCTATCTGTCTGTCTGTCTGTCTCTGTCTGTCTGTCTGTCTCTCTCTCTCTCACACACACACACACACACACACATTCTCTCTCTCTCAATATCACTCAGAATTTCGGAGGATTTCTCTCTCTCTGAACATTTCTCTCAACATCTCTCTGTCTGTCTCTCTGTCTCTGTCTCTGTCTCTCTCTCTCTCTCTGTCTCTCTCTCTCTCTTGTGTATGTGTGTGGTATTATTATTGTTATTGTTAATGTTGTTTAAAGCCCAGCCGACTGTGCAGAGCCATATCAGGGTTATAACCATCTGAAAAAGTACACCTTACGTCACTGGAGGAGAGGGAAAAAAGAAAGAAAGAAAAAAGAACACCTGTAAAAGGAAATTAAGTACACATATCAATACATTCGCGCACATGATCTAAGGATGTGCCCCTGGCGTTGACCACCCCAACCAATTTATCACGAAGGTATTTAAAAACTCAAAAGTTAAATACAAGTACAAACATGACCATGGACACGAAAACATGTATATGAAACAGGCCTAAATTACCTAAATTGTTTCTGCACATGACGTTTCCTTAGAGCCACAATAACTTACTACATGTACCCAATTATCAATCCTAAGAAAGGTTTATAGAACATTTACAGGTGAATGGACCAGCAAGGCAGAAAATGATGGGAAGAAATGACGGAAAGCAAAGGAGCAAGGCAGAAACAAAGAGAGTGACAGAAAAGAGGAAATTTCTTTGCACAGAATTTGTAGAAGGTGGGGATACTATTTATACTGAAAGAGCCTCCGGCATTCCCATGATAGTGTGTGTGTGTGTGTGTGTGTGTGTGTGTGTGTGTGTGTGTGTGTGTGTGTGTGTGTGTGTGTGTGTGTGTGTGTGTGTGTGTGTGTGTGTGTGTGTGTGTGTGGGTGTGTGTGGGTGTTTATGTGTGTGTGTTTATGTGTGCGTGTATGTGCGTAAAAGTAACAGTTGTAACAATACATATTTCAAGTTCAGGCGGAAGGATTCTCAACAGCTTAGCAGTGACAGCCAAAATTTTATCGGCTGCAGCAAAAAGACAACGTTTGATAAAGCAACACCTTTCGTGACTTCTTACCTGCCTTTTATTTCCTGTCCCATTTTCTCAGCCACCTTAATAACCGTAGAAGCTAGGACACATTTTAAATGGCTGTGATGATGATGACAATGGGGATGATAATTATGACGCCATGGAGTTTTATCTAGGATTGAGACTGCGTGACAGGGCTTCACGCTCACTATCAGCCATTAAACAGGGGGTGGGGGTAAGGGTGGGAAGAGTGATTCGTATGCACGAGCGCGTGTGTATGTGTGTGAGTTAGATAGATAAATAGTGGGTGGGGTAAGGGTGGGACGAGTGATGCGTGTTCATATTGATTAGTAATGCACGAGCGCGTGTGTATGTGTGTGAGTTAGATAGATAAATAGTGGGTGGGGTAAGGGTGGGACGAATGATGCGTGTTCATATTGATTAGTAATGCACGAGCGCGTGTGTATGTGTGTGAGTTAGATAGATAAATAGTGGGTGGGGTAAGGGTGGGAAGAGTGATTCGTGTTAATATTGATTAGTAATGCACGAGCGCGTGTGTATGCGTGTGAGTTAGATAAATAGATAGATAGACAGACAGACAGACAGACAGACAGACAGACAGATAGATAGATAGATAGATAGATAGATAGATAGAATAAACAGATAGATAGATAGACAGACAGACAGATAGACAGATAGATAGATAGATAGATAGGGAGGGAGGGAGGGGGAGAGAGAGCATAGTGCATGTGCGAGTTTTCACACTTAGCTCTGTGCTTTTTAGTATTCAGTAGTTGCTTAGTAGCGTGACATATATAATTATATTCTCTTGTTCAGTGCCATCAGTGACCAGCTCTGTTCACAGATTATGTGAATGTATGTGAGAATGCACAATGTTAACTACTGTTGATACAGCAGTTCATATTGTTGCCTGTGGTTGTGAACGTATAATCGAGAGTGAATGAGTATGCATAGTTTTTCATCTATGAACGTGCTGTCTTGGACTGACCCACACTCTGCAGGTAACAAAAAGTTGCTTCATATTCTCCATACTCCGATTTCGATGGGTAAGAAAGAGACAAAAAACATGCACGAATTTCTTAAAAAGATGCAATGAATGACCGGTAAGACAGAAAAACAGAAAGGAAAAAAAAAAAGAAAAGAATAGAAAAAGCAGAGACAAAGAGAGTGATAGAACAAAAGGACATTACCAGTTCTGACTTTTTTCAACAGTGGAGATACTGTTTATAATAATAACAATAATAAATCACATTTATATAGCTCTATTCTCCCACACATAGGTAAGGACTCACTGCGCTTTACATAAATAAGTTCATACACACACATACACAGATACAAACAAACACACCACACACACACACACACACGCATACACACAAAAATGCTGAGGTAGGGTACACTCAAGCCTGTTAGGCGAGAGACCCTTGACCCAAGTTGTCATATATTAAGGGCACAAACTGAAGAATTGCAGAGAAAAGCACATAGACAATGACACATACACACAGTGGCACACAGACAATGACACATACACACAGTGGCACACAGACAATGACACATACACACAGTGGCACACAGACAATGACACATACACACAGTGGCACACAGACAATGACACATACACACAGTGGCACACAGACAATCCCGAAACAGCCCTGACATTATGCTACAAGTTCATTAATGATATTGCACCTGCATATCTTTGTGACTACCTCCTATCTACACACCTGCCCGACCTCTCCGTTCTGCTTCTGATACTACTTGTTTACATATTCATCGATAGAGATGTTCCACAGTCAGTCGCCACACATTTTCTGTGTTTCATCCTTGATACTACTGGAATGAGCTTCCCTTGTCCATTTGACAGTCACATACTTTGTCTTCCTTCAAGTCGATGTTGAAGACATATCTTTTTTTTTCCAACAGTGATTTCTCCCTCGACATGTCCGCCCCTTTGTTCCACTCCCCTCATGTCAGTCGTGGCCTTGAGTTTATTTTACTGTGGGTGAATGTTTTCGTGAGTGATGAATGTGCGCTTATTTCTATATAAAGATTTAGCGCCTTATAGATATCATTATTGTTATTATTATTATTATTATTATTATTGATGTTGTTGTTGTTGTCGTTGTCGTCATCATCATCATCACTACTATCATCATCATCATCATCGTCGTCGTCTCGTCGTCGTTATCATCATCATCATCATCATCTTTCATCCTTCATCCTTCATCCATCATCAATCATCAATCATTAATCATTAATATTACGTTATTAATATCATCATCATCATCACATCATCATCATTATTATAATTATTATTATTACTATTATCATCATCGTCGTCGTCGCAACTATTATTGCTATTATCATCATCATCATCTCATCATCATCATTATCATCATCATCATCATCATCACCATCATCATCATCATATCATCATCATCATCATCATCATCACCATCACCACCACCACCACCACCACCACCATCATCATCATCATCTCATCATCATCATCCCCATGGGAGGGCACTGAATTGTTTACAATGACGAGATACAGCGCAGCCATTGAGTCCAGCCATACATATAGACTGGTAGCACCATGGCGGTAGTTGACAATAAGCCATAAAACCATATTGCCCGCGGAACCAAGGAAGCATCGTCGTCATCATCATCATCACTACTATCATCATCATCATCGTCGTCGTCGTCGTCGTTATCATCATCATCATCATCATCATCATCATCATCATCATCTTTCATCTTTCATCCTTCATCCTTCATCCATCATCAATCATCAATCTCAATCACATCATCAATCATTAATCATTATTATTACGTTATTAATATCATCATCATCATCACATCATCATCATTATTATAATTATTATTATTACTATTATCATCATCGTCGTCGTCGCAACTATTATTGCTATTATCATCATCATCATCATCTCATCATCATCATATCATCATCATCATCATCATCATCACCATCATCATCATCATATCATCATCATCATCATCATCATCATCACCACCACCACCACCACCACCACCACCACCACCACCATCATCATCATCATCTCATCATCATCATCCCCATGGGAGGGCACTGAATTGTTTACAATGACGAGATACAGCGCAGCCATTGAGTCCAGCCATACATATAGACTGGTAGCACCATGGCGGTAGTTGACAATAAGCCATAAAACCATATTGCCCGCGGAACCAAGGAAGCATCAGTTCAGAGGAGAATCGGAATCAGAGGAATGGATGTTTGCGTGGTCCCTTCAATAAAGACGTAGAGGCCCATTAGGCTTAAATTGTCACATCTACAAGAAGTGTGAGAAACACTATACTTTGCAGATGTCATGAAACTAAATTTGAACTAAAATTGGATTCAGTGGAATGGATGCCTGTGGTGTGGATTTTCAACAAAAGCGCAGTAGCCTCTTATAAGCTACGTTGTCATGTCTGCAATCGCTACACGTTATTACAAAAAACAAAACAAAACAAAAAACAATGATCACAGGAGAAACAAAATGGACGATTACGTGAGCAAGCTCCATTAAACACAGATGTATTTAAGTCAACATTGTCACAGCTATTGCCTGAGTGAGAAACGCAATGCTTTGCAATCTCAGGAAACAATTCAGACGAAAATCAGAATCACAGAAATGGATCCTCGTCCAGTCTCTTTGATATAGACATATTATGAAGTCTACCATGATTATCACATCTGTAAGTAACTGATGACTGGGTCCGAATGGGTCATGCAATGCATGGACACCCCCCCTTTGCTTGAAAAAATGACTGTCGATTGGCGTCGGGAGCTTGGGAGGTGAGTGTCATGAGAATAGCGAGGCATTTGTCCCATCCACACCCTCGTGCTGTTTCTTGTTAACGAAGTCTACCATGAATATCACATCTGCAGCCATGTGAAGAAATATACTGTGGCACAATATACACTGTGGAGAACCGCAGCATGCAAACCCCAAGAAATAATGTACAGAACAATTGAACTGGAGGGTTAATTTCGCGAGATCCATTTACTACATACGTATAAGTCAACACTGTCTGGTCTACAGGAAGTATGAGATACAGACTGCACATTAAAGACAAGATGCAGACGACAGTCTATTGATATAGAGCATCCATTGTCTTGGGCAAGTGTAGCGTGTCTGGCCATACTCCACGCGCGTAAACATTGGCCATGAAGCACAAATGACATCTTTAGTCCACACAGACGTCAGTTATTGTTTTATGTAGCAAGGAGGTTCGGAAAAGAGACACAGAAAGGGTAAGGGACAGAGATACAGAGAGAGACAGACAGACAGACAGAGAGGGGGAAGAGACAGAGTAGTGGTGGTGGTGATGAATGGGTGGATGAGATAATGAAAATGCGACTGCAAATGGTTCCTTCAGTAGGTCAAATTTATTCAAGGCGGATGTTTGCGCAAGATTTGCAACACCACGTGGCAAAATCTACTATCCAACCCGTAAGTTCTAAAGAACTGTGGTGTGCCAAGTAGACAGGTCTTTTCCTCAAATGCCAGCTTCGTTGGACAAGACAAGTACATGTAAGTCCTAAAGAAGATAACCGCATTCCAAAGAGGCTCATCAATGGAGAACTGAAGCAAGGACATCAGAACAAGGGAAGATCATTGAAGAGACGCAAGGATACTCTGAAGGCCAACCTAATCAGCTGTGGTATCAACTTCACCAGCTGGATAGACACTGCCCGCAACAGACCAAGATGACGACAGCAATGCACGTGAAGCACAATGCCGTTTGAACAGCGAAGAACAAATGCTTTTCAAGAGAAAAGGAACTGGGGAATGCAAAACCCAAGGCAGAGGGACCGGTGGATACAAAACCCAAGCAAGGGCAGATGATAAACCCAGGCAGGGACCGATGGATACAAACCCAGAGCAGAGGGACCGGTGGATGTAAAACCCAAGGCAGAGGGACTGGTGGATGCAAAACCCAAGGCAGAGGGACTGGTGGATGCAAAACCCAAGGCAGAGGGACTGGTGGATGCAAAACCCAGGGCAGAGGGATCAGTGGATGTAAAACCCAGGGCAGAGAGACCGATGGATACAAAACCCAGAGCAGAGGGACTGGTGGATATAAAACCCAAGGCAGAGGGACTGGTGGATGTAAAACCAAAGGCAGAGGGACTGGTGGATGCAAAACCCATGGCAGAGGGATCAGTGGATGCAAAACCCAGGGCAGAGGGACCGGTGGATGCAAAACCCAGAGCAGAGGGATCAGTGGATGCAAAACCCAAGGCAGAGGCGGTGGATGCAAAACCCAAGGCAGAGGGACTGGTGGATGCAAAGCCCAAGGCAGAGGGATCAGTGGATGCAAAACCCAAGGCAGAGGGACTGGTGGATGCAAAGCCCAAGGCAGAGGGACTGGTGGATGCAAAACCCAGGACAGAGGGACCGGTGGATGTAAAACCCAGGACAAAAGGACTGGTGGTTGTAAAAACCCAAGATAGAGGGACCAACGGATGCAAAACCCATGGCAGAGGGACCAGTGGATGCAAAACCCAGGGCAGAGGGACCCGTGGATACAAAACCCAGGGCAGAGGGACCAGTGGATGTAAAACCCAGGGCAGAGGGACCAGTGGATGCAAAACTCAAGGCAGAGGGGACCGGTGGATATAAAACCCAAGGCAGAGGGACCAGTGGATGCAAAACCCAGGGCAGAGGGACCGGTAGATGTAAAACCCAAGGTCGCAGGAATCCTTCCCATGCAGTACCTGTGGAATGACTTGCGCTTCCAGTTCGGTCTTGTAGTATCCCACATGAAGACCCACACACGGTGATGTGGACCAGTATGCCTATTCAACCGTCAGATCAATGGGAGAGTCTATCGTCATTCAGAAGGCAATAGCTCCTCCATACAAGGCTTTCATGCAAGCCCCTTCAAAAGCAAAATAAACTATACAAAAATGAATTCAACGCGGCAGAAGGATGGAAGGGGGGTGGGGGTGAAATAGAGAGAGAGGGGACAAAGAGAGAGAGAGAGAAAAAAAAAAAAAAAAGAGAGAGAGAGAGAGAGAGAGAGAGAGAGAGAGAGAGAGAGAGAGAGAGAGAAACATAGAGATACAGGGACAGAGAAAGAGAAGCAAGTCGGACACATTTTAAAGAAAATCAGATTTTGACAAAGAAGGTTTGTACAATAATTGTTTTTTCGTGGATTATAAAATCTGCAAGCATGAATTTCTACAGTTTGCAGAACTACTGTCAGTTGTGGGCCTGCCGCAATGGCGACCTCAGATACTGTCTATGCCCTTTTCAACAGGGTGTTAAAGTGCTCAGCCCAGCGTGTTAAAGATGTCACCTATTCTGTCAGAAATACGAACCATTTACTACAGGCCTATAATTCCAGACCGTCATGTCTACCGCCAATGTGAGAGACACTATACTCTGCAAACTCTGGATATAAAATTTAGACTGGAATTAGAATCGGTGAACTGGATGCTTGCGTGGTAGGTTCAATAAAGACGTAGTATTAGTCTCACATTACCACGTCTACGACCAGACTAAGAGACACATACACATTAGGGACACAATGTTAGTAAAAAGTACCTAAGGAAGAATCCAGATAAGAACTAAAACAGAGCGGACTTTTGTGATCTCTTCAATAGAGATGCGTTCTTATCCTAGACTGCAACATCTACAGACAACAGTGTAAGATACGCTATAAGATACG
>JAPXFY010000013.1:32812471-32817471 GCA_030674185.1 Monoplex corrugatus
GGCCCTATTAAAGAACCAACTAGTCAGCGTTAAAAAAAAAAAAAAGCCCGCCAGAGGGTTGAATCCACACGCTCTGTATTACAAGCGTGGCGCCCTGACAGTTGAGCTAATGGCAAAGAGATGTTTAGCACGTTTTGGGTTATAACAATAATAATGATAACAACAACAACAACAATAACAATAATAATAATAATAATAATAATAATGATGATGATGATGATGGTGATACTACTACTACTACGAATAACAATAATAATCATAATCATAATAATCATAACAGTAATAACAACAATAATAATAATAATAACGATGATGATGATGATCATGATAATGATGATCATGATAATGATCATGATCATGATGATAATAATAAGTCATCACGATTTAGAGGACCCTCCATCACAAATATGCCGCTCAAGATTTAATACAATGTTGACATTAAGTAAATAAAACAGGAATATTGACTTAAATACTCGCACGCGTGCAAAACACACACACACACACACACACACACACACACACACACACACACACACACAACACACACACACACACACACCACACACACACACACACACACACACACACACACCACCTTGAGGTCTCCTTCTATTGTTCATCGGCCTTGAGGTCTCCCGTTGTTCATCATCATCCTTGAGGTATCCTATTGTTCATCATCAACATTGAGGTATCCGTGTATTGTTTATCATCAGCCTTGAGGTCTCCTTCTATTGTTTATCATCAGCCTTGACGTCTACTTCTATTGTTCATCGTCAGACTTGAGGTCTCCTTCTATTGTTCATCATCAGGCTTGAGGTCTCCTATTGTTCGTCATCAGCCTCGATGTCTCCTTTTGTTCATCATCAGCCTTTTGGTCTCCTTCTATTGTTCATCATTCGCCTTGATGTCTCCTATTGTTCATCATCAACCCTGAGGTCTCCTATTGTTCATCATCAGCCTTGACGTCTCCTATTGTTCATCATCAGCTTTGAGGTATCTTTTTCCTCATCATCAGCCTTGATGTCTCCTTCTATTGTTCATCATCAGTATTGATATCTCCTATTGTTCATCACCAGCCTTGAGGTCTTCGTCTGTTATTCGTCATATCCTTGGAGGTCTTCTTCTATTGTTCATCACATCCTTGAGATCTTTCTATTGTTAATCATCAGCTTTGAGGTCTCCTTCTATTGTTCATCATCAGGTGTTCTTAGGATTTCCTGTCTTCCGTCTTCCCGCTGGTGTCTAATAAAGAACAGTCCAGGTAATGTTATATTACTCTCTTCGGATGATGGGCCTAATCCATCTCACTCGTCTTTGTCTGATGTAGTGCCCATACATAGATATAGAAACACTTCTTCAGAAAAATTATAATATCAGTATGGCTTTACTATCTTGCTTTTTCTGTTCTGACAGACAAATATTTTGCGCCGGATGTTTAGAGAGACACAAAAGTTTCCAAACCTCTTTTAAGCTCTCCCTCTGTCAGATCTTCCCGCGATTGGAGATAATGATGTTGGTCATATCATGCACAGTGTACTTGCTTCTTCGTTCTCACTGGCTCGTTCGTTTGTACTTGGTTGCTTGTAGACACGATCAGCGATGATTATATGTTCGGCTACTCATTTGTCTTCTCAAACTGTTTGTGTTTCTTTCTTAATAATACATATGAATTTCATCATATTTGTTATATGCACGACTGTGCTTGCTTGCTTGATTTCGTGGATGGGTTTCTTCTGTCTTCTCAAATGCTTGTTATTGTTTGTTGATATGCACGACTTTTGCGAATTAGTATATATACACGATTTTAGTTATAGCTATATGTACGGCTATTCTTTTCTCCTTTAAAATGCTTGTTAGTGCACGTTTGTTAATTATGTGCATGCATTTTTCGTTATCCGTTTTTATAAACGCTAGTTTGTGCTTGCTTGTATCACGATTTTCAGAGATGGCTACATGTACAGTTTTTTTTTTGTCTTTTCAGTTGCGTGTTGGTGCTAGTTAATATGCACGATGTGTGTGAATTTCTTTATGTGCATGGCTGTTTCGTTTGTTCCTCTTTTTTGTTGTTGTTGTTGTTTTTTTGTTGTTGTTTTGTTGCTTGTTTGTTTTTTAATACTCGTTTTGTTCGACTTGTACAGTGTAGTGAATGATCAGAATGTCAGGTTATCTATAAATCGATGATTAGAATGTATGAATGATAGCCTGCAGCTCGATTAGGCTCGACATGAAGCGCATGCAAGCGCGAGCGTGCGAGCGTGTGTGTGTGTGTGTGTGTGTGTGTGTGTGTGTGTGTGTGTGTGTGTGCATATCTGTGTGTGTTTGTGTGTGTGAGAGAGAAAGAGAGAGAGAGAGAGAATGTGTGTATGTGTGTGTGTGTGTGTGTGTGTGTGTGTGTGTGTGTGTGTGTGTGTGTGTGTGCATGTCTGTGTGTGTTTGTGTGTGTGAGAGAGAAAGAGAGAGAGAGAGAGAGAGAGAGAGAGAATGTGTGTATGTGTGTGTGTATGTATGCGCATGTGTATAGATGAGTACGTGCGTGTGTGTGCGTGTCTGTACGCACGTGCCTGTGCGTTGTCTACACAGGCGAGCGGGAATGCGTTTGTTCTTGCGCTCTTGTTCACTTGCAATTAAGATAGCTATCAGACAACAAAAGGCCTTCAGAAAAAACAATTAACCTTTTGACTCCCGCATCATATCCACCAGTTTCCATCAGTTCCTGCGGGCTGGCTGGCTCTGGTGATAAGAGTCTTGGACTCTGTTATCTTGAGTTCAGTCCAGGTCTGGAACGTGGAAACTGGCCTGTTCGCTGTCCATCTATAATGATCCAGTCATTCTGGTGGTGTCGGTGTTTCACAGGTCTTGTTCTGCCCTCCCTCTCCCTTTCAAGACATTTGCAGCTTATCAGAGTTTGCGCAGGATCAAGGAATCTGCTAGATAATTACTGGTAAATTTGGATGGAGCCCATATAGAATTGTCCTAGTAAGAGGAATTCATCCTGAACAAACTCCGACGTCCTGCGTAGAACGCTGGTAGAAGCTGTTGGGAGTGAAATGGTTAAAGTTTCACCTCACATTAAGGAGGGAATGCACCTGGAAATACATCATCGAGCCTGAAAAGACTGCAGTTCTAAACATGATAGATCTTCGTTATTTTTAGTTCTTATTCTTGTTTCTTCTTTTCCTCCCGTTCTTACTGTTTCTCCTCCTTCTCCCCCTCCTTTCTTCTTCTTTTACACCTTCCTATTTCCCTATTTCTCCTCTTCCTTCCTTTTTCCCCCTTGTTCTTCTCTTCTTGTTTCCTCTTCTTCAGTTCTCGTCGTTCCTTTTCTCATCTACGTCTTTGGTGATCCAAGCAGGATAAGCTACAGATCTTGTAAAACTCGTAAACCAGCTATCTGGGAAAGACTACCTCCAAGTTGGTAGCAGGACGACCATCCCCAAAGTAGCGGGTTGCAGGTGGTGGATGGAAGTTGGCCTTCAGGTATACGTGTGTTAACGTCCCATCGGTATTCTCAACCCTGTCGGTATGGAAGCAGGTGTTTTCCATCCCACACATCCCGACTAACAACTCCTCCCCAAGAGCATTAGCTCTGGCAACTGTGTCTGTTACATGTACCTTATCACTGGCATCGGTGGTCAGCCAACGCACATAGTCATGCAAAAATGAATACATGCCACTTTATATCTTATGTACATTCCTTCTGTTTTAGAAACATCACAAAACTTGTTCATATAGAATGAACTAAAAAGACATTTCCTTTACTGCACATTAGATCGAAATATGACTGTCTATTGAAATGATCAAATGCTTTGAATAATTTGTTGAGGGTGCAAAAAGTGTATTACAGTTCGCCGTAAAAGCAGACGAAACCAAAAGTAGGTGGGGGTAGGGACGCCAAATTGTACCAAGGAATTTTAAATAAATGTATTTCTAACTTAATCGTGACCTTTTAATTTCTATTGTGTACACACTTATAATCTTTCGCATGGCCTACGTATTGACACCAGATCTGTTTTGGTGTTTCTGATCGCATGGCCGACGTATTTCAGCTTTCTTTTGTTGATCTCTGTCAGTAGCTGGCGCCTGACATTCAGTTCATTTAACATGCTATCGTTTGTTCTTCTGTTTGTCCTTTTGACTCTGAGAAGTCGTCTACAGAGCCACATTTTTGCTGCACTGATTTTATTTTCTTCGTCTATTCTTCGTGTCCAGGCTTCGCAACCATACATTAATAAAACAGGCCATATAAAAATGTTCAGGATCTTTAGTAGTTAAATCTTTGGGAAGCCCTCTGTCTTTCCATACGTTGTTCAAGTGGACCATTTTTTTGTTTTGCCATGCCAATTCTTGTTTTCACATCATATCCTCTATGTCCAACGAAGGTCGCCTAAAGCCCCAACACCCTGCAATCATAGGGAAGGCCTTTTGGCTTGGCCATGAGCTGAGGACAGGGTAACCCCTACAGTAAACCTGGAGGGCTTAAGTCGGAGGTACCAGAAATGCAGGAGCTTTGTAACGAACCATATTACTATGCACTATAATGAAATTAATATTGTCTACATGGTCATCACGTCAGACGAGAATGGCGATCGTCCGTTCAACGAGAATCCTTCAAGGAAGAACAGGACTGAGTTCTACGCCTCAAAAGGATCCATCTTTAACTACTAGAGATCCCTTTCGTCTGTCTTGTTACACCAGGGAACGTGTGAGGAATGCCTACTGGCTATGACTGTTTTTCTGACCATCAAGCTCCACGGCGGCCGGTAGAAATTAGAAAAAAAAGAGAGACAGAGAGAGAAAGAGAGGACAGAGAGAGAAAGAGAGACAAAGAGAGAAAGAGAGACAGACAGAGAGAGAGAAAGACAGAGAGAGAGAAAGAAAGACAGACAGAGAGAGAGAAAGAAAGACAGACAGAGAGAGAGAGAGAGAGAGAAAGAGAGAGAGAGAGAGAGAGAGAGAGAGAGAGAGAGAGAGAAAGAGAGAGAGAGAGAGAATGGCCACAC
>JAPXFY010000013.1:32832471-32849971 GCA_030674185.1 Monoplex corrugatus
TACCAGTAACTTGATATTATCCATGGAAGACATGTTTCCTTTTGTGAGAATGGGTGGCACATTTGAAAGAACGTGGAATGGCGCGAAAGAATGCAAAAAAGAGCATTTAAAAGGTCACTTGTATTTTTGTGTGCATGTAAAAGTGCAATCAACAAACGAACAAAACAAAACAAAACAAAACAAAACAAAAATCAACCAACCAAACAAACAAGCAAAAGAAAAAAGCCTAACCAAAACAAAAAACCCACCGTCCGACCAATCGACCAGCCGATCGACCAGGCAAGGAAGCAAACAAGCAAGCAAGCAAGCAAGCAAGCAAGCAAGAAAACAAACTAGACCTACCAAACAAACTAACAACCAGCCAACCAAGCAACCAACCAACCAACCAACCAACCAAACAAACAAACAAAAACAAAAATCCACCTTATTGATGATGAAGCAAACTGACACAACGAGAGGAATAAATTTTTGCAAAAGACAGGTCTGATTGAGAGCGGGATTGAATGAGAATGTCGCCACAACCCAGCCAGAAACATGGACGACTGGAAAATAGGAATTGATAGGCAACGTGAATGAGAATGGAGAAGACTGCAGGGCAGCCAAGAGAGAGCTGCAGGGGACTGCATGTTAACCCCTCTCGTTCCACACTCTGTCTACTAGCTTCCTGAAGAAAGGGCGAGGAAGTATGAAGGGTCAGTGAGGTTTCCTAACGGCAATAGGGATCAAAGAACAGACCCATCAATTACGAGGGATGACACTATCAATTACGGTCATCAACGAAATTTATCGCTGAAAATCTGTTTCTGAAAGGCATCTGTATTCATTGCTAACAAAAACTTAAAGCTGGTTGATTTTTAATGCTTGATTTTCTGGTTCTGTTCACAATCATTACTGTCATTACTTGTGAGCTATGAAAATATAACAAAAAACGATCAAGCCATGATAAAAATCCAGTGTTGCTCATGAAAGAATCATAACAAATTATAAACAAGAAATATTCTCGGCAGCTTTGTTTAGCTGTCTGACTATTTTTTGTTTGCTTCTTTGTTTGTTTGTGCTTTCATTCTTGCAACAGAATAATGAAAATAATTTCCAAAGGAATTAGAAATTTCTTGTCATTTTTTTCTATAGTTACATGATTGTAGAATCAAAGCAGAAAATATGATTGTAAGCATGAGAACTTTTGATTTTTTTTGGAATAGTAAGATGGCAAAATTACATATCCACGTGCCATATGCAGAAGATTACAATAAAATATTTTTGTGAGAGAATCCTCCCATAATACCTCTACTCCAACCTCTTGTGCAGTTTAGAATTTTGGTTGGCTACTAACAGGAGAAAAAAGGCAGAATGGTTCAGACATTTGCCTGCCAATAACTGAACTTGAGGTTCCGGGTTTAATTTCCCTTGAGGCTTTGACTTCCTCCTCGATTTGATCGGAAAGTCGAACTGAACGTCTAGTCCATCAGAAGGGGACAACAAACAAACAAACAAACTAACAAACAAAAACCACCACCACCACCACCAACAAAATGAGTCGGACCCGTGTGCCTTCTGGCTTGCACACGTTTAAGATCCCACGGCAGTTGAAAATCGTGAAAAACAAGGTTTTCGCCCTGCTGCCCTGGTATAAAACATTGAGGAGATAGGTTGATTTCCTATGTCCCTCCCCTTGAAGGCCAATTTGTCTTCTTCCCTTTCTAAAGTCTTGGTAAAAAAATAAAGTGGGTGGCGCTGCACTGCGGCGACGCGCTCTCAGAAAGGGGAGGGCAGCCCGAGTTTCATGTAGTAAATCCACTGTGACAAAAGAAATAGCAAGTGCAATGGAGAGGGCAATTGGCGAGGGCGATCTTCCAACCACTACGCTCTAGACAAAGCAATGAAGCGTGTGAGAGGTACAGCAGATTGTGTGTGTGTGTGTGTGTGTGTGTGTGTGTGTGTGTGTGTGTGTGTGTGTGTGTATGTGTGTGTGTGTGTGTGTGTGTGTGTATGTATGTGTGTGTGTGTGTATGTATGTGTGTGTGTGTGTATGTATATATGTGTTTTGTGTGTGTGTGTGTGTTGTTTTGTGTGTGTGTGTTTTATGTGTGTGTGTGTGTGTGTGTTGTGTGTGTGTGTGTGTGTGTGTGTGTGTGTGTGTGTGTTGTTGTGTGTGTGTGGTTTCATCGCACTCAGGGAGGTTACCTTCGTGTTCACCCCTTTTTTTTTTCGTCCCATTTTCTACGGCACCTTAATAGCCATAGAAGCTGGCACAGTTCTTTTTTACAATGCGATGATGATGATGTCGATGAGGATGATACTCATGATGCTATGGAGTTCCATCTAGGATTGAGACTGCGCGACAGGGCTGTACTCTACGCTTACTATCATAATATATCCTGGCGTCAACCAGGCTCGAGAGATACAGACACCTGCGGTGCTGGTCAGAAGATTTGAGCAACACCCTCAATGACGCATCCATGAAGTTGATGAGACTCATCTGTGTGGTCCAAGTCTTGCCAATGAACCCAGAGCACACCCAAATCTGGGGAGGAGCTGGTTTGAGCCGAAAAATCCCATAATGATTTTCGAAGGGATTGATGGGGATTCGCACCCACAACCTTCCAGTCTGTAGTACGTTGCGTTAACCACTAAAACCACAGTATATACAGCGACTTGATCAAAGTATAGTGGTGAAAACGGTGGTGCTGATGATATAAACGGCCACAAAGAGTGGAGTAGTTTTACGACAAGCAGACTCTGTTCAGAACAGGAATGAAATGAAAATGTTCAGATAAATCAGCCAGAAATATAGACGACTGGAAAGTAGCAATTGATAGGCAGTGTGAATGAGGACGGGGGAAGTCTGAAGGGCAGCACAGAGAGTGGTGCAGGAGACTGTGTGTTGCAATGTTAACTCTTTCATTTGCTCACTCTACCCACTACAGAAATGGTGAGGGTGTGAAAGGGTTAATGAAGATTCTTACGTGGCCTTGTGGTTCAAATCACAGACTCATTAGTCTTAAGGGATGATACTATCAATTAAAGCCACTAACAAAAGGTTTATTACTGAAAATCTGTTTTTGAAATATATCTGTGTCCATTTCAAACACACACACACACACACACACCACACACACACACACACACACACACACACACACACACACACACACACACACACACACACACACACAAACACACACACAAACACACACATACACACACAAACACACACAAACACACACACACAAACACACACACATACAAACACACACACACACATACACACACACACACACACACACACACACAAACACACACACACATACACAAACACACACACATTAACACACACACACACAAACACACACATACATACAAACACACACAAACACACACACGCACACACACACACACACACACACACACACACACACACACACACACACACACACACACACACACACACACACACAATGTATATACCGCGAAACAAGAAACAGCGAAACAAAGATAACAGCAAAACCCAACCAAACAAAGAAAACAAATACAGCAGCAACAACAAAAGAACACAACACATACACACACGCACAAAAGAAAACAAAACAAAACAAAACAAAACAAGACAAAATCAAAGACAAACACACACACAAACAAATATCGTCTCAGCTATTCTTCAGTGTTTATGTTTCAGAACACAACGCTGCGCCAGCCTGCACGTGATACCTTCAAGGTACAACAGTCCATATTTTCCGAAAAGATTGTCCTCTTCCATATGCAAGGACAGGTCAATAATATTTCCACCCCAGCCTCTCAAGCAGTCCTCCAAAAGCCCGTCACGTCTACGTGTGCCATATTCTGGTTGGTTATTAACAATGGCACGTACAAGGACGGAGAGCGATCAGACAGGGAATACATTCAACAAAAAACAGTGAAGGGTGCGAATGGTACAGTGCCTTGATTCAATTGTAAGCGTGAGAGAACGGTTAGCGTTGATAATGTCAATGGTTGGATTGTAAGCATTGATACTGTAAATGGTTGGATTGTAAGCATTGATAATGTCAATGGTTGGATTGTAAGCATTGATGATGTCAATGGTTGGATTGTAAGCATTGATAATGTAAATTGTTGGATTGTAAGCATTGATAATGTAAATGATTGGATTGTAAGCATTGATACTGTAAATGGTTTTGATTGTAAGCATGATAATGTAAATGGTTGGATTGTAAGTATTGATGATGTCAATAGTTGGATTGTAAGCATTGATGATGTAAATGGTTGGATTGTAAGCATTGATACTGTAAATGGTTGGATTGTAAGCATGCTAATGTAAATGGTTGGATTGTAAGCATTGATGATGTCAATGGTTGGATTATAAGCATTGGTGATGTCAATGGTTGGATTGTAAGCATTGATGATGTCAATGGTTGGATTGTAAGCACTGAATATCGTGGATGATGTAAATGGTTGAATTGTAGAAGTGACAACATTAGCGTGGATGATGATATCAAGGATTAAACCATAGCAGTCAGAACATTAGCATGGATGATGTAAAAGATTCAGACGTAGCGTGGATGATGTAAAAGATTAAGATGTAGCGTGGATGATATAAAAGATTCAGATGTAGCGTGGATAATGTAAAAGATTAAGATGTAGCGTGGATAATGTAAAAGATTAAAATGTAGCGTGGATGATGTAAAAGATTAAAATGTAGCGTGGATAATGTAAAAGATTAAAATGTAGCGTGGATAATGTAAAAGATTAAGATGTAGCGTGGATAATGTAAAAGATTAAAATGTAGCGTGGATAATGTAAAAGATTCAGATGTAGCGTGGATAATGTAAAAGATTAAGATGTAGCGTGGATAATGTAAAAGATTAAAATGTAGCGTGGATGATGTAAAAGATTAAAATGTAGCGTGGATAATGTAAAAGATTAAAATGTAGCGTGGATAATGTAAAAGATTAAGATGTAGCGTGGATGATATAAAAGATTTTAGATGTAGCGTGGATGATATAAAAGATTAAAATGTAGCGTGGATGATATAAAAGATTAAGATGTAGCGTGGATAATGTAAAAGATTAAAATGTAGCGTGGATGATGTAAAAGATTAAAATGTAGCGTGGATAATGTAAAAGATTAAGATGTAGCGTGGATGATGTAAAAGATTTTAGATGTAGCGTGGATGATATAAAAGATTAAGATGTAGCGTGGATGATATAAAAGATTAAGATGTAGCGTGGATAATGTAAAAGATTAAGATGTAGCGTGGATAATGTAAAAGATTAAGATGTAGCGTGGATGATGTAAAGATTTTAGATGTAGCGTGGATGATATAAAAGATTTAGATGTAGCGTGGATGATATAAAAGATTAAGATGTAGCGTGGATGATGTAAAAGATTAAGATGTAGCGTGGATAATGTAAAAGATTAAGATGTAGCGTGGATGGTGTAAAAGATTAAAATGTAGCAATGAGAACGTTAGCGTTGATGATGTAAATGATTAAAGTGTAGAAGTGAGAATGTTAGCGTGGATGATGTAAAAGATAAAGATCTAGAGTAAGAATATCAGCGTGGATGACGTAAAAAATTACGATGTTGCCGTGAGAATATTGGCGTAGAGGATGTTAAAGATTAAAGTGTAGCAATGAGAATATTAGCGTGGATGATGTAAAAGATAAAGATATACCAGTGAGAACATTAGCGTGCGTGACATAAAAGATTAAAATGTACCAGTGAGAATATTAGCGCGGATGATGTAAATAATTAAAGTGTCGCAGTCAGAATATTAGCGTTGATGATGGAAACAAATGATTGAATTGTACATGCAACTATCAAAACTTTAGCACTCAAGATGTAAACGATTGAAATATAGCACTCAGAACGTTAGAGCTTATGATATGAATTATCAAAGTATTACAATGTATATGATTAAACTGTAGCAGTCAGAACGCGCTGTTTATGTAAATGGCTACAACGAGTGGGATGGTATTTACGACAGGGAGGTGTTATTGAGAGTAATAAGGCATAAAAATATCTCGATCAATCAGCCAGAAATACGAATGATAAAAAAATAAGAACTGATGGGCAACGTGGATGAGAAAGGAAAGGATTGCATGGCAGCAAATACATACATACATATATATATATATATATATATATATATATATATATATATATATATATGTATGTATATATATATATATATGTATGTATTTGCTGCCATGCAATCCTTTATATATATATATGTATGTATTTGCTGCCATGCAATCCTTTCCACGCTAACATTCTCACTTCTACACTTTAATCATTTACATCAACGCTAACGTTCTCATTGCTACATTTTAATCTTTTACACCATCCACGCTACATTTTAATCTTTTACACCATCCACGCTACATTTTAATCTTTTACACCATCCACGCTACATCTTAATCTTTTTACACCATCCACGCTACATTTTAATCTTTTACACCATCCACGCTACATCTGAATCTTTTACACCATCCACGCTACATTTTAATCTTTTACACCATCCACGCTACATCTTAATCTTTTTACACCATCCACGCTACATCTGAATCTTTTACACCATCCACGCTACATTTTAATCTTTTACACCATCCACGCTACATCTTAATCTTTTACACCATCCACGCTACATCTTGATCTTTTACATTTCATGGTACTTGTTTTTCTTCTTTCAGGCCTGTGTCTTCAGATGACGTTCAGAAAATACTGACAAAAACTGTTCCAAAGACATGTGAACTGGACCCCCTGCCTACTCCCTTGTTGTACGAATGTTTAGATGTTTTGTTGCCTACGCTGACCAAAGTTATCAACGATTCATTGTCGACTGGCATTTTTCCATCTGTGTTCAAAACTGCCGTTGTTAGACCTTTGATAAAGAAACCTACCCTTGATTGCAACAACCTGTCAAGCTATCGGCCAGTCAGCAACCTTCCATTTTTGTCAAAGGTTGTAGAGAAGATTGTTTTATTCCAGTTGTTAGAACATCTCAACTTGCACAATCTTCTTAGTGTTCATCAGTCGGGACGGTCACAGCACCGAAACTGTTTTAGTAAAAGTTGTAAACGATCTGCTGATGGCTCTGGATGACGGCAAGATCTCAGTCCTCGCTTTGTTAGACCTATCGGCGGCTTTTGATACGATAGATCATGAAATTTTACTTCATCGGCTTCAGTCTGTCTTCGGCGTTAGGGATATTGTTCTCTCTTGGTTTCGGTCATATCTTTCTGATAGGACACAGCGTGTATCAGTGAACGGTCTATCATCGGAACCTACTACTCTTCGGTTTGGTGTACCACAAGGGTCTGTTCTTGGTCCTGTGCTCTTTATTCTTTACACACAACCACTTTCAGATGTAATCGAACGTTTTCCTGTGTCCTTTGAGTCTTATGCCGATGATTCGCAGCTCCAAGTTTCTAGTCCGCCGGATGAGGTCGAGTCTGCCTTTCGGAGCCTTCGGGAGTGCGTTTCTGAAGTGAAGCAGTGGATGACTGCCAATAAACTGCAGCTTAATGATGGTAAGACGGAAGCCATGCTTGTCGCTTCAAACAGAGTATCTAGTTCTCAGGTACTTCCGCTATCTATAGACATTTGTGGGAGCCACATTCAGTTTTCATCTAGTGTTAAGAACCTAGGTGTCTACCTAGACAGTACTTTGTCCATGAACCTGCATGTGACAAATACATGCAGGTCTGCATACTTTGAGCTGAGACGTATTGCTTCAATCCGTCACTTTCTCACAGTTGATGCTACAAAAGTCCTTGTTTGTGCGTTTGTTTTGTCACGCATTGACTGCTGCAATTCTCTCTTGTCTGGTTGCCCACATTATTTGCTAGAGAAACTTCAGAAAGTTCAAAATGCAGCAGCCAGGTTAATTTTGAAAGCGTCCAAGAAAGATCATGTTCAGCCCTTACTCAGAACTCTACACTGGCTTCCCGTAAATGCGAGGATTCAGTTCAAAATCTCCACTCTCTGTTATAACTGTGTCACTTCCTCCTGTCCCTCTTACCTGTCCTCTCTCTTACAGCTCTATACACCGTCAAGAGAGCTCCGTTCCTCCGCAGACACACGCATCCTTTGTATTCCAAAGATCAGAACCAAAACCTTTGGCCAGCGAGCCTTTCATTATAACGGTCCTTCAGTCTGGAACAGTCTGCCACAAACAGTTCGCTTCGCTGATTCCAAAGTTACTTTGAAGTCGGCCCTGAAAACTCATCTATTTGCGTGAACCTGCTCTGCTTAATCTCAACTTTCTGTATTTTTGATAATTCCTTCTGACAGCATAAGTTTGTGTGTGTGTGTGTGTGTGTGTGTGTGTGTGTGTGTGTGTGTGTGTGTGTGTGTGTGTGTGTGTGTGTGTGTGTGTGTGTGTGTGTGTGTGTGTATGTGTGTGTGTGCGTGGGTGTGTGTGTGTGTGTTTGGGTGTGTGGGTGAGTGTGTTTGATTTTTGCATTTGTATATATACGCCGGTCTTGCCAGCACCCTGAAGAAAGCAGGTCTGTGGGTCAAAATCTTCGCCATAGAGGTCGGGGCAAGAGGGTTTGTGGGCACCTCCGCTTATGATCTCATGAAACAACTCGCCATTTCTGGGAAGAAGAGGACTAGAGCCCTTAAAGCGATGGCAGAGGCAGCAGAAAGGAGCTCAAGCTGGATCTGGGCAAGGAGGAACCAAAAAAGTGAACTTCATAAGGATTAAATTCCCTACAGATGATGTGTGCCCCGTTAGCACATTGGTAAAACCGCGTACCGCAGTTCTGAAGCGCAGAATCGCCCAGGTTCGATCCCCGGCGTGGGAAAAAAAAAAAAAAAAAAAAAAATAGACAACAGCAGAAGGGCATCCAGGAGTCATGACCTGGATGTGGCCCGGCCCCCCGAGAGTGTAAGGAATTCAGGGCCGAAACACTTGTCTAAAGGGGGTTACTTCTCTGAAGACCTTCTGTTGTCTAGCTCTCCCTAGAGTTTCTTTCTACCTGCACATGGTCAGTCCATTGACTTCCGGAATAGTTCGGAGGACATTCGGGAAAGACCGAAGGACACTGGGAAAGACTAGATCTGCGGGCTTTGTGGGTTGGCTTCCCACCTTGCCTTTGATAACATGCCACGAGTTTTCCAAATGAAAGATGCTCCCAGGATTCACCGAAAGGGGGAGAGAATGATGAATCCATCGGCACTGACTCCATCACGACTGGAAACGCACAACGGACCATGATTAATGACCAGTTGGAATTTCCGTGTGCGTGTGGAAGGAGATTCACCACCAAACGCGGCATGAAGATCCACAGGACAAAAATGGGCTGTTTGAAGACACATACGAACCAGCAGCAGCGCACTGCGATAGCAGGTGAGACGTTGGATGACCAAGGCCAGGAATTAAACCATAGTGCCGAGGACATCCACGCTGACGGTTCTGATGCGGATTTTGCACAAGCTCTTAACGCCAAACGTGGAAAACTCAATTTGCCGCCTGCCAGTGCAAAAGAACAATGGGAGAAATTAGATGAGGAACTTGTCCTTAAGCTGAATGCGCTAATAGGGAACAGTACGCTGGAACACAAACTTGACACATACGGAGACATCATATACTCTATCTGCAGGGACACTTATGGAGTGAAGCAGCCAAAGACAAAAACGCCTCCCCAGAAATCCAGAAGACAGCAACAGATGGAGAGCATCCGGAGGGAGAAAAGGAAGCTTAAAAAGCGAATGAAAACTGCCTCAGAATTCGAGAAGCAAGGGCTCCTGGAACTCTGGAAAGATCTGAAGGCCAAACACAATGCTCTCAGCAGAGTGGAATCAGCAAGGCGAAGAAAGAGCAAAAAGAAGAAGACTCAAGATCGTTTCTTCAAAGATCCCTTTGACTTTGCAAGAAAGCTGTTTGAACAACCCAAATCAGGGACTCTCACAGTGGGCAAGGAAACCCTAGAGCAGCATCTCAGGGAAACATATTCCGATTCTCAGCGCGAGGCACCACTTGAAATCCAAAATCTGGTTTGGCCTGCAGCGCCAGAAGGAAAATTCAATAACAAACCACCAACACTGGATGAAGTGAAGAACGTAGTAAAGAAAGCCAGAGCCAAGTCAGCACCTGGACCAAACGGAATACCATACCTGCTCTACAAGAAATGCCCAAAAGTGCTCGAGTGGCTCCACAAGATGATTCGATCAGCATGGAGGAACCAGAAGATCAGCGACCAATGGATGAGAGCTGAAGGAGTGTACATTCCGAAGGAGCAGAACTCCAGCAGCATCAATCAGTTCAGGCCAATATCACTTCTGAACGTCGAGGGGAAAATCTTCTTCTCTGTTATGGCAGCAAGATTGACAAAATACCTGACTGAAAACAAGTATCTGGATATGTCAGTCCAAAAGGGAGGCATACCAGGAATGCCTGGATGCTTGGAACATGCCACGTTGATTTGGGATGCCATCCAAAAAGCAAGAACAGAGAAGAGAGACATTGACGTAGTTTGGCTTGATCTGGCGAATGCATATGGATCAGTTCCACACGATATGATCCAGCTGGCTCTTGAAATGTATCACATCCCAGAAAACATCCGAACAATGCTGAGGAAGTATTTCCAAGGGTTCTCAATGCGGTTCTCTACCAAAGAATACACCACGGACTGGATAGACCTAGAGGTGGGCATTGCAATGGGCTGTGCAATCTCTCCCATACTGTTCGTGTTGGCAATGGAAGTTATCTTGAAAGCTGCAATGAAGAGTTCAGGTCCAGTGAATCTGGGAGATGGATACCAGATGCCTCCTCTGAAAGCTTTCATGGATGACACAACAGTCTTGTCCACGGATGAGGAAGAGACACACCAAATCTTAAAGCAGCTGGATGAGCTGGTGGCCTCTTCAAGAATGAGGTTCAAACCTAAGAAATCCCGAAGTCTCTCACTGCGAAAAGGAAAAGTGGCAGATTCAGTCAAATTCATGGTAGCCAACCAAGCCATCCCCACTGTCACAGAAGAGCCAGTAAAAAGTCTCGGAAGATGGTATGATGACTCCCTGAAAGACACACAAAGGGGATGTGAAACCAAGCAAACAGCAGAAGAAGGCCTGAAGAAAATAGATAACTGCGGACTGCCAGGCAAATACAAAGTCTGGTGTCTACAGTTCATGCTGATACCAAAGCTGCTGTGGCCACTGCTAATCTATGACATTTGCACCAGCACAGTCGAAGCAATGGAAGCCAAAATCAACAAATACACAAGAAAATGGCTCGGTGTCCCACCTGGTCTCACTGATGTTGCATTCTACTGTCGTCAAGCAATGCTGAAGCTACCTCTGAAATCCATAGTGGAGGAATACAAAGTTGGAAAAGCAAGACTGTTGAGCTTGCTGGAGGAATCGGAGGACAATATCGTGAGAGCAGTTCATCCAAAGCTGAGAACTGGCAGAAAGTGGAAAGTCCAAGAGGCTGTAAACAATGCCAAGAGAAACCTCAGCATCAAAGAAATAATTGGACACACGCAAACCAACAGACAGGGACTGGGAGCAACAAAAATGCAGTGGTGGTCCAAAGCCAAAGGGAAGGAAAAAAGAGACATGATCATACAGGAGTTGAAGGAAGAAGAAGATGTCAAAAGAGTGCAGAAGGCAGTCCAGCAAGGTCAACAGGGGCAATGGACAACATGGGACAGTGCACTCCAAAGAAGTCTCAGCTGGAACGATATGTGGCACATGGCTCCTCTAAGGATAAGCTTCCTCCTCAGATCTGTATATGACCTGCTCCCCTCGAATGCAAACTTAGTGAAATGGGGGAAAGCAGACGACCCAGCATGTCCGCTCTGTCAGAAGAAACAAACAGTGGAACATGTCCTAAGCTCTTGCAAAGTAGCGCTAGCCCAAGGAAGGTATACATGGAGGCACAACCAAGTTCTGAAAGTGATCACAGATGTGGTTAGCGAAAAAACCATGACCCCAAACGCACCAATTGCTATGACAACGTTCTACAAAGCAGGAGGGAAACAGGTCTGGCCCGAAAGGGCTATGACAACCAGCACATTGCCAAAGGGTCTTCTGGATGGAGCAGTCGACTGGGAGTGTACAGCAGACCTCCCAGAGTGGAGAAATTACCCAGATGTCATCAGCAAGACAGGCATGAGACCAGACATCGCTCTCCACTCTGACTCCTCGAAACAAGTGATTCTGATAGAACTCACTGTGCCATACGAAAGCAGAATGGAAGAAGCACATATCTACAAGACCGAAAAATACGCCGGTCTTGCCAGCACCCTGAAGAAAGCAGGTCTGTGGGTCAAAATCTTCGCCATAGAGGTCGGGGCAAGAGGGTTTGTGGGCACCTCCGCTTATGATCTCATGAAACAACTCGCCATTTCTGGGAAGAAGAGGACTAGAGCCCTTAAAGCGATGGCAGAGGCAGCAGAAAGGAGCTCAAGCTGGATCTGGGCAAGGAGGAACCAAAAAAGTGAACTTCATAAGGATTAAATTCCCTACAGATGATGTGTGCCCCGTTAGCACATTGGTAAAACCGCGTACCGCAGTTCTGAAGCGCAGAATCGCCCAGGTTCGATCCCCGGCGTGGGAAAAAAAAAAAAAAAAAAAAAAAAAATAGACAACAGCAGAAGGGCATCCAGGAGTCATGACCTGGATGTGGCCCGGCCCCCCGAGAGTGTAAGGAATTCAGGGCCGAAACACTTGTCTAAAGGGGGTTACTTCTCTGAAGACCTTCTGTTGTCTAGCTCTCCCTAGAGTTTCTTTCTACCCCCTCTACCCCTATTCTTGATGTAATTGTCATTTTTGTTCTGTATTGAATTGTTTGTAAAGCGCCCTGGGCACCTTCTGGTGAAAAGGCGCTTAATAAGTGCACATTATTATTATTATTATTATTATTATTATCCACGCTACATCTTAATCTTTTACATCATCCACGCTACATCTGAATCTTTTACATCATCCACGCTACATTTTAATCTTTTACACCATCCACGCTACATCTGAATCTTTTACATTATCCACGCTACATTTTAATCTTTTACACCATCCACGCTACATCTGAATCTTTTACATTATCCACGCTACATCTGAATCTTTTACATCATCCACGCTACATCTTAATCTTTTACACCATCCACGCTACATCTTAATCTTTTACACCATCCACGCTACATCTTAATCTTTTACATTATCCACGCTACATCTTAATCTTTTACACCATCCACGCTACATCTTAATCTTTTACATTATCCACGCTACATCTTAATCTTTTACATTATCCACGCTACATCTGAATCTTTTACATTATCCACGCTACATCTGAATCTTTTACATTATCCACGCTACATCTTAATCTTTTACACCATCCACGCTACATCTTAATCTTTTACACCATCCACGCTACATCTGAATCTTTTACATTATCCACGCTACATCTGAATCTTTTACATCATCCACGCTACATCTTAATCTTTTACACCATCCACGCTACATCTTAATCTTTTACACCATCCACGCTACATCTTAATCTTTTACATTATCCACGCTACATCTTAATCTTTTACACCATCCACGCTACATCTTAATCTTTTACATTATCCACGCTACATCTTAATCTTTTACATTATCCACGCTACATCTGAATCTTTTACATTATCCACGCTACATCTGAATCTTTTACATTATCCACGCTACATCTTAATCTTTTACACCATCCACGCTACATCTTAATCTTTTACATTATCCACGCTACATCTTAATCTTTTACATTATCCACGCTACATCTTAATCTTTTACATTATCCACGCTACATCTTAATCTTTTACATTATCCACGCTACATCTTAATCTTTTACATTATCCACGCTACATCTTAATCTTTTACATTATCCACGCTACATCTTAATCGTCATCCACGCTAATATTCTTACTCTAGATCTTTATCTTTTACATCATGCAATATATATATATATATATAGAGAGAGAGAGACAGACAGACAGACAGATAGACAGACATAGAGACAGGACAAAGAGACAGAGACAGAGAAACAGAGAGACAGGGAGACTGAGAAACAGATGCCAGAGACAGTGTTTCCGGTGTTAACCTTTTCAATATGCTCTTTATCCACTAGTTTTCTACAGAGCAGGGGAGGAGTGAAAGAGTAAATGAAGGTTCTCAAATGGCACCAGGCACGGGCCCTTTCATACTGAGGGATGACTTTATCAGCAGAAAGCCGTCAACAACATTTATCACTGAAAAACGGTTTTTGAACGACATTCCTGTCGATTTTCAATGAAACCCCTTTCCAAATTGTGTGTGTGTGTGTGTGTGTGTGTGTGTGTGTGTGTGTGTGTGTGTGTATGTGTGTGTGTGTGTGTGTGTATGTGTGTGTGTGTGTCTGTGTGTGTGTGTGTGTGTGTGTGTGTGTGTGTGTGTGTGTGTGTGTGTGTGTGTGTTCGTCCGTTCTTTGATTTTATGTCTTTTCACTATGAGTGATATTAAACGGATATGTGTGTGTGTGTGTGTGTGTGTGTGTGTGTGTGTGTGTGTGTGTGTGTGTGTGTGTGTGTGTGTGTGTATGTGTGTGTGTATGTATGTGTGTGCGTGTGTGTGTATGTATGTGTGTGTGTGTGTGTGTGTGTGTGTGTGTGTGTGTGTGTGTGTGTGTGTGTGTGTGTGTGTGTGTGTGTGTGATTTTCCGTTCAGTTCACAGTCACCTTCATCAGTTTTTTTATACTGAATTTAGGAAAACAAAAAACAAAAAAAAAGGAAAAGGGAAAAGAAAGAGGAAAGCAATCAGAGAAAACCAAAAATTTGATATCAACACAATTCAGCCATACTAATAATATTCTGCTGTTCAATGAAAGAACACAGGATAATAAAAAAAAAAATTAAAAAATTTTTTTTTTACCGTGCTCTTTTTTCCCCATTATAAAGACCTCACACATGTCATTACTGATGGTACACTCTACTGTCGATCCGACGGATGACTATGCATACTGGTCCTTTATTGTCTGGACAGGATCTTCGTGTGGGATACAAGACTGATCCTGATGGCACATGATCTTCTGCAGGTTCTGCATGGGAAGGAATATTACGGCCTTGTGTCCTGCTTCTACCTGTACCTCTTCTGTTAAATTGCATTTATTCTGTGCTGTGCAAATGTGATAGTGTTGTGCTTGCTTTGCTGTCGTCAGCTTACTTTGTTGCGGGCAGTGTCTTCTCAGTTGGTGGTGTTGATGCCACAACTGATGAGGCTGGCCTCCAGAGTATCTTTGTATTGTTTTAGAAGTCTTCCCTGGTCATGGTATCCTTGCTTCAGCTCTTTATACAGAAACAGCTTTGGAATGCGGTTGTCTTCCGTACAGACAAAGTGCCCTGATCAAGGAAGCTGGCATTTGATGAATACAAATTCTATACCTGGCAAACCACACTTTGTCAGAACTTGAAGGCTGGACACTCGATATTACTACGTAATGTTGTAGATCTGGCCCAGACATCTTTGGTGGAACCATTCCAACTTGTGAAAGTGCTCTGAATAGGTAGTCCAGGTCTTGCTGCAGTATAGCAAGGCGCTCAAGACTACTGCTTTGTACACAACAATCTTTGTGTCCAGCCTTAAGCCATGGTCTTACCACACTCTTAGTCAAGCTTCCAAAGGCAGAATTAGTCTTGGAGATGCGCAGCGCCACTCAGCACCAAGAGATTATTTGTTGTTTACAGTACTACCTAAGTAGCAGAATTTGCCTACAGACCGAAGCTTTTGCAGACCTCAGCTAATTAATCACTGATGTGCTGGATGTCCTCGTATGCATGAGGATTTGGAGCCAGTGCACAGTTTTCTGCGAAGAGAAATTCCCAACGGACGGCATTGCAGCAGAGAGGATGGAGAAGGGTGTTGACGCTAGTAAGCATCCCCTTTCAATCTTCTACACTGAGAAGGATTCAATTACTTCCCCATCCTCTTGCACCCTGGCGATTATGCGACTGTGGAAGATTGTGGAAGATTGTGGAAGGAAGCAATAAACGTGACAAGCTCCTGAGGGTAACTAAATGCTACTGTCCTTACTATATTAACAATGTAAACATACGCGCGTTCGTAAACATATACGCACGCATTCACACATGCATGCACACAAAAATTCTCTCTCTCTCTCTCTCTCTCTCTCTCTCTCTCACACACACACACACACTCACACACACACACACTCACACACACACACACTCACAACACACACACACTCACACACACACACACTCACACACACACACACAACACACACACACACACACACACACACACACACACACACACACACACACACCACTCTCTCTCTCTCTCTCATATATGCTACACATTTGCAAATAAGCGTTCTCTCACTTTCAGTCTCTTTTTCTGTCTCTGTCTGTCTGTCTGTCTGTCTGTCTGTCTGTCTGTCTCACACACACACACACACACACACACTGGTGTTCGTCTGTCGTCGTCGACAATGACCACGGCTTCGTGAAGTTGCTCTGAGTCAGTGTGCCCGGAGGTGACTGACCAATCCGATCCGGGCACAGAAGCAACGTCCACAGGTTGGACATCCGCGGTCGGCCACCGTGGTTGAAGGGCCCGCAGCCCTAGCCTTCCGAAACACACACACACACACACACACACACACACACACACACACACACACACACACACACATTCTGAGTCCTGTTCAGTTCTATTCCGCTCCCATATACCCTCCCACTTTCCTACCCACACACCCACCCCGTTCCCACAAAATTGAACCCTTCTAGATTAAACACACAAATTGTGTATTAGCAAACAACAGAGTGTCTCCAAGCTGTTCACCCCCCGTATTTACGATCTCTTGTCTCGAGCGTGTAAATTATTACAAATCCTTTGATCTGGAAGGTGTCGAAGGATAAACAACAATCTTCATGACCAGCCTGAGAGAACGGGGATCCCCTCCAGGATTTTAGTCCCCCTGCGCCAAAATGGTCATAAACTTGCCAAGGCACTTCACCGTGTGCAAACACACTTTCTTGTTTCACAGGGTGAGGGGAAGAGATTGAGTTGACTGAGAAAACAAGAGGTAGACTATGAGCACGTTTCACGGGTACGATAAGCAAGTGGTTAGGACCTTGAACCTCCAGTCGGAAGGCCCCAGTTCGAATACAAGAGATAGATTATGAGCACATTTCATGGGTACAACAGACAAGTGGTTAGGACCCTGAACCTCCAGTCGGAAGGCCCCAGTTCCAAAACACTTTGAGCACATTTCATGGGTACGACAGGCAAGTGGTTAGGACTTTGAACCTCCAGTCGGAAGGCCCCAGTTCGAAAACACTTTGAGCACATTTCATGGGTACGACAGGCAAGTGGTTAGGACACTGAACTTCCGGTCGAAAGGCCTGAGTTCGATTATGCCTGGGTAGCACCTGGTCAATAAAAAATTGAGTTTTTTTGCATCCATCTCCCACATCTACTGGCGACTTAAAACTTACCTGGATATACGCATGCAGAATATCATGT
>JAPXFY010000013.1:32854971-32872471 GCA_030674185.1 Monoplex corrugatus
ATCAAGTACTTTAAATCAAAATCCCCAAGTTGTCCCTTGACGACCCTGTCTTTTGTTTCGGCTGCTAGCGGCGAACACTATGAGGTGACCAGAAACTCGTTCCGGATGGACGGTCACAAAATATACTAAGCCTACACTGCACTACCATGCAATACAATGCAACACAAGGTAAACCTACGCATTACAGGTATCAGTTTTACACACACCGATTTGTTTTCAAAGTCACTAGTACACAAAGTGTGTAGCACCACCAATTATATGTTGGCTGTCTCGCATTCTCGTAATTCCGTCCATTGGTCAAGTCTTTTTAAGTTCAGAAAAAAAATCAGTATGATTTGATTATATCGGACTTTGTTTAAAAAGAGACTTAAAAAATGACAAATGACTAACCTCTGAAGTGTTTTATAGGCGATTTGTGGCCTGGCAGGCATACCAGAAAATTGGAAAATGACAAACTTTTGACATTTCATCAGCGATATAATAGTAATAATGACTATTTGCACAATGCCTCAATTCGCCAGAGCTTTAAGCGTTTCATAAATGCATGAATGGCAGACAAGAAAAAACAAAACAAAAACAAACAAACAAACAAACAAAAAACAAACATGTCAACCCATATCGTTATGATCAAAGGAACAACCACAAAACATAATATATTTAAATCAAAGTGACTGCCAGCGCTGAAGCAAATCGGAACTAGAAAACACACAGAAATAGAATCCGAGTTCGTAATTAATAAAATAAAACAGGATTTTCGGCCAACTGGCCTTTGCAAGCGTATACAAAAGACATCGATAATAGATACACAAGATTAAGTGGTAAGAAATAAGAGAAAAAGATTCCCCCGACATTTCCCTGAGCTGCAAATAAAAATGTGCATATCTTGTTTTCATTTCACCATATACGCATTCTAATTCTATTTTCGTTTTTCTGGTTCATAAAAGATTATGTTTAATAAATATCTTACCACTACGTGTCAGTCACTAATGCAATGACAACATGACAGAAATGAATGATTGAAAAAGTACATGAAATCGTACGCCTATAAAAATACAAAGCAACGAATATGTCTGTGCCTGTCCGTCTATCTGTGTGTTTGTCCCAAGCACGTAACCATTTGCATACATACCAACTACACACGCACATGCATGGATATATGCATAAACATGCACGCCCATGCAGACACCACACATGTATGTGGCTCGATAGTAGATTGAAAAATAACTTGTTTCTGCTACGTCTTCGGCTAGATCGGAAAATGACTTGTTTCTGGTACATCTTCGACGGCGGTGTGTAGGTGTGTGTGTGTGTGTGTGAGTGTGTGTGTGTGTGTGTGTGTGTGTGTGTGTGTGTGTGTGTGTGTGTGTGTGTGTGTGTGTGTGTGTGTGTGTGTATGTAGTGAGTGTGTGTGTGTGTGTGTGCGCGGGCGTCTTTCTGTCTGTCTGTTTGTCTGTCTCTCTCTGTCTCTGCGTGCGTGCGTGTGTGCGTGCGTGCGTGCGTGCGTGCGTGTATATATATATATATATATATATATATATAATATATGTGTGTGTGTGTGTGTGTGTGTGTGTGTGTGCGTGCGTGTGTTTACATGTGTGTCTGCTTACTCGTGATATTGCACGTGATGCGACTCAAGTGAGATTGGTTTATTTATTTGTTTATTTGCTTATTCATATTTTGTCTGTTGTTGTTTTCTTCCTGTGCTCATCACCCACTCTTTAAATCATCTTTATCTTGAACAAATGTCCCTTCAAAAAATGATGGATCGTTAATTTTTCCTGACCAGGATCGGGAAGTGAAAACAAGAGAGAGAGAGAGAGAGAGAGAGACAGACAGACAGACAGACAGACAGAGACAGAGACTGAGAGAGAGAGACAGAGACAACTAGTGAGAGACAGAGACAGAGAGAGAAATCTATCGACTGTGGGAAGAGCATAAGATAGAAACATCAAAGCTGCACACACCTAGACACACGCACATGCACAGATACAGAGCGACAGACAAAGAGACAGAGAACAAGAGCGAGCGAGCGAGAGAGACAGAGACAGAGACAGAGAGAGAGAGACAGAGAGAAAGAGAGAGACAGGGAGGGAGGGATAGGGAGAGAGACAGAAACAGAGACAGATATACAGACAGACAGACAAGTTACAAGTACCTCATCAGAAACTAGTTTTCGATTCCAGTTCATATCTCATCCCTTTCTATCTCTCCACTTCACGCATGTTTTTGTCTGCTTGCCTGCCTAGGTGTTTACCTACCTGTCTTGCTGCCTGTCTTTTTCTCTCTTCAGAACAAGGCCAGCGCACTGTGTAAACCCTCAACCCTTCCACGCCTTTCCATGCAACGATCGTTTCATGTTTGTTCACCTTTTGTGTTTTGCTTGTGAGGATTTAGATCTATCTGTTTGCCTGCCTTGTAGACTCGTACACGCCTATCTGTCTTTTTACATGATTCTGTTTAAAAAAAAAAAAAGAAAAAAAAAAAGGTCAGGATATTTAATAAACAATCTACCTATTCACTCTTTTTCTTGGACCAATTTTCTGATGCGTGTTCACAGTATGATTCAGGATTGTTTAGGGTCCAAAGTTCAAATAAAAACAAGTGAAATTTAGCAAACACACCCCATTCTCAAACCACATTCACATGAAACATTCTTTAAAAGAAAAACATGAAGTATATAATCACCTCTGATAAGAAAGACAATGAAATAACACATAAAAAACGTTTTGTTTTTATTTCACCGCCAACAAATGTGTGAGTAACCATTGAAATTTGCCTATAAGTGTCTGATATGTAAAAAAAAATGTGCATGTATACTGAATTCTATCTTACGACTTGAGCGGTGATCATACTAACACAAACATAGATGAACTACCTACCAGTTCCGACCTTCTGGTTTTCAACAGGATACAAAAACAAACAGGGTACAAAAACAGGCAAGGTACCAAAACAACAAACAGACACATTTATAAAACGGAAATACTAAGCAGTTAACAAGTCGTATAACAGGAAGAGATGGGGTGAGAAGGGAGATAATGCATGTGGCGAGAGTGAGAGGTAACATTCAGGGAGGAGGATTGTTCTTGCCTGTGTGAATTATGTGTATATGTTTGTGTGTCGGGCAGAAAGAAGGATGTGCTTTTGTAAGGTTCAGACCAAACATACTTTGAACCTAGGAGTGGGGGACGAGGGAAACAGAGAGAGAATAGAGAGAGAGAGAGAGAGAGAGAGAGAGAGAGAGAGAGTTGAAAACAGAGATAGAGAGACACAATGAGAGAGAGAGAGTTGAAAACAGAGAGAGACAGAGAGAAAGAGAGAGAGAGAGAGAGAAAGAGAGAAAGAGAGCTGAAAACAGAGAGATAGAGAGAGACAGAGACAGAGACAAAGAAACAGAGACAGAGAGTTGAAAACATATATATATATATATATATATATATATATATATATAGAGAGAGAGAGAGAGAGAGAGAGACACACAGAGAGACACAGAGAGAGACACAGAGAGAGACACAGAGAGAGACAGAGACAGAGAGAGAGTTGAAAACAGAGAGAGAAATTGAATGCTACACAAACATCATAATTATCTGTTTGCCTGGCTGTCCGTCTGTGCGCCTGTCTGTGTGTCTGTGTGTATGCCTGTCTGTCTGTCTGTACGTTTCTCTCTTCAAAACAAGACCAGGTACCCTATAAACCCTCCCCCCCCCCTCCCGCTTCTTTCTTTGCACCGATCGTCTGATGTTTACTCGCCGTTTGATTTTGCCAGGTAGCAAGAAAAGCAAAGCCAGGTAGATAAAGAACACACAGAGGTGGTCCATGTCAGAAGGAACCGCGTGACTTGACATACAAGTTCTGAAACAGCTTCATGTACTGATGCTTACCGAGAACTTATGAAACCAGAGTAGACAAGTGGAAAGGTTCTCCCCTCCCCCTCCCCCTTTTTTTAAATTTTTTTTATTGTCGATCATCGTATTCATCATCATCGCCATCATGTGTCCTGCCGCATGGCGATGGCGATCATGGCCCTCCATACCAATCTATCTCTTGTCGTTGCAAGTACATCTTCCACCCTGTCTATCCTCAGCCACTCTGCAAGTCCGTCCAGTATTTTCTCCATGGTGTCTACCTGGTGTTCTCATTCCCTCCAGCTTTCCTGTTATGACTAGGTGCTCTGATTTCTCTTTCCTCATAAAATATCCTAAAAATGTTGCTTGTATTTTGCTAATCTTCTTTGTTAATATCCTTCTTGTGTCTGCCTCCTTCATGACTGTCTAGTTTCTTTTCATTACTGTCCATAGAACTCTCAACATTCTTCTTAGAAACCCTAGTTACGGTTGTCTTATTTGCTCAGTCTTTCATCACTGTCAACATCGTCGTCGTTGTCATCCTCATCATCAACATGTATCGCCGTCATCATTATCGTCGTCGCCGTTATCATCATCGTCATCACCATCGGCATCATCATAATCGTCGTCAGCATCATCGTCACCACCACCACCATCATAATCATCATCATCATCATTATCACCACCGTGGTCGTCGTCATTAATGCTGCAGCTGCTGGCGTTATATATGTGGACGCCTACGACTACAGCAAACAAACAAACAACAACAAAATCAAACAGGTGAAGTCACAGCACGCAGAACGTCAAAATCCTGCACTCCGGATTCATAATCTCTTTGGTGCTGAAGCTAATCTCTACCTGCAAGTCCGCATTGTTCTGGGCAATTTCTTTCAATTTCCGGCCCCGACTGGCACCATTTAGCTTCTTGATAACACGCTTATCTGTTCCTGAGCCGTGCCAGAATCACCAGTCAACAGCTCAAACTCTTTCTGACAGAATTCCTCAACATATCTGCTCTTGTACTACCTAACCCTGACACAAAGGAAAAGAAAGAAAGAGAAAAAATATAGGTGGAAGAAAAGGAAAAACATAATAAAGAGAAAGAGAAGAGAGGTGATAATATGACAAATTTGCCTTGTTAGGCTTTATATCTGCTCAGAACTAGAAATATGGAAAAAGAAATACGTCGATAATTAATAATATAAGAACTAAGACATAAGGGTATCAAACAGTAACAGCATTTGCTGTCGTTTGAAAGAGAGAGAGAGAGAGAGAAAAAGAGAGAGAGAGAGAGGAAGAGAGAGAGAGAATAACTATCTAGCTAGCTAGATAGATAAAGGAGAAGAAGAAAAGGAAGGAGAAGAAAAAGAAAATACTGCTACTGATAATGATGAAAAGAAGAAAACGAAAAACAAGAAGAAGAAAAAAATGGGAAATAGATGGAAAAGAGAAAGAAAAAGAAAGACGAAGAATGAAGAGGAGGAGAAAGGAAACGAAGACAAAATAGAGTAAGAAGAAGGCAGAGAAAAAAACTCCCTCCCCCCCCCCCTCCTCCGCGAAAAAAAAAGCACAAAACAAAGCAAACCCAAAAACAAAACAAAACAAAAAAGAAGAAGAAAAATACCACACACACAGCAAAGAGGTGAAGAGCGAAGAGCTGGCTTCCTTTCCGTCAGAAAACACAGATGCATCATTACCTCCGAGCGATGCTGATAAGCATAAGGAGATTAAGTCCATCGGTAATGATTTTCCTGTGTCGGTTTTCTTCCCTGTCGGTTTGTGTTGACCATAGTAATTGTCCGTGAATCCAGATGTGTTGTTTCTCTCTCTCTCTCTCTCTCTCTCTCTCCTCTCTCTCTCTCTCTCTCTCTCTCTCTCTCTCTCTCTCTCTCCCTCTCTTTCTCTGTCTCTCTGTCTCTCTTTCTCTCTCTCTCTCTCTCTCTCTCTCTCTCTCTCTCATGTTGTTGGTAACGATGATGGTAATGATGATGCTCTAAATCGTCCTATTTCAAAAGACGTTCTATTGTGAATGAAGAAACTGAAACATGAGTTATATAGGTTACTTGTAGTGTCCATCCTCCACAGTGGCTGTGCAATTTGGACACTAGTTGTGAAATTTGGTCACTGGCTGCGAAAGCTGGAGACTGGATGTAAAACTTGGACCAGGCTGCGAATCTGCGAAAGTTGGACACTATTCGAGTATAAAGCTGTGAAATTTGGACACAGATTATGAAACTGCAACTTGGACTCTAGCTGTGAAACTGTGCAACTTGGACTCTAGCTGTGAAACTGTAAAACTTGGACACTAGCTGTGAAACTGTAAAACTTGGACACTAGCTGTGAAGCTGTAAAACTTGGACACTGGCTGTGAAACTGTAAAACTTGGACACTAGCTGTGAAACTGTGCAACTTGGACTCTAGCTGTGAAACTGTAAAACTTGGACACTAGCTGTGAAGCTGTAAAACTTGGACACTGGCTGTGAAGCTGTAAAACTTGGACACTAGCTGTGAAACTGTGCAACTTGGACTCTAGCTGTGAAACTGTAAAACTTGGACACTAGCTGTGAAACTGTAAAATTTGGACACTGGCTGTGAAGCTGTAAAACTTGGACACTGGCTGTGAAATTGTAAAACTTGGACACTGGCTGTGAAGCTGTAAAACTTGGACACTGGCTGTGAAGCTGTAAAACTTGGACACTAGCTGTGAAATTGTAAAACTTGGACACTAGCTGTGAAGCTGTAAAACTTGGACACTAGCTGTGAAGCTGTAAAACTTGGACACTAGCTGTGAAGCTGTAAAACTTGGACACTGGCTGTGAAGCTGTAAAACTTGGCACTGGCAGTGAAACTGTAAAACTTGGACACTGGCAGTGAAACTGTAAAACTTGGACACTGGCTGTGAAGTTGTAAAACTTGGACACTAGCTGTGAAGCTGTAAAACTTGGACACTAGCTGTGAACCGGTAAAACTTGGACACTAGCTGTGAACCGGTAAAACTTGGACACTAGCTGTGAAGCTGTAAAACTTGGACACCGGCTGTAAAGCTGTAAAACTTGGACACTAGCTGTGAAGCTGTAAAACTTGGACACTGGCTGTGAAGCTGTAAAACTTGGACACCGGCTGTAAAGCTGTAAAACTTGGACACTGGCCGTGAAGCTGTAAAACTTGGACACTGGCTGTGAAGCTGTAAAACTTGGACACTGGCTGTGAAGCTGTAAAACTTGGACACTGGCTGTAAAGCTGTAAAACTTGGACACTGGCCGTGAAGCTGTAAAACTTGGACACTGGCTGTGAAGCTGTAAAACTTGGACACTGGCTGTGAAGCTGTAAAACTTGGACACTGGCTGTGAAGCTGTAAAACTTGGACACTGGCTGTGAAGCTGTAAAACTTGGACACTGGCTGTAAAGCTGTAAAACTTGGACACTGGCTGTGAAGCTGCGAAACTGGGTTTCTGGTTATGAAACTATGAAACCTGGACATTGACTGTGAAATTTGGACATTGACAGTGAAATCTGGACATTGACTGTGAAATCTGGGCATTGACTATGAAGCTTGGACATTGACTGTGAATGTTGGACACTGCCTGTGAATGTTGGACACTGGCTGTGATAGTTGGACACTGCTTGCCGACTGAAAGAGGAAAGTTGAGACCTTTGAGGCCATTTAGATCATATCTCGAAAGTAAACCTAACGAGAACATAGTAGTTTGACCTTCGAAATCGAGATAGACCTCACGACAACCGTCTAAAAAGCAGTTCCAGACCAATCGAGGATGGTTACTATCAGGACGAGGCTGGCTGGCAACTGGCAATGCTACACTTAAAAAAATGACGGATCCAACGGGGTGGATAAGAGCCTCCTAAAAACAACCCTTACCTCTTGTTTTGTCCATGAGCTTAGCTTTTGTGGTAACCCCTACAGAAAATCTATTCGTCAAGAGGTACCAGGCTCCTTCTGACAAACCTTGCTACCGTGCAAGAAAAACAACTTATATGACGCCCAGCAGCCACACTGGTTATGGGACAAGCCGTGACTGTAATGACTGCAAGACGAGATCCCCCAAAACAAGTAAACAAACAAGCAAGCAAGCAAGCAAGCAAGCAAGCAAGCAAGCAAGAAAGCTAGAAAGCAAGCAAGCAAGCAAACAAGCAAGCAAACAAACAAACAAACAAAAACGAATACTAATTTACACTTCTTTTCGCGTGGAGTGGTTGTGGTCTGCAGGTTAAAACACCTCCGTTAGACCACAGAAACCTATGTTCAAATCATGAATTAGACAGGGATTTTTCTTCCTCCTTTGCACCAGACCTTAAGTGGTGATCTGAATGCTAATCTTTCCGATGAGACGATAAAGTAAAATCCTGTATACAGCACACACGCTAAGCACACGTCGTCGAAGTTCTCAAGGTAACAAAGGAGTTGTCCCTACATAAAACTCTGCAGAAATGTCTACTTTCATAGGTAAACAGAAACATACCCACCCGGAACAAAAGAGAACAACTGGGTGCATTGCAATGCGGCAACACGCTCGTTTCCATGAGAACAGCCTAAATTTCACATGGTAAATGCATTGTGACCCACCAAAACAACAACAGCAGTAACAGCAGCAGCAACAACAACAGCAACAATAGCAACAACAACAATAACAGCAGCAACAGCAACGGTAACAACAACAACAACGGCAACAACAATAACAACAACAACAGCAGCAGCAACAACAACAACAGCAAAAACGGCAACAACAACAACAACAGCAACAACAACAGCAACAACGGCAGCAACAATAGCAACCACAGCAGCAGCAACAACAACAACAACAACAACAGCAGCAACAACAACACCAACAACATCAACAACAACAGCAGCAACAACAACAGTAACAACAAGAACAACAACATCAACAACAACAATAACAGCAGCAGCAACAGCAACAACAGCAGCAACAACGGCAACAACAACAGCAACAACAGCAACAACAAAAACACCAGCAACAACAGCAACAGCAACAACAACAACAACAAAAAAGAGAAAGCAAAGTGACAGTGTTGTATTTTTCTTTTAGTTGTTTTTATATCGTCAGGAACTCAGAGCTTGCTAATGTGACTTGATCCTGTCTGTTTGTTTCTTTGTTTGTTGTTGTCGTTACTGTTGTTGCTGTTTTAACGTATCGTAATTTGATAGTTATTACTATAAATGGAAGGAGAACATTGAAAACAAAACTGAGCTGCTGTAGACTTTTGTTTGAAAAACATTTTTTTTCAATATTTGACAGTGCGGTCCTTCAACGTTTATGGGCGTGTCCCTTGACCCATGGTGCCGCTTAGGAAAATTCAATAACCCTTTCACTCCCTCGCCCTTGCTAAAAAAAAAACTGGTGGTCACAGCGATGGAGTGAAAAGGTTAACATTCCACCACGCTATCTCCTGTAGCTCTTTCTCTTTGCTGTCCTGCAGTTTTCTCCATCCTCATTCACGCTGCATATCAGTTTCCACTTTCCTGTCGTCCATGTTTCTGTCTGATTTATTGCGACATTTTCATCCCATCCTACCCTCAATAACATCTGCCTGTAGTAAAAGTATTCCATTCGTTACGGCCATTTGTGTAAACAGCGCTGACGTTCGTACCGCTATACTTTAATCATTTACATCATCAACGCTAATGTTCTCACTGTTACAATTTAGTCATTTACATCATCAACGCTAATGTTCTCACTGGTACAATTTAGTCATTTACATCATCAACACTAATGTTCTCACTGTTACAGTTTGATCATTTACATCATCAACGCTAATGTTCTCACTGTTACAATTTGATCATTTACATTATCAACGCTAATGTTCTCACTGTTACAGTTTGATCATTTACATCATCAACGCTAATGTTCTCACTGTTACAATTTAGTCATTTACATCATCAACGCTAATGTTCTCACTGTTACAATTTGATCATTTACATCATCAACGCTAATGTTCTCACTGTTACAATTTGATCATTTACATCATCAACGCTAATGTTCTCACTGTTACAGTTTGATCATTTACATCATCAACGCTAATGTTCTCACTGTTACAATTTAGTCATTTACATCATCAATGCTAATGTTCTCACTGTTACAATTTGATCATTTACATCATCAACGCTAACGTTCTCACTGTTACAATTTAGTCATTTACATCATCAACGCGAATGTTCTCCATTGTTACAGTTTGATCATTTACATCATAACGCGAATGTTCTCACTGTTACAATTTAGTCATTTACATCATCAACGCTAATGTTCTCACTGTTACAATTTAGTCATTTACATCATCAACGCTAATGTTCTCACTGTTACAATTTAGTCATTTACATCATCAACGCTAATGTTCTCACTGTTACAATTTAGTCATTTACATTATCAACGCTAATGTTCTCACTGTTACAATTTGAGTCATTTACATCATCAACGCTAATGTTCACTGTTACAATTTAGTCATTTACATCATCAACCTAATGTTCTCACTGTTACAATTTAGTCATTTACATTATCAACGCTAATGTTCCACTGGTTACAATTTAGTCATTTTACATCATCAACGCTAATGTTTCTGACTGTTACAATTTAGATCATTTACATCATCAAGGCTTAATTTTCTCACTGTTACAATTTGATCATTTACATCATCAACGCTAATGTTCTCACTGGTACAATTTGATCATTTACGTCATCAACGCTAATGTTCTCACTGTTACAATTTGTCATTTACATCATCAATGCTAATGTTCTCACTGTTACATTTGATCATTTACATCATCAACGCTAATGTTCTCACTGTTACAATTTGATCATTTACATCATCAACGCTAATGTTCTCAACTGTTACAGTTTGATCATTTACATCATCAACGCTAATGTTCTCACTGTTACAATTTAGTCATTTACATTATCAACGCTAATGTTCTCACTGTTACAATTTAGTCATTTACATCATCAACGCTAATGTTCTCACTGTTACAATTTAGTCATTTACATCATCAACGCTGAATGTTCTCAACTGTTACAATTTAGTCATTTACATCATCAACGCTAATGTTCTCACTGTACAATTTGATCACTTACATCATCAACGCTAATGTTCTCACTGTTACAATTTGATCACTTACATCATCAACGCTAATGTTCTCACATGCTACCAATTTGATCATTACATCATCAACGCTAATGTTCTCACTGTTACAATTTGATCATTACATCATCAACGCTAATGTTCTCACTGTTACAATTTGATCATTTACATCATCAACGCTAATGTTCTCACTGTTACAATTTGATCATTTACATCATCAACGCTAATGTTCTCACTGTTACAATTTAGATTCACTTACAATTATCAAACCTAATGTTCTCACTGTTACAAATTAGTCATTTACATCATCAACGCTAATGTTCTCACTGTTACAATTTGATCATTTACATCATCAACGCTAATGTCTCACTGTTACAATTTGATCATTACATCATCAACGCTAATGTTCTCACTGTTACAATTTGTCATTTACATCATCAACGCTAATGTTCTCACTGTTACAATTTAGTCATTTTACATCATCAATGCTAATGTTCTCACTGTTACAATTTGATCATTTACATCATCAACGCTAATGTTCTCACTGTTACAATTTGATCATTACATCATCAACGCTAATGTTCTCACTGTTACAATTTGATCATTTACATCATCAACGCTAATGTTCTCACGTTTAAAATTTGATCATTTACATCATCAACGTAATGTTCTCCATTGTTACAATTTGATCATTTACATCATCAACGCTAATGTTCTCACTGTTACAATTTAGTCATTTACATTCATCAACGCTAATGTTCTCACTGTTACAATTTGATCATTTACATCATCAACGCTAATGTTCTCACTGTTACAATTTAGTCATTTACATTATCAACGCTAATGTTCTCACTGTTACAATTTTAGTCAGTTTACATTCATCAACACTAACTATGTTCTCACTGTTACAATTTAGTCATTTACATCATCAACGCTAATGTTCTCACTGTTACAATTTAGTCATTTACATCATCAACGCTAATGTTCTCAATGTTACAATTTAGTCATTTACATCATCAACGCTAATGTTCTCACTGCTACAATTTGATCACTTACATCATCAACGCTAATGTTCTCTCTGTTACAATTTGATCACTTACATCATCAACGCTAATGTTCTCACTGCTACAATTTGATCATTACATCATCAACGCTAATGTTCTCACTGTTACAATTTGATCATTTACATCATCAACGCTAATGTTCTCACTGTTACAATTTGATCACTTACATTATCAACGCTAATGTTCTCACTGTTACAATTTAGTTATTTACATCATCAACGCTAATGTTCTCACTGTTACAATTTGATCATTTACATCATCAACGCTAATGCTCTCACTGTTACAATTTGATCACTTACATCATCAACGCTAATGTTCTCACGGGTACAATTTGATCATTTACGTCATCAACGCTAATTTCTATCTGTTACATTTAGTCATTTACATCATCAATGCTAATGTTCTCACTGTTACAATTTGATCATTACATCATCAAGCTAATGTTCTCACTGTTACAATTTGATCATTTACATCATCAACGCTAATGTTCTCACTGTTACAATTTGATCATTTACATCATCAACGCTAATGTTCTCACTGTTACAATTTGATCATTTACATCATCAACCGTATGTTCTCCATGTTACAGTTTGATCATTTACATCATCAACGCTAATGTTCTCACTGTTACAATTTATCATTTACATTATCAACGCTAATGTTCTCATTTACATTGTCATTACATCAACGTAATTTCAGTACATTTACATTACATCATCACGCTAATGTTCTCACTGTTACAATTTAGTCATTTACATCATCAACGCTAATGTTCTCACTGTTACAATTTAGTCATTTACATCATCAACGCTAATGTTCTCACTGTTACATTTAGTCATTTACATCATCAACGCTAATGTTCTCACTGTTACAATTTAGTCATTATACATCATCAACGCTAATGTTCTCACTGTTACAATTTGATCATTACATCATCAACGCTAATGTTCTCACTGTTACAATTTGATCATTTACATCATCAACGCTAATGTTCTCATCTGTTACAATTTGATCATTTACATCATCAACGCTAATGTTCTCACTGTTACAATTTGATCATTTACATCATCAACGCTAATGTTCTCACTGTTACAATTTAGTCATTTACATCATCAACGCTAATGTTCTCACTGTTACAATTTGTCATTACTATCAACGCTAATGTTCTCACTGTTACAATTTAGTTCATTTACATTCATCAACGCTAATGTTCTCACTGTTACAATTTAGTCATTTACATCATCAACGCTAATGTTCTCACTGTTACAATTTAGATCATTACATCATCAACGCTAATGTTCTCACTGTTACAATTGATCATTTACTATCAACGCTAATGTTCTCACTGTACAATTTAGTCATTTACATCATCAACGCTAATGTTCTGCACTGTTACAATTTATCATTTACATCATCAAGGCTATATTTTCTCACTGTTACAATTTGATCATTACATCATCAACGCTAATGTTCTCACTGTTACAATTTGATCATTTACGTCATCAACGCTAATGTTCTCACTGTTACAATTTGATCATTTACATCATCAATGCGTAATGTTCTCCATGTTACATTTGATCATTTACATCATCAACGCTAATGTTCTCACTGTTACAATTTAGTCATTTACATCATCAACGCTAATGTTCTCACTGGTTACAGTTTGATCATTTACATCATCAACGCTAATGTTCTCACTGTTACAATTTAGTCATTTACATATCAACGCTAATGTTCTCACTGTTACAATTTAGTCATTTACATCATCAACGCTAATGTTCTCACTGTTACAATTTAGTCATTTACATCATCAACGCGTAATGTTCTCATGTTACAATTTAGTCATTACATCATCAACGCTAATGTTCTGACTGTTACAATTTGATCATTTACATCGTCAACGCTTATTTTCTCACTGTTACAGTTTGATCATTTACATCATCAACGCGAATGTTTTCATTGTTACAGTTTAATCATTTACACCATGAACGCAAAAATTGTCACTGTTACAATTTAGTCGTTTACATCATCAACGCTTATTTTCCTACTGCTACGCCTAATCATTTACATCATCAACGCTAATATTCTCACTGTTACACTTTGAACATTTACATCAGCAACATTCTTACTACTATACTTTTTTTTTTTTTTTTTTTTTTTTTTTTTTAATCATGTCAATCATTAGCGTTCTCGCTGCTATTCTTTTTTCAACTACATCATCAACTTTTTTTTTACTGCTATCATCACCATCATCATCAGGTGCCTTGCCGCATGGCGTTGGCGATCATGGACTTCCATCTGTCTCTATCTCTTGTTGCTCCAAGCATCTCCTCCACCCTCCTCGTCTTCAGCCACTCCGTAAGTCCGTCTAGCATTTTCTCCCTGGGTCTACCTGTTGCTCTCTTTCCCTCCAGCTTTCCCGTTGTGACCAGGTGCTCCAAATCACCCTTCCTCATAAAATGGCCTATAAATGTTGCCTGTCTTTTCCTAATCTTCCTTATGAATGATCTACTTGTGTCTGCCTCTTTCACTGCTATACTTTCATCACTTACCTTATCAACTTTCTCACCGTTTACTTTAATCATTTATATCATCAACACTAAACCAACGTTCTCCTGTTACGCTTTAATCATCTAGGTCTACATGATCACTTCTAGCGTTTTAACCACAACATTTAGATCAAGGTGTTGCACCATTCACACCCTTCGCTGCTTTGTATCAAACGTGCTGATTGGCTGATTGCCATGCGCCGTTGCACGTGCCTTTGTGAAGTGCCAAACAATATTCAGCACGTGAGGACATGATGTGGTTATGGTGGACAGCATGGGGGGCTGGGGTAGAAGTATCACGCACCTGCTATTGTGTAGGGAAGAGGATAATCTTTTAGAAAATATGGGCTGTAGTTCTCTAGCGAGGTCACGTACAGACACATTGCTGTCTCCTGAGGTACAGGCGCTGAAAATTGAATATCATATCAATTGATTATCACGTCTTTTGTATCCATGGCAAATTTATCAAACTACTGTCAATTCTTTTTTAAAGATCAAGAGGAACAGAAACAAAGAAGCAAAAAAGTCTTTGGTACTTGTCTGTGACAAAGACAATGATTATGATGATAATAACAACAGCAACAGTAATGATACTGCACTACTATCACTACTACTACTACTACTACTACTACTTATAATAATAATAATAATATAATATTATTAATAATAATAAAAATAATAATGATAATGATGATGATGATGATGATGATGATGATGATGATGATGATGATGATGATGATGATGATGATGATGATGATGATGATGCACACGCTCACAAATCTGGAATTAGCTTATTTTTTTACGTTTTACGTATACGAGTTTTTAGTGTAGCTATCTTTCAGTTGCGTCTGCTATTTGAAACAAACGATTGTAATCAACAACAATAACAAGAACAAGAACAACAACAGCAGCAACAGCAACAACAATAAGGAGAACAACAAAGACGATGATGACGACAATAACAATAAATCACAACCGTTTACTGTATATCACAAAATCATGGGTGTGTTCTAAAAAAAAAAAAAAACCAAAAAAAAACACCTGCATAATGTAACGTCCTTGTTTGAAGTGAGAAGAAGTGGCAGATTGGTTTAGGCATTCGCATGCCAGGAACTAAACTCAAAGATCCTGATCAGGAAGTATCTCTCTGTCGAAACAACTGCAAAACTCGTTCTCTCCTCCATAATGTCTCGCATTGACTATTGCAATTCACGCCTGTCCGGTCTTCCTGCCTCCACCACTCACATCCTACAGCGCATTCAAAACAATGCTGCACGCCTTGTACTCAAAAAGAAAAAAGCTGACCACATATCTCCTCTCCTGGCACAACTTCACTGGCTCCCTGTATCAAAGCGCATACAGTACAAACTAGACACCATGTGCTACAAAAGCCTCAATAACGCAGCCCCCGATTACCTGTCAAGCCTACTTGAGATCTATGCTCCCTCACGTACCCTCCGCTCTGCCTCCGATCCTCTGACTTTTCGCTTTCCACGCACTAAGCTCAATAACTATGGTCCACGAGCCTTCTCTGTTTCTGGTCCGCTCTCCTGGAACAAACTTCCTCTCTCAGTCCGTCAGCAACCTATTTTGTCTCCTTCAAGTCCGCTCTCAAAACTCACCTTTTCTCCTCTGCATAAAATCCTGACCTCACTCAATCCCCTCTGCAGCCTGTCTCCACTCGGAGGGGAATCACATTGCAATATATAATTGTTTATAATATGCTCTCTATAATTTTCCATTGTTTTTATTTTTTCTCCCCATTTATAGCCGTGTGTGTGTGTGTGTGTGTGTGTGTGTGTTGTGTGTGTGGCGTGGGTGCGTGTGTGTGCGTGCGTGCGTGCGTGTGTGTGCGTACGTGCGTGCGTGTGTGTGTGTTTCAGCGCTTAGATTTGATTTTATCAAGATTTTGCGCTATATAAATATTGTAATTATTAATATTATTATTATTATTATAGTTCGTTTCCTGCAGAGGCCTCGACTTTTCTCCTCAGTTTGACAAGAAAATCGAACTGAACGTCTAGACCTTCCAAAATGGACGAAAAATGAGTCGCATATGCCCGGCTGCCCAGGTATAAAGAAATTGGACAGATAGGTTCATTTCCCAATTCCCTCCCCTTTAAGGCCAATCAGCCTTCTTGTCTTCCTAAAGTCTTGGTAACAAAAAACAAAGAAAGAAACAAACAAACAAAACAACAACAAAAAAGCGTGGCACTGCACTGAAGTGCTCTCAACGGGGAGAGCAGCCCAAATTTCACATGGTAAGTCCTCTGTGACAAAAAAGAATGGATATGAATATGAATATGAATATGAATATGAATATGAATATGAATATGAATATGAGTATGAATATGAATATGAATATGAATATGAATATGAATGTGAATATGAATATGAATATGAATATGAATATGAATATGAATGTGAATATGAATATGAATGTGAATATGAATATGATATGAATATGAATGTGAATATGAATATGATGTGAACATGAACATGAACATGAAATATGAACATGAATATGAATATGAATATGAATATGAATCATCATCAGGTGCCCTGCCGCATGACGTTGGCGATCATGGATTTCCATCTGTCTCTATCTCTCGTTGCCCCTAGCATCTCTCCCACCCCCCTCGTCCCCAGGCACTCTGCAAGTGCGTCTAGCATTTTCTCCCTGGGTCTACCCGGCGCTCTCTTTCCCTCCAGCTTTTCCGATGTGACCAAGTGCTCCAAATCCCCCTTCCTCATAAAATGGCCTATAAATGTTGCCTATCTTTTCCTAATCTTCCTTATGAGTGATCTACTTGTGTCTGCTTCCATCAAGACTGTCTCATTTGTTTTCTTTGCTGTCCATGGAACTCTCAACATTCTTCTAAGAAACCACATCTCGGCTACCTCAATCTGGTTCTGGCTTTGTTTGTTGACTGTCCAC
>JAPXFY010000013.1:32874971-32879971 GCA_030674185.1 Monoplex corrugatus
GATCTCTTCAGGGAGAGTGAGTCATTGTCACAGAGCAGTACTAGTCATTTTATCCCGTCTTTTCTTTTCTTGTACACTCCTTGCTCTATTCTCAGAGTGGATTTTTATTTGTCAATTTATTCAATATTTTGCCAGGAACACTTCTTTGTTGTTTAACTGAGTTTTTAAATGTTTTTAGACCTTTTAAATGTACTTTCTAACGATACACAGTATTGCAGTGAGTGAGTTGACATACCATGATATAAAGCCATTCCAACAAAGAAATAAGAGGAAAGCAGGGAGAATTTTTATGATATTAATCAAAGAACATAACTCTTGAGAGTCACGTAGGAATTATCTGCCATATTGGAGAACTTCTCAAATCCAACACAGTTTGTGTTGGATTTGAGAAGTTCTGCAATATGGGAGATAATTCCAACGTGACTCTCAAGAGTTATGTTCTTTGATTAATTACATTCCAACAAAAATTTGTAATGAACACATGAACAGCCTAAGACGTACACAAACGTAGAAAGATATATAAACAGTGGTAGTTCTCGTATTTTTCTATAGTAAACATTAAGGTGAGTACATGGTATTCAACAATAATTACATAACTGAGGGTTCTTTTATGATATTCAACCACTATGTGCATAAGGGGACATCGGTTTATGAAAGCACACACACACACACACACACACACACACACACACACACACACACACACACACACACACACACACACACACACACACACACACACGCAAGAAGACCGTCACTATTGGTACTAGTTTCCATGGACTCCAGTTAGGAACTGTTCAACAATTCACTTACCTGGGTTCAATCATTAGCTATGAGGGACCCAAATCAGAAATCCTCTCGAGGACAGCAAAGACAACATTAGCACTATTCATGCTGAAACCTGTATGGAAGGACAAAAAACATCTCCTCGAACACACAAGATCAGGCTCTTACATGTCCTGGTATATTCCATCTTCCTGTATGTATGTGAGTCATAGACCCTCACAGCGAGTTTGGAAAGACGTGTCCACTCTATGGAAGTGAGATATGATCGCAAGACACTAAACATCGAATACACTGATCTTGTCACCAATGAACAAGTGCGCCAAACCACGAAGGAAAACATTGGACTATATGAAGATCTGTTGACTTCAGTTAAGAAAAGGAAACTGTGTGGGGTATGGTCATGTAACAAGATCCGTTTGCTTGGTTTAATCAGTCATCCTGAAAACTACTGAGGGAGGCAGAAGGAGAGTAAGACAGAAATACTTATGGACTGACAAAACTGCGGTATGGGCAGAGAAGCCATTTTGCGGAGACCCAAGTTTTAGCGCACAATCGGCAGAGCTGGAAGATTCCGGTGAACAGGTCTTTTTAGTATGACGCCACAATTCTAGAGTTAAGAGAAAAGAAGAAGAAGAAAGAAAAAAGAAGAAGAAGAAACAAGACAAACAAGAACAAGAACAAGAAAACAAGAACAAAGAAATAAGAAGAGGAAGAAGAACAAGAACAAGAAGACAACTAGCATCTAGACCGCCATTCAGAGTTTTATAGAAAGGGTGGGGCAGGAATTTGACCCAATTTGGAAACTGAAAAACAAGAACTTTACTTGCTGAAGACGTTCTGGATAATTACAGATCCAACCGTTCCACGCAGTTAGTTCAGACCTTCGTGTAACGGACTTTTTGATAAACTCACAAGGTAACAACATTGATAATCTTCCAAACCTGAAAGCGTTGACACCATAAATCTTTACGGATGAAGAAAACGTCTAATCGCTGCGGGCTTCAAAACCTGTCGCACTAAATATTAACCCTTATATTTCGTCCACTTACTCACCAGCTTCCCGAAGTTACCAGCCTAGCCCTTTCACGCTCTCACCCTGTCTATCAGTCTTATTTTCTTCTTTTTCCTCTTCCTTAACGCCTTGAAGAGACATTTGGGCGCCGCACTAACGAACCGTTCACCAGATTCCTCCAGCTCTGTCGGTTTGTGCCAAAGCCTGGGTCTTTGCAAATGGTGTCAGTCCATCTTTTTTCTGTTTCCCCTCCGTCACCCTCCTTAACAGTTCCCTGGACGACTGGTTTGGCAAGGACATTGGATCTTGTTACATGACCAAACCAACGTAGTTTGCTTTTCCTAACCGAAGTCAGCAGATCTTTACATGGCCCAGAGTGCTGCATGATGGTTTGGCTCACTTGTCCACTGATGATGTGATCAGTGTATCTGATATTAAGTATCTTACTGTATTTATCATTGTATTTATTTCTTTTTTGTCAGAATGGATTTGCTGTGAATTTCAGTCTGCTCTCTCTGCAGAGGACACATCGCACAGTGCAGCGCCATCCATTCTTTTTCTTTTTCCCCTGAAATACAGGTATTTCAACTGAGCTATGGCGACAGTTTTTTTCTACAGAATTTTTCCAGGGCCAACTCCTTTCTTGCCGAAGGATCTTTTAGGATCTGTCAGGAAGCTGGTGGATAGCATGGAGAGTGAAAGGGTTAAGGGATGTTAGGTTACTATCAGTCACAGAAAGTGAAGCACGTCTGCCTAGTTCATTAATCTCGCCATGCATGGCAGCAGAGGTTATCATGTATGTGGTCAACTTTTGATTACCTTGGTGCGATCGTCTGATGCTTTTGGTAGAGGAGCAGAATGTTTTGAATGTTTTGAGGGAGGGAAGTCTGAAATCGCTTTAGATGAAGCGTTCGTTCAAGCGTAGACATCTACTAGCAGAAAGGCATCTGGGTTATCTGTGAAAGTGATTTGAAGTCTTGGTGGCCGAACAAACGTGTGAGATACTGGTTCCTGAAGTAAATTTTTCTCCTTCCTCTGTAGATGTTACAGTCAAAATGTACTCCAACAAACAGTGGTTGAAGCACCTGTCTAGGACGCCCCAAAATCCGGGTTCCAATCTTGAATCAGGCTGGGATTTTTTTCACCTCCCCGCCCCCCTCTTCCACCTCTTAAGTGCTAGTCTTTGGGATGAGACCATAAACGAGATGAGACGTGATCCCGTGTACATGATATATTCAGTGCACGTTGAAAGTTCCAGGGTAACGTCGACAGAGAAAACAAGAACAAGAACAAGAACAAGAACAAGAAAAGAACAAGAAAAAGAACAAGAACAAGAACAAGAAAAAGAACAAGAACAAAGAAAAGAACAAGAACAAGAACAAGAAAAGAACAAGAACAAGAAACAAGAAACAAGAACAAGAAAAAGAAAAGAACAAGAAAAAGAACAAGAACAAGAACAAGAAAAGAACAAGAACAAGAAAAAGAACAAGAACAAGAAAAAGAACAAGAACAAGAAAAAGAACAAGAACAAGAACAAGAACAAGAAAAAGAACAAGAACAAAGAAAAACAAGAACAAGAACAAGAACAAAAAAAGAACAAGAACAAGAAACAAGAACAAGAACAAGAAAAAGAAAAAGAACAAGAACAAGAACAAGAACAAGAACAAGAAAAAGAACAAGAACAAGAACAAAGAAAAAGAAAAGAACAAGAAAAGAAAAAGAACAGAACAAGAACAAGAAAAAGAACAAGAACAAGAACAAAGAAAAAGAACAAGAACAAGAAAAAAAGAACAAGAACAAGAAACAAGAAAAGAACAAGAACAAGAACAAAGAAAAGAACAAGAACAAGAAAAAGAACAAGAACAAGAACAAGAAAAAGAACAAGAAACAAGAAAAAGAACAAGAACAAGAACAAAGAAAAGAACAAGAACAAGAAAAAGAACAAGAACAAGAACAAAGAAAGAAAAGAACAAGAACAAGAAAAGAACAAGAACAAGAACAAGAAAAAGAAAAGAACAAGAACAAGAACAAGAACAAGAAATAGAACAAGAACAAGAACAAGAACAAGAACAAGAACAAGAACAAGAACAAGAACAAGAACAAGAACAAGAACAAGAATAGTTTTTTCATTCAGAAAGATACTGGCATAAGAATACAGCTACTTTCTTTACATCGAGCCACGCCCACGGAGAGTCCACACCAAATGTAACCTATCATAACAGCACAAAAAACGGCAAAAATAATGCGAAACTGGAATATCAGTGATACAAAATGTTTTTAACTAACACAGAAAGTACTGAAAAAATAGGAGAACAAGAACGAATTTTATTTACGAGGGTGTGAAAGAAGCAGTGTGTATGTTTTTTTCTGTTTTTTTTTTAATGAAACATTGCCCAAAAAAGGGTCTAGGGTACACAGAAATTCTATATATGAATCAACAAGGATATTTCAACCATGTAAATAGTAAATATCAGTTCGAAGATGTATAGATCTTAAGCTTATGAGTGAGTAGGGTTATGACTACAAAGCGATGGATATGACTTTTAGCCTACTTGAGATCTATGTTCCCTCACGTACCCTCCGCTCTGCCTCCGATCCTCTGACTTTTCGCTTTCCACGCACTAAGCTCAATACCTATGGTCCACGAGCCTTCTCTGTTTCTGGTCCACTCTCCTGGAACAAACTTCCTCTCTCAGTCCGTCAGCAACCTACTTTTGTCTCCTTCAAGTCCGCTCTCAAAACTCACCTTTTCTAATCTGCATAAACTTTTGACCTCACTCAACCCCCTCTGCAGCCTGTCTCCACTCGGAGGGGAATCACATTGTAATATACAATTGTATATAATATGCTCTCTATAATTTTCCATTGCTTTTATTCTTTCTCCCCATTTATAGCCATGCGTGTGTGTGTGTGTGTGTGTGTGTGTGTGTGTGTGTGTGGTGTGTGTGTGTGTGTGTGTGTGTGTATGTGTATGTGTGTGTGTTGTGTGTGTGTGTGCGCGCGCGTGCGTGTGTGTGCGTGCGTGCGTGCGTGCGTGTGTGTCTGTTCAGCGCTTAGATTTGATTTTATCAAGATTTTTGCGCTATATAAATATTGTAATTATTATTATTATTATTATAAAGAAGAGCTAATTAATTCATGATGTGTTATAGACTTCTTCTTAACCCTTTGACTCCGGCACTGCAAAAATTTAACCCTTTGA
>JAPXFY010000013.1:32884971-32889971 GCA_030674185.1 Monoplex corrugatus
CCACAATGACAATGATTCTTTATTTTCCAACGGTAAATGCTATTGGCTAGAAGCCATTTTTCAAACTTGCCGTTGCTGTTCTATACACATGACATTTGTTTGCTGCAACAAGTACAGCTCAAGGAAAGATACATGTTGAATACTAAAATTAAGATAATGTTACAATGACATCAAGAAACGTACACAGTCAGCACTTAAAAATAGATAGACAGACAGACAGATAGATAGATAGACAGATAGACAGATAAATGAATAGATAGATAGATAGATAAATAGATAGATAGATAGATAGATAGAGAAAGAGAGAGAGAGAGACAGAGACAGACAGACAGACAGAGAAACAGACAGAAAATACATTACTTATGTCTTACCTGTCAAATGTCAACTGGTCTTACTTTTAGACATGTTACGTGCACGCGTGCTCGCTCATACGAAAGCATGCATCCATTTCAGCGTTCACCTCAGAAACATTGAGAACACTGACAACACTAGCCCTGTGCTGATGATGACCGGAACAGATCGCTCTGATTACTACTGTCACATGTGATCCAAGTTCTGTCTCGGTTGACAGGTGTGTGTGTGTGTGTGTGTGGGGTGTGTGTGTGTTTGTGTGGTGTGTGTGTGTGTGTGTGTTTGTGTGTGTGTGTGTGTGTGTGTGTGTGTGTGTGTGTGTTGTGTGTGTGTGTGTGCGTGTCTGTGTGTGAGTGCGTGTGTGTGTGTGTGTATGTGTGTGTGTGTGTTTGCGTATGTGCATACATACATACACACACATACACACAGATATATATATATATATATACACCAGTATACACACACACACACGCACACACACACACACACACACACACACACACACACATACATACACACACACATACATACAGTTAAACGTTGTTCCATAGCTCTGAGATCGTAAGAGAGCCAGTAACCAGAATCCCCACTTTCTTTTAGCCTTAGTATTATGAGGACTGTTGCCACCTCACCTATTTCGTTTTGCTTTCCCCAACCATGAACAAGGACAGGCATTCAGTTACAGCTGGGTGAGATGCAGACAGCTCAGGCGAAGTCTTACTCAAACCTCCACCCCTACACCCGCAAATCCCAAGTCAGGATCGAACTCAGATTTTCGGAATAGAAGACGTGGACCTCGGCTGTACATAATCCAGGCATGGATACAACCAGCCTAATGAAGTATAAATCAATCCTCACAAAGGTATCAGTGCTTCATTATTAAGTAGCACTTACTTGCCTCTAAGAGACAGAAGCGCTCGTAAACTTCCCATTGCCCAAAACGTAACCACTTAAAAGCACACTATTCAGCATCCAAATTAAGCGAGTTTGTGACTTGATGAAAGTGGAGACCTTCACTTATGAGATAAGAAGAAACATAAATCGAGAAAAGACAGAACGAAAACAGAGATAGGCAGATAGAAAATGAATAGCAAAGGGGATAGGTAGGTGGGTGGGTGGGTAGGTAGATGATTGGCAGATAGAAGATGGATAAATATGTGGGCGGATAGGTACGTGGGTGGGAGGATAGGTAGATGATTAGATAGGTAGAACTATAGAAATATGGATTGATAGATAGATAGATAGATAGATAGGATAGATAGAATAGATAGATAGGTAGGTAGGTAGATAGATAGGTAAATAGACAGACAGACAGATAGATAGATAGATAGATAGATAGATAGATAGATAGCAAGATAGAGAGAAGAAGAGAGACAGACAGATAGATAGATAGACAGACAGATAGATAGATAGTAGACAGAGAGAGAGAGAGAAGAGAGAGAGACAGAGACAGAGAGACAAGAGACAGACAGACAGAATCATCCATACTTATACTGATAAATAGGAAAAGTAATGAATATCATTATGGTTATAGTTATAGTTATGGTTATGAATGCAGGGATCAGACAGGATAGGTGAAGGGTTGGCGTTAAGGTAAAGTGGTCGGGATTGGGTTCAATCCAATGAGGTCAGGATAGGTTTAGTGCTTATTGACCTGGTTATGGTCACCGTTACGGTTATGGTTATGGTTACAGATATACGTGTAGTTATGATTATAGATAAGATTTCGACTCCGTTGGTGAAAAGGGGCATGATGGAAGTACACATTAGGGGTTAAGAGATGGGTTACAATTATTTTTTTTGTGGAACTATCCAATCTGTGCTGAAAGGCGTTTACACGTAAACATCGTCGTCGTCGTCGACGTGTCTCGTCATCAACTTCTTCTATCTCATCTCATCATCATCATCATCATCATCATCATCATCATCATCCTCATCTTATCATCAAGAAGAAGAAGAAGAAGAAGAAGAAACAACAACAACAACAACAACATATATCATCAGACTATCATAATTTTTAAGTTATCGTTCTAAGTGTGTGTACAGTGTGTATTTGTGTGTATGTGTGCGTGCATGTGTGTGTGTGTGTGTGTGTGTGTGTGTGTGTGTGTGTGTGTGTGTGTGTGTGCGCCACCTCGCGCGTGAGTGTGTGTATGTGGTGTGTGGAATGAGTGTGTAATTGTGGTGTGGTGTGTGTGTGTGTGTGTGTGTGTATACGTGTGTATGTGTGTGTTGTGTGTGTGTGTGTGTGTGTGTGTGTGTGTGTGTGTGTGTGTGTGTGTGATGTGTGGAGTGTGTGAATGTGTAAGTGTGAATGATATGTGTGTGCATGCGTGCGTGCATGCGTGTGTGTGTATGTGTGTGTGTGTGGTGTGTGTGTGTGTGTTGTGTTGTTAAATACAAGTGCGCTTACATGTGAGTGAATGTGTTGGATATGTGCATGCGTATGCATTCATGCGTATGTGTGTGTGCACATGTGCAGTTAAGTGCGTGTGTGTGTGTTTGTGTGCACGAGAGAGAGAGAGAGGGAGGGAGATAGAGAGAGAGAGTAATGCCACTCATGCATCAGATTGATTTAAACTATATAAACCAAGAAGACGGTGTCCAGCCTTTCGTAAAAACAAAACAAAACAAAACAAACAAAACAAACAAAACAAAACAAAAAATCGGATTTAAAAAGAAACATACCAATCTCATCATTTCTGTATCGTCAAGAGCACTGTGAGTGGCGATACAAATAAGTTTTTTCATAAGCTAATACTGCTAATGCAAGACTTTTTGATAATGTACAGGTGTCAAGGGAAAGCACTCTTACTCAACTTCGTCCATGACAAGCAGACGTCTGCTTGTCGTCTGCCAGATCCAGCCGGTTTGCGAAGTGTCTGTAAAGACGGCGAAAGGCACACAAAGTTGACAGGTGATCAGAAAAAAATGCTTGTTGTGTCACTGTCTGAGGTAGGATAGAGTGTAAAACGTATCGCTGAATGTTTAATTAGCTGCGAAAATTCTGTTAATTTGAAGCGACGTCGACGATCGAGACACAGGAAAGGTATGAGACAGCCGGAGTAGAGAACTAAACTCTTTTAAATTAATTAAAATGATTGGCACTGAAAGACTGACAAAACAGAAAATATTACACGCTGATATTCAGTTGTGGAACAGGTCATAGGACAATCATTGAAATATAAAGTCGCTTCTTGTGCTGGAAGTACGACTATTCTTCGTATTGGGCAACACAGAAAATCAGACATACAGCAGATGAAGCAGGATTTCAGTGTGGAGAGAAAGCAGTCATGCGTGAAATAATTTGTTGGAAACGAATGCAGTGATGTAGATTTTCATTGAGCAATTGTAGACTGGAGAGATATTTTTGACTGTATTGTTGACATGGAGCTGTGTTCATCAAGAATGAAGACAGAGCGGCTGGAGAGGTGAGAGCCTGGGTGTCAACGACAGAGTTCACGAATGAATGGTTTTGGCTCATATATTTTGATAATGATAACAACAACAACAACAATGATAATAATAATAATGATGATAATAATAATAATAATAACAACAATGATAATAATGATAATAAGAATGATGATGATAATGATAATAGTAATGTATTTTCATTTGTATAGCACAGACAGTCCACATCAAATGAAATAAATGTTTTAAATAAAAGAAGAAAAAAAAAAAAAACCACGTGAAAAAATAAAGGGAAAAAAAAAGAAAAACTTGAGAAGCTTAAAGTTTTTGTTGTCTATGGCGAACCTGCATTCTTTCTGACAGTCCACGAATGGCCAGTACAGTGCCCAACTTCAAGGTCAATTGAGAATATTTGGGGTATTTTTTGTATTGAAAAACAAATTCAAATGGCTAGAATATTACTCCAACTGCGTTGCAGACTTAAACATCTGTGTTGGATGACAGATGACAACTCAAGACAACGCTGAGACGCCTGCGTCACCTCTGGGTTGAGAGAGGTCACACCATTAAAGTGTAAATCGTTTTCGTCGGCATTTTGCAGGTAAGACAACACATCACGTTGATTTGTTGCACGATGTCATCACATGTAAATGTCACCAAAAAGAACAAGCAAACAATAAACAAGCAAGAAAAGCAAACGAACAAGCAAACAATAAACAAGCAAGAAAACAAACAACAAGAACATGAAAATGCAGAACAACACATGAAGTGTGCATTTTAATGATTATAGTGATTAGCTCTAACTGTCGGAAGAAGTGGTCGCAAAACCTGCAAAGGTCGTACAGACAATTCCTTTTTTCCCTTCGTATTTCCCCCTTTTCCTTTCTTCCATTTATTGATTTATATTTTGAATATTTAGGTAAGCATACAACAAAACTTGTTTTTAGTCTTTACGGGAATAGCATGATAGTAGTCCAAAGCTGTAGTCAAGTTGCCACAATTAAATAAATGCATCATTATTCATGCATTGCAAAGCACAATACTTAACAGATTTATCACACCTACGAGACGTGTCTGTTCGCTCTCTCGTTCTCTCTCTTCTCTCTGTCTCTCCATCAAACACACACACACACACACGCCGCGCGCGCGCATTCACACACACGCACTGAGTGCACTTATTGCTCGCAGAATAATCCTCTTACCCACCTACCCCGTTCGAGTTTCCACTTATTGCA
>JAPXFY010000013.1:32899971-32939971 GCA_030674185.1 Monoplex corrugatus
GTGAGCGAGGTAGCTGATTCCAGATAGTTGGAGCTTGATAGGAAAAAGAACGCTGGCCAAACCTTTTAGTGCGGACTATGGGGATACTATAGAGACGGGTGTCGGATGAGGACCGCAAGGTTCGAGATGGCGTGTAGAGATGTAACAGATGGGCGAGATACTCAGGACAGGAAGACTCAATAGATTTGAAGCAGAGACAGGCAATCTTGTAGGATATTCTTTGCTGACCCGGGAGCCAGTGAAGAGAACAGAGCAATGGCGTAACATGGTTAAATTTTGAAGAGCGGAAGATGAGACGGGCAGCATGATTTTGAACTTTCTGAAGTTTGTTAATGAGGTGAGAGGGGGAACCAGACAAAAGAGCATTACAGTAATCAAGACGAGATAGAACAAGTGCACAGACAAGAGTCTTTGTCGTGTCTTCTGAGAGGAGATGGCGGATAGAAGCAATTCGGCGGAGTTCAAGAAAACAAGTCCGACAAACGTTGCTAACATGCAGATGGAAGGACAGGGTTTGGTCAAGAGTTACACCAAGGTTACGGGCAGAATAGGAGAGAGTGATAGACGAGTCAACAAGTGTGATGGAGGTTGGAAGAGAGGGGTGATTTTGGAGTTTGGGTGGGGTGATCAAGATCAATTCGGATTTCTCTTCATTCAATTTCAGTTTGTTTTCAGTCATCCAATCCTTCAGGTCGGCTACACAAGATTGGGTGTTTTGGATCATGAGGGGAAGGTCAGGGAGAGGCCCAGAGACATACAGCTGATTGTCATCCGAGAAAGAATGATGCTGAAGTAGGTGTTCTTGGACAATAGAGGAGACAGGATAGGTGTAGAGAATGAAAAGTAGGGGGCCCAGAACAGATCCCTGTGGCACTCCATAGGTCAGACAGGAAGCATTAGAAGAAAGACCATTGACAGAAACTACTTGCAGACGATCGGTGATGTAAGAATGAAACCAATTCAAGACAGTATTCAAGTATGTGTGTCTGTTGTCTGTGACTAAAATGTATTAGCAAGATTTTCTATGATCTATATGAATGGATCATTACTAAATCTGGGTCAAAGGTGTGGACCATTTATTGAATGTCATGGTGCAGAGGTCAAGGTCACACAGACAAAAAATGTCTAAAATTAGCGCTCTTTCGTGAAGATGGGTGAGCAGCATTTTCTCAGGAAATTCTGGTAAAATTTACATTTTACTGTTGTAACAGTCTGGTATTGTCCTCGTTTCAAATCAGTCTTTATAAATACGCTTCTTAAAATACTAATGTTTATACTAAAAGGAAGACTGTTAGAATGGCTTGATGATCTTTCTTTTTGTGCTTGATTTTGTGCACCACAGTTGAAAGGTTCATCCCACCAGTCATTCTAGCTCTAACAACAATTCACCAAAACCAAGCTCATTCAGTCGAAATCCCAGTGCCAGGAAGCCCATGGGAGACAGAGGTGTCAAGCCACAGTAGGGCCACCCACTATAGGAGACTCTGTAGGGTTGGAAAGAAGGAAAGGTGTTTGACGGGTGGCTCAGTTGGTTATAGGACTTGGTTATAAGACCTGTCAGGAAAGCGAGAGGTCTAGGATTTCATCCCTTGTCTGGCAGGGATTTTCTCCCACCCCATCCACTATACTAATCTTTCGGGTTAATTGATATGCCATGTGTAACATGCACTTAGCGTATGTTAAAGATACCACGACAAACAAAGAGTTGTCATTGGCAAAATTGTGCAGAAAAATCTACTTTCATAGATAAACATACATGCATACAGAGAGAGAAAAAAAAGAGAAAAATGTACTACTGCAATTTTCCTCGGTGAGAACAGCCTGCATTTCACACAGTAAATGAAAACAAAAATTAGGACAGAAACTTCCAGTCCAACCCAAGGGAGCGGGAATGGTAAATGAAGGGGTAGGGGCAAACAGTTGTTTGACTTTTTGAAGGGATGGTTGAAGACGGCAGGCAGTGAAGTGTTACAAGTCAGTTACCTAGCTAGTTCGTAGTTGATATTTGCTTGTTAGTGTAATTGCTGTTCTGGTTGGCGGCTACTTGGATCATAAACATAATGACACACACACACACATGCGCGCACGCGTGCGCTCACGCACACACACGTACACACACACACACACGCGCGCACGCGCGCACACACACACAGAGGCACACACAAACTCATACACACACACACACACACACTCTCTCTCTCTCTCTCTCTCTCACACACAAAGCTTGTTACAGCTGGATACTCAGCATGTGGAATTGCCCTACTCTCGCGTGAGTTCAGATCACCCATGAGTTTGAAATTTCTGAACTATCGTACGTTCAAATTTGATGCCATTGAACTTTTACCATGACTTAGTACTAACGGTGAAAAGAAAGCATTCGTTTTGTTCATTTATTTATTTATCAATTACTTTCTTTCTTTGGCCATATAGCAGTACTGTAGACTGTTTAAAAAAGCCCGAGACGAAAGCCACTTCGGGAAATATATCTGCTGCCGTGAATCTCTGCCAGGGTAAGCATTTTACCTTCTTTTATACCACGTTGTAACCTTGATTCCCCGGTGGCTTTGATGTTTACGCCTGTTGGCTGGCTGGCTCTGTTGATACAGCTGTAGCTTCATGATCTGATTTTTCGAGCTCAGTCCCAGCTGGTGACATATACACTGGCCTGTTCGCTTTGCATCTTTATCCTTCAGGTTTTCTTGTAGTGATAGCATAGCGTTTCATACGTACCTCCTTATACTGGATCTTCTCCATCATACGTCACCTGTAATGTTAGTGCGATGGAATTCATTCCGAGCGCGGAGATGTCATAACAGTAATAATAATAATATAGTGATAATGACGATTATGATGATACTACTACTACTATTATGATAATAATAACAATAACAATAATGATAATATGATAACAGTAATAATGAAAATGATATTGATATAATGACATTCATAAGGCGTCAAATCTTGATTCAAGAATCAAATCAAAATGCATATTTTCATCTTTCACCAAAGCAATCACAACAACGACAAAACCGTCAGGACACAAAGCTCCTGCAGACTGGGGGTGGGGTGGGGGGGGGGTGGGGGTCGGAGTAGACAGGAGTGCATTTGCACTCTGCGCACTATGAAGAACCTATAGCAGTGGAAGAATAGTCTCTAGCAAAAATCTGTAAAAGATGTGCACTTTCATAAGTGTATCCGCACATAATGGAATGGGTGGCGTCACACTATGGCGATGTGCTTTCCCTGACAAAACAGTCCGCTTGTCGTGAGAAAATAATTCGTTGTTTGCAGCAACGACAACAGAATTAAATTCAATTCAAACCAGTTCAGTTCATTCCATCGAGAATACTAATGTCCATGACACCGAACGTTTTTAATCCCAAGTAAACAAACACACAACCAGAATAGTGTGAACCATGGTTATCATGTTGCACAGTTTAATGATAGTTGGTGTGTGTGCAGCACGTTCGACAGCAACTGTCCTCCTGCTGCACTGTGCCTGTAGTGGACAAGAAGCCCCGCACATTCAGGACCCGAGTCAATAACACCCCAAGACACCACACGGCGTCATTTACACGTTCCCTTACCACCTGAACGATCTCAACCGACCTTCACAAGGTTCCAGAAAGTAAACAGGTCAAGCTTGGGAGAACAAGGGGCAGGGGTGCAGGAGTGGGCTAGTGACGTGGTGAGGGCCTCAACTTTTCTCGGGATCAGCATTGTGAGCGTGTTCCGATCACTTCCCTGAGGCGACTGACTGACTGCCGACTGACTGACTGCCCTTTATGTCATCTAAGTCATGTTTCATTTATAACAGGGTTGGCCTAGGATGCGATGATTCCAAGTTTTATTGCTGGTCTGACAGGGATCTTTCTCCCTGTCCACAAGACTTTGAACGGTTGTCTGGGTGCTAGTCTTCTAGGTAACATTGTGATAAACTGAAACTATGCCTTTTTAACGCTCAGTCAACATGCACTGATGGCAAAGCTGATGTCATTGCTGACTTTATCGCAGATGAGCATGTTGACATTGCTTTTATCACCGAAACATGGCTTAACCCCCTTGGTCATGAACCTATACATGTGAGTCTCACTCCGAGTGGTTACAGGGCTTGCTTCTTTCCATCGCTCATCCCGAGGTGGTGGTATCGCCATCTCTACAACACCTCCATTCCCGCCTGTCTTTCTCGCAGTCTCTGCCTTTCTCCCATCCTTCTTTCGAGCACGTTGAAGTATCCTTCCAATCCACCCCTCACCCCATCACCTTCTCCTGTGTCTATCGACCTCCACCTAGCTCTGCCAACAAGCTCACCACATCCATGTTTCTCTCTGACTTTGATCAACTTCTTGATTACTACTGCCTCTTACCTGGAAATCTCATCATTCTAGGTGACATCAATGTCCACTATGACAACACTCACCGTTATGACACAAGACATATCATCAACTCTCTGTCCAATCACAATATGACTCAACACATTTCTGAACCAACCCATCAAAAAGGTCACATTCTTGACTGGATCATTTCTCGTGATCACCGCAATTCAGCTACTGATAACTGCTTAGTTCTTTCTACCGTCTAACTTCAGCTCTTCCATCTGACCACTCTGCAATTCTCTGTTCTCTTGACATTCCTCCTCCTTCCCGTACCATGCGCACAGTGACTCGACGCAATCTCAAATCTATCGACCTCTCCACATTTTCATCTGATGCCTTCCGTCTCCTTTCTGAAAAGTCACATAACCTTGCCGATGAATTCTACACTACTCTCCACCATCTTCTGGACACTCATGCTCCAGCCACAACCCGTCTTTTACCTGACCGCCCCCCTACCCCCTGGCTCACTCATGAGATTGCCTGTGCAAAACGTGCCCGCCGCAGAGCAGAGCGCCGCTGGCGCAAATCCAAACTCACTGTACATAGGCAACTTTTCCAAGCCTGTAAAACAGAAGTATCCACCCTCATTGCATCTGCAAAAACAAACTATTTCCAAATCAAAATCCTGAATGCCTCTTCTTCAAAAGAACTCTTTACAACCATGAATCATCTCCTTGGCACACGAAAAGATTTACCTCTCCCAACAAAACACACAAATGAAGAACTCCCATCTGTATTCTCCAAGTATTTCACCACCAAAATACAAACTCTTCGTGACAGGCTTGACCCTTCCTTCTCTGGCACACCTCTTACTACTCTTACCCCAGTCTCACAAGAAGAAATTCTCAACACAATCAGATCCATGTCGTTCAAAACCTGCGAACTGGATCCTCTTCCAGGTTCTCTCTACTCTGACTGTCTCCCTACGCTCCTCCCATTCATCACTGACATCATCAACACTTCTCTCCAAACTGGAACTGTCCCAGATTCCTTCAAGTCTGCTATTGTTCACCCTCTCCTCAAGAAATACAATTTAGACCAAAATGAACTGAACAATTACCGGCCTATCTCTAATCTCTCTTTCTTGTCAAAACTGCTTGAAAAAGTTGTCCTCAACCAACTGAACTCTCACCTGTCTGCCAACAATCTCCTCAATCCTTTCCAGTCAGCCTACCGCCAGTGCCATAGCACTGAAACTGCCTTGCTACACATTCTCAACAATCTCCTCCTTGCAACTGATACCGGCAAAGTCTCTCTCCTCACACTCCTTGATCTGTCTGCAGCCTTTGATACCATTGATCATGGTATTCTCCTTTCTAGACTTCATCATACTTTTGGCATCTCTGACATTGCTCTCTCCTGGTTCACTTCTTATCTATCAAACAGAAAACAAACTGTTCTCATCAATGGCACTTACTCTCAACCTGCATACCTGACCTGTGGTGTTCCACAAGGATCTGTCCTTGGCCCTGTTCTTTTCACTCTTTACACCTCCCCCCTGTCCACCATCATCAACTCCCACTCTATAAAACACCACTTCTATGCTGATGACACCCAACTTCAAGACAGTGACTCACCTGACAATATACAGCGCCTCCTGACTCGCACCACTGAGTGTTACTCGGACATCAAAAATTGGATGACATACAACAAACTTCAGCTAAATGATGACAAGACAGAAGCTATCCTCATTGGCACCCGTCAAAAACTTTCTCAGCTGCCTCCTCTTTCTCTCCCATTATGTAACACATCAGTCCCAATTTCTGATTCAGCTAAAAACCTTGGTGTCTGCATTGACTCTACCCTCTCCATGAACAACTTTGTTTCTCAAATTGCCAGATCTTGCTATTATCACCTCCATCGTATAAGGCTGATCAGGAAGTATCTCTCTGTGGAAACAACTGCAAAACTCGTTCTCTCCTTCATAATGTCTCGCATTGACTATTGCAATTCACTCCTGTCCGGTCTTCCTGCCTCTACCATTCACATCCTACAGCGCATTCAAAACAATGCTGCACGCCTTGTATTCAAAAAAAAAAAAGCTGACCACATATCTCCTCTCCTGGCACAACTTCACTGGCTCCCTGTATCAAAGCGCATAGAGTACAAACTAGACACCATGTGCTACAAAAGCCTCAATAACGCAGCCCCCGATTACCTGTCAAGCCTACTTGAGATCTATGTTCCCTCATGTACCCTCCGCTCTGCCTCTGATCCTCTGACTTTTCGCTTTCCACGCACTAAGCTCAATACCTATGGTCCACGAGCCTTCTCTGTTTCTGGTCCGCTCTCCTGGAACAAACTTCCTCTCTCAGTCCGTTAGCAACCTACTTTTGTCTCCTTCAAGTCCGCTCTCAAAACTCACCTTTTCTCCTCTGCATAAAATCCTGACCTCACTCAATCCCCTCTGCAGCCTGTCTCCACTCGGAGGGGAATCACATTGCAATATATAATGTATATAATATGCTCTCTATAATTTTCCATTGTTTTTATTCTTTCTCCCCATTTATAGCCGTGTGTGTGTGTGTGTGTGTGTGTGTGTGTGTGTGTGTGTGTGTGTGTGTGTGTGTGTGTTGTGTGTGTGTGCGTGGGTGCGTGTGCGTGCGTGCGTGTGTGTGCGTGCGTGCGTGTGTGTGTGTTTTAGCGCTTAGATTTGATTTTATCAAGATTTTGCGCTATATAAATATTGTAATTATTATTATTATTAATTAAGTCGAGATAAACGTGTAGAAAGGAGTTCCCTAACGAAATTCTGTTGAACAAAAATCTACTCTTACAGGTAAATAAAAATACATGCACAGAAAAAAAAATAGAAAAGCTGGTGGTTCCGTACTATGGCGACATTGTTACCCCTTGAAGAGTAATCCCCCATTTCACCCGGAAATACTGTTGTGACCAAAAAGTCATCATAATCCAATCCAATCCAATCCAGTGTGTTTGAACACGGCGACGAGAAACGTTTTCAGTTATATTTCTTCTCTTTTCTGAAATATTGGTCATAAAGCACGAAATGGTGTTTACTCGAAATCTATCAGGAATTCCTGCATATTTAAGTGTAAAAGGAAATAATTCACGATTTTGAGTTGCAGTGAAATTTAATTATCCTTAAGTTTCCACATCTGCTGCTTACTCTTGAATTTGTCCCAGACTGCGTGCAATTGCTCAATGGGATTATATTTGTGTATATTTTTGTTCACCTATGAGAGCGGATTTTTCTACACAATTTTGCAATAGACAATTCTTTTGCTGTCGGGGTAATCTTTTACATCTGCCCATCAGTCTGCCTGTCTGTGTACCCATTTTTATGTCTAGCCTAAGGCAGACCAGTTGCCGTGGTGTAGTGGTTAGCGCAACGGACTACCGACTGGAAGGTTGTGGGTTCGAATCCTGTTAGTCCCTTCAAAAATCATTGTGGGATTTCTCGGCTCTAACCGGCTCCTACCCAGAGTTGGGCGTGCTATGGGCTCATTGGGAAGAATGGAACCACACAGTCGAGTCTCATCCACTTCACGGATACGTCATTGAGGGTGTTGCTCAAATCTTCTAACACCGCAGATGTCTGTATCTCTCGGGCCTGGTTGACGCCAGGATAGTAAGCGTAGAGTACAGCTCTGTCAGGCAGTCTCAATCCAAATAGAATTCTGTAGTATCATGATTATCATCCTTATCGACGCCATCATCATCGCATTGTAAAAAGTGTTCCCAGCTTCTGCGGACATTAAGGTGGCATAGAAAATAGGACGAAAAAACAGGTGAGCAGAAAGGTAACCTCCCTGAGTGCAGTGATAAAAAATGTCTTAGCCTACTGCATGTTTCCATCCTATCCTATGTCTGTATCCATTTACTAAAAAAGTATTAATTAATTTAGACTTGACTTTCGTGTTCACTTAATTACGTATTTATTTCTTTGTCTTTGCACGTACAGTTTTGGTCTCATTTTGTTTCAGCTCGCCCGTAAAATGTTAGACCACGCAAGAATACGACCACACCCTCTGCGCCACAAAAGAGCAGCAGCAGAATTGGCAAGAACAAGACCAAGAACAAGAACAAGAAGAGCAAGTGAGTGTTCCATTAAATGTCTTGTAGAAAAAAAATGAAATCTAAAAAAAAACACCAGAGCGGACTTTTAAAAGACAAAGAAATATAAACGAGAGAGGAAGATTAATTGCAAAACACACAAGGGAACAAGAACAAAAGCAACAGGAGCAACGATACAGGAGGTGAAGAAAAGTAAAAGAAGGAGCAGAAAAAGAATAACAACGGAAAAGACAACAAGAGCAACTGGGACAATAGGATAAAAAACTTGTAGCAAGAACAAGAGATAGAGACAGATGGAAGTCCATGATCGCCAACGCCATGCGGCAGGGCACCTGATGATATTGATGATGAGCAAGAACAAAAAGAACAGTAAGCTAAAACAGGAACAAACAGAGACTGGCAGCACAGACAGAACAAACTAAGACCAGTAAAAACGACAACAGCAAGGGGATATAAAATTATCAGGACCACAACACTAACAGTACTAAAAAGAAGAAAATCAAGAAGACAAAAACAAAGAAATTGGAAATTTTGTTTTAAAAAACACAAACGCACACATCAGAAAGACCAACAGCAGAGACAAAAAAAAGAAAAAAAAGTCAAGGACGATAAGAGTCGAAAAAGAAGAGCGAAAACGAACGGAATGGGAAAACTGTCAACAAAAGCACCCTACGAAGAACACCACGAAGAACAGGAAAAGAAAACAAAAACGAAAAAGAAACCTATAAAATAGACCAAAAATAACGAGGAAAAAACAAAACAGGACCTGAAAAGCGAAAAAGCAAGAGCAACAAGAACAACCCAAAAATAGAAACAAAGAGAAAACTAAGACAAGTTAAACGACCGCACAAAAGAACTGCGAAGTCAGCAAGAAGACGAAGAGAACTATTTACAGAAAGAACAGTTTAGAGGAGCAAAAATGACAACAGCAAGAGCACAAGAACAATATCATCAAGTGCCAGAAACAGAACAGAAAGAGCACTAAGAAGAAAACAAAAATAAACAAGAGAAGAAAAAAAAAAAGAAAAGTGATTAGGGAGAAAGAATAGAAAAGCAGATGATGAAACAAAACTACGAAAAGAGAATGAAGATAAACAAATAAATGTGTGTAAAAACACACACATTCTAACAAAAATGAAATGAAGAGAAAAAGAAGAAATAACGATACGAAAAAGCAGCTGAGGAAAAATATTAAGAAAGAAGATAAGAGGACGAAAACAAACGAACAAATCAACAAACAAACTAACAAAGAAGGAAGAAGACGATGAAAAAGAAGTGTGAAAAGATAAAAGATGAAATCAAAAGACCGATGATGATGAAGAAGAAACAGTGCAAGAAGAAAAAAAAAGAAGAAAAAAAGGATAACAAGAAAAAAGACGAAGAAATTAACAACAAAGAAGAGGACGAAGAATATAAGAATAGAAAACTTGACAGATTAAATTAAGAAAAAAAAGGAACCAGACGATAAAACACGAGAAAAGAAAACATAAGATTACGCACAAACACAAAGAACAAGAGGAACAAACACATTAAAGAATGAAAAAGTCGCAAAACAGGAGATAAACATGGAGAAGAAAATATTACACGAAAGATGACAAAGTGGTGATCAGCAATAATAAACGAAAGAGACGATGATAAAGGGTAAAGAAAACACACACACAAAAGACACACGAAAGAAAATGAAAACTTGACAAACAAGAAAGAAGATCAAGAAAAAGTTCAAAATAAGTCAAAAGAAGGTCATGAAGGAGATGGAGAAGAAGCAGAAGAAGAACAAGAAAAAGAGCAACAAAAACACAGGAAGGAAATGAACAAAGCAAACAAGAAACGAAAAGAGAAAATGAAGATGAGGACGGAAAGAAAACACACCTTTACATACACAAAAATGAGTATGAAGAACAGAAATATGATTAACAAAACAGGTAAAAAAAGAAGAAGCAGAAGAATGATAAAATGAGAAAACAAAAAGGAAACGAAGAAAATGAACAAAATCAAAAGAAGAGAAAGGAAGAAAAGAAACAAGAGGAAAAAAACCAACCAAGAACGGCGTGGAAGAAAAAAGTAATAGTAAACAAAAAGATGACAAACATAATAAACAAGAAAGACGAAAAGATGACAAACTAAAAAGAAGATATAGGAGAAAAAAAACTAACAAACAAAAAACAAGATGAAGAGAAACAAAACTGACAACCTACCCACACAAAACAAAGAATAAGGAATAAGAAATAAGGAAAATGAAAGAAAGCTCAAAATGACAAGACCCAACAAACAAAACGGTGATAAAGAAGAAGTAAAAACCAGGAAAAGTAAGAACAAAGAAAAGAAGAGGAAGAGTACAGAAGAAGACATAACAAGCAAAAAATAAGCAAAAGAAGAAAAAAGACACGAAAAACGAAGAACAAATATAACAGAGCTGAAGACGAAGGGTAAAGATAGAAATAAAATGGAGAAGGAAATAAAAGAAACATGAAAAAGACAAAAAACAACAACAACAGCTAAAGAAGATCAAGAAGTAACGTAAAAAAGAGAGAAGGAAGAAACAGGACAAAAAGAAGAAAATAACAAATAAGACAGAAATTAAGGAAGAAAGCATAAGAGTCTGGAAGAAAAAAGAGAGAAAACAACAAACAAGAAAGAAGACGAACAAAAAAGTAGAGGAAAAAGAATTCAGTAACAAGCAAAAAGTTAATAAAGGAAAGAAGACAGCAGAAAAAGACTAAAGTAACAAACATAAAACAAGACGAAGAGCTAATAAAATACAAAGAAGAAAAGAACAACAAAAGAAATGAAAAAGAAGGAGAAAACACAAAGAAAACAAACAGCAGAAAAAGAAGAAAATAACAAGCAAGACAGAAAATGAAGAAGAAAATATAACCGTGATAGAAGAAAAAGACGAAAATAATATAATAGAAGATGAAGAAAAAAGAAGATAAATTAAAACAATTAACAAGAAAGAAAACGAAGAAGATAATGATATAACAAATACTAAAAGAAAAACGAGAAAAGAAACAACAGAAAAAGAAGAAAAAGTTGAAGAAGAAGATGAAGAAGGAAAAAAAGAAAAGAAAAAGAAACTGAAGAAGACGGACAGAAAGAAAAAACTGAAGAAGAGGAAGAGGAAATTAACAAAGATAGAAAACAAAGGTAGAAAAAATAAGAAACTATTATGCAAGAAAGAAAACAAAGAAGTCAAAAGAACAAAAGCAGAAGAAAAAGACGAAAACAGCAAACAAGAATAGGTATGGGGAGAAAAGAAATAAGAAGGTAACAAGTACAAAAATATGAAGACAAAAATGATTAAGCCCGAAAAAAAGAACATGGAAAAGAAGACGAAGAAGACTAAATGATAAAGACAGAGAAAAGAAAAAACTTCGAAGAAAAATGACAATGAAGCAGAAATTGCAATAAAGATAGAAAAAAAAAGAAGAAAATACGCAAGAAAAAAGACGATGAAGAAGAAGAAAGTAAGCTCGAAATATTGTACAATAGAAAAATAGAAAAATAAACAGGAAACAAAATCAAGAACAAAGAGCTGAAAAATATAGGAGAATATATGAAAATAGGAAAAGAGAATATGAAGAACAGAAAATTAAACAAAGATTACAGAAAAATAAGAAAACAAGAAACCGGAAGGAAGATGAAGAATTAAAACAACAAGAAAAAAAAACAACAGAAAAAATGAAAAAGAAAAGAAAAAAGAAAAAGCAAATAACAAAGCAGAAAAAAGAAAAAAACAAGCAAGAAATGAAGATGAAAAAGAAAATGCATGGACAGAAGAAAAGTAAGAAAACAATAAACAAGAAAGAGGATGAAATAGAAAAGAAGAGAATGAGGAATAAGAAGAAGAAGGAGGAGGAGGACGAGGAGGAGGAGGAGGAAGAAAAAAAGGAAAAGAAGAAGAATTTGAGAGAAAAAAACAAATAAACAAGAAAGTTTAAGAAGAAGAAGAGTAAACTGTGCAGAAAAAAACTACATGCGAGAAAAAAGATGATGAAGAATAAGAAACAAAAAGACAGAAGAAAAATATGAAAGACACAATAAAAAGACAAAAGAACAAAATTACAAACGAAAAAAAAAGAAAAAGAAGACCCCAAAAAATGAAGAAAAAGAACCCTCACCCCCCAAAGAAAACCCAAAATAAATAAAAACGAAAAAAGGTAAACTGAAGGATGATTAAGAAGAAAAAGTAAGAAACAATGAAGATAACAAAGAAAAAATAAAACGAGAAACAAGATGCAGAAGAACATACTAAATAAGAAAGAAGATGGCGAAAAAAATAAAAAAACAAATAACAAGACGGACTGAAAGAAGAAAAATAATACAAAAGTCGAAAGATAACGACCCCATACAGAAAATCCACACACACAAACACGAAAGAAGAAAAAAGGAAGAGGAAAGAAGAACAAAAACAAAAAAACAAACAAACAAAAACTATACAAAAAGAAGAAAAGGAAGAAAAATAATCAGAAAATGGACATTGAAGACGACGAAGAAAACAATAAGAACAAACAAGAAAGAAAGAATAAGAAACAGAAAGGATAATAAGAAATAAATTAGTGAGCAATAAAACGAAGAAGAAGAAAACATTAAAAGAAAGATGAAGAAAAAAAAAAACCAGACAAAAGAAAGAGAAAAACAGTATAACAGAATCTCGAACAGGAAAGCTGATAAAGAAGAGAACATAATATGAAATAAGAAGAACAACAAAACTAAAACTGAAAGGAAAACCCCAAAAGAGATGGAAAAGAGTAAAACAATAAACAAGGCACAGGATGAAGAAGAACAAATAATAGACAAGAAAGACGAATGAAAAGAAAAGCAAAGAAGATGAAAAGAAGCGAATGACATATGAGAATGTTGACGAGAGGAGAATCATGACAAAAAGCAAAACAAAACGAAACTAAAAACAAACAATAAAAACAAAATAAAAGATGATTCTTCTCACCACAATAACAAATAAAACAAGAAAGAGAATGAAGAAAAGAGAGAAGATAAAGAAGAAGAAAAGAAGAGAGAGAGAACGAAAAGAAGAAGAAAGAAAAGAAGAAAAAAAAAAAGAAGAAGAAAGAAGAAAAAAAGAAAAGAAAAAAGAAGAAGAAGAAAAGAAGAAGAAAAAAAAGAAGAAAAGAAGAAGAGAAGCAAAACAACAAACAACAGGGAAAAGTAACAAAAAAGAAGTTGATACAAACAAGGAAAGAAGAAAAAGAACAACAAGAAGAGAAAGAACAAGAACGAAATAACAAAGAAAAAAGAACGATGAAAGAAAAAATAAATAAAAATAAAGACGAGGAAGAAAAAGAAAAACGAAATAACAAACGAGAAGGAAGAGCAAAAAGGAGAAAGAAGAAGATAAAGCAGAAAAAATAAGCACAAAAACACAAACAAGAAAAAAGAAGAAAAAAAAATTATAAAAAAACAAGAAGAACAAAATAACAAACGGGATAGAAGGAGGAGGAGAAGAAGAAGAAGAAGAAAAAGAGGAAGAGTACCAAAAAATCTCCCCAAATCAATAAGAAAAAAAGAAAGAAAAAATATAAGAAATGAAGAAAGAAAGAGATAAGGAAAGGGGAAAAAACCAAGCAGACAATAACAATAACAAACAAACAAACAAAAAATAAGAAAAACGAAATAACGAAGAAAGAAAGAAAAGAAGAAGAAGAAGATGAAGGAAGTAAGAACAAAAACAAAATAAATAAAACAAACAAAAAAGCAGCAGTAGCAGCTGCAGAAGAAGAAGAAAAAGAAGAAAAGCGAAATGATAAACAAGAAAGAAGAAGAAGAACGAAATAAAAAACAAAAGACAAAGAAAAAAGAAGAAAAAGAACGAAATTAGAAACAAACAAAACACTCCCAACAGAACAAATCAAAGCAAACAAACAAACAAATCAAAGAATGAAGAGGGAGTAGAGCGAAAGAACAAACAAGAAAGGAGAGGAAGAAGAAACTAGAACGAAATAACAAGAAAGAAAAAATAAGAATAACTCCTCCCATCTAAAACGGATGAAGAAGAAGATGAACGAAGTGGCGAACAAACAAAAAAGACACGAATTCACAAACAGAAAAAGAAAAGAACGAAAAACAAACAGAAAAGAAGATAAAAAAGAGGACGAATACGGATACCGATACGAATGCGGAGAAGAAGAAGACGAAAATGAAGAAAAGGAAGAAATAACAATCAAGAAAGAAGAGGAAGGTGAAGAACAAAACAACAAATACAAATGGAGATGAAGAAAAAGAAGAAAATATCAAATAAAGAACAAGAAAAAGAGAAAAGCAAACAAGAAAAATATGAAAGGAGATAAAGAGCGGTTGAATACCAAAAGAATGAAAAAATAACAAAAGAAAAGACAAAAAAGATGGACAATAACATACCAGAAATAACACAAAAAAGAATGAAAATGAAGGAGAAATACTAACAAAACAAAACAAACAAATAACCACGAAGACAACAAACAACAACAAAACTAGGAGAAAATAAAAAGATTGATTGAAACTGATCGATTTAAACTTCAATTGATCAAGATTTAGGCACAAGGAGGTTTCTTCTCAAATCTACCCATAAGAGGATAACACCAACTGACGTAGAAGCAGAGCAAACAAATACGCCGAAAAAAAGGCAACAAGATGTTTACACGGACTGACAAATACAGAAACAATGGCGTCGAAGAAAAAGGTAAAGGAGAAGAAAGATGCTGCTGCTGCCAGAGACGTCAACGCCTGCGACAAAAAAGAACTAGAGCCTTCAACGACAACGATGATAAAATGAAGACAAAAAACAGCAACAACACCGCCGCTGACGAATTCAAACAGCAAAAAGCCCGATGACAAAAAAAGAAGAAGAATAACAGCAACAGTACGTCAAGAACAGCAACGATGACGAAGAGGCAAAAGAACAGAAAAAAATCCCACGATGATGGTGATGAAAAAGGACAGCAACCACGTCAACGATGAAGAAGAATAACATCAATAAAGACAATAAAAAGAAAAGAAGTGGAACAACAGCAGTGTTCAATAAGACGCAGGGCAGCAACAGCGACAATGAAAAAGAAAATGGCAGCAACAGTGGTGGCAATGACAACAACAGAAAGTGGCAATACTGACGACTAAAAAGCAGAAAAAGAATTGCAACAATGACGATGAACAACATTCAACAACGATGAATAAGGAAGACCGTGCAATGATGACAGTGAATAAAAAACACAACAAACAAACGAAAAGGAGAAGGACAGCAACAATGATGACGATGAAAAAAAACAACCCCCTCTGCAACAGTGACGATGATGAGGAGAAAAAGAAGCAAGCAAGCAAACAAAAACGAACAGCAACAACGATACTAGTAAAGGAGAACAACAACACTGACGATATAGATATGTAGTCGAATAATAAGGATGATGAAGAAAAGAACAGAAGCGACGATGATGACAAACAACAACAGTGGCTATAATGAAGAAGAACGGTAACAACGATGAATAAGAAGTAAAACAGCATCAACAGTGACGAAGAAGACCAGCAAAACAGACAGTGACAAAGAAGAACATCTCAGCAAGGCATGACGAAGAACAGACACTATGTACTATGGCATCGACAGAGAGAAAATACCGCGACAATGACAGAGATGATGAACAAGAAAAAGATGAAGGAAGGGAAGAAACAACAATAACACAACAGCAACAGCGACGATGATTAGGAACAACAACAACGATGCGAACAAGCGGAAAAGTAATATCGCCAACGACGAAAGAAAACGGCCAAAACGATGATGAAAAAAAGTAAAAATGAGTAACAACGGCAAAGAACAGAGTAACAATGAAGATGAATAAAAACAACAATAACAATGAGGAAGAACAAGAGGAAAAACAGCAACAAGAATGAAGAAAAGCGACAACAGTGGAAAAAAAGAACAGCAACAACTGAGAAGAACTGCAACAACAGTGAAGAAGAAGACCAATAGCAGCAGCAAAAGAAGAAAAAGAAAAAGAGGAATGAAGCAGAAGAGAAACGGTAAGCACAATGAAGCAGAAGAGAAGAGTGGCAACAATGAAGAAAGTAGACAAAACAAAAACAACACGAAGAGACAAAGAACAACATTAACAAAAAAGAAGCATAGCAGCAATAGTGAAGAAGAAGATGCACGACAAGAGGACTGGAAAGCAAACAAGTGAAGAGAAAAAAAAACAGGAACAAAGAACGACAACAACACGAGAAGAACAGCAACAAAGAAGAAACAACAACAGCGGAAAGAAAAGAATACAACAAGAAATGACAACGAAAATAGAAAGCAACAGCAAAGAGAAAGAAAAAACGAGAAAGTATACAACAAGTGAAAAGAACAAGAATGATAAAAGAACATCGACAGCATAGAAGAAACAAAAAAAATAAAGAAGAAGAACAGCAACAAGAAGGAGAGAACTAAAGTAAGAAAAGAACAACAAAACAATAAAAAAAAAACGGAGAACAGCAGTAAACGAAGGGTCACAAAACAATGAGAAATGGAACAGCAAAGAAAAAGATGTAGTCAATAAGATGATGAAGAAAAGACAGAAACACGATGAGACAAAAACAACGTGCTATAATGAAGAGAAGTAACAACAAATAAAAGTAAACAGCAACAACAGTGGCGAAGAAGACCAGCAAAACAGACAGTGACAAAGAAGAACATCTCAGCAAGCATGACGAGAACAAACATATGACACCGACAAAGTACCGCGACAATGAGAGATTGAGGGAAAAACAAAAGAAAAAGATGACGGAAGAACAACAACAATAAACAACACAACAACGACGATATGAGGAACACAACAACGATGAGAACAAGCGAAAAGTAATATCACGACGAAAAGAAAACGGCCAAAAGGGAGAGAAAAAAGGAAAAAAAAGTAACAACGCAAAGAACAAAAACAATAAATGAATAAAAAAAACAATAACAATGAGAAGAACAAGAGAAAAACAGCAACAAAATGAAGAAAAGCGACAACAGTGGAAAAAAAGAACAGCAACAACTGAGAAGAACTGCAACAACAGTGAAGAAGAAGACAATAGCACAGCAAAAGAAGAAGAAAGAAAAAAGGAATGAAGCAGAAGAGAAACGGTAAGACAATGAACAGAAGAAGAAGAGTGGCAACAATGAAGAAAGTAAGACAAAGAAAAACAAAACAAACAACGAAGAAGGACAAAGAACAACATTAACAAAAAAGAAGAAGCATAGACAGCAATATGAAGAAGAAGAATAGCAACGAACTAATGAGAGACTAGTGAAAGAAACAAAACAAGTGAAGAGAAAAAAACAACACAAGGAAACACAAGAACAGCACAACAACAAGAAGAAGAACAGCAACAATAATGAAGAAAGAATCAACAAAGAAGGAAAGAAAAGAATAAGACAGGAACGAAAATGAAGAACAGCAACGATCGAAAGAATAAGAACAGCAACAGCAATAAAGAAGAAAAAGCTAGCAACAAAAATGAAGAACATAGTAAGACAACAGCAATTGAAGAAAGAAAACACAAGCAACATCGATGAAAAAGAACATCGCACAGCAGTGAGAAAGAGAACACAACAACAATAAAGAAAAAGAAGAACAGCAACCACCGACAAGTAAGAAAAAACATCAACACCAGTGTATAGAAAAGAAACACAACAACAATAAAAAAACGGAGAACAGCAGTTACAACGAAGGAGGTACTACAAAACAATGAAGAAATAGGGAACAGCAAAAGCAAAAATAAGATGAAGAACTGCAAAAACAATGAAGACAAAACCAACAACAACAAGCAGCAATGAAGAAAAGAACAGCACCACTAATAAAAACAACAACAAAAAACAAAACAAGGAAACAAAAAAACAGCAACACTAAAGAAAAAAAAAGAACAGCAATAGCAATGAAAAAGTAGAACTGCAACAAGCTACAGTAATAAAGGAGAACACAACACTGACGATATGAAGTTAAAATAAGATGATGAAGAAAAGAACAGAACAACGATGACGACAAAGAACAACAGTGCTATAATGAAGAAGAAAGTAACAACATGAAATAAGAAGTAAAACGCAACAACAGTGGCGAAGAAGACCAGCAAAACAAGACAGTGACAAAGAAGAACATCTCAGCGAGCATGACGAGTAACAAACATATGACACCGACAAAGTACCGCGACAATGATAGAGATGATGAAGAAGAAAATGAAACGCAAAACAAGAAAAAGATACGGAAGAAACAACAACAATAAGACAAAACAACAACAACGACGATCATGAGGAACAGCAACAACGATGAAGAACAAGCAGAAAAGTAATATCACCGACGATGAAAGAAAACGGCCAAAATGGTGACGAAGAAAAACAAAAAGGAGCAACAACGGCAAAAAAAGGATAAGAACAGCTACCACAATGAACAAAAACAGCAATAAGATTGAAGATGAGTAAAAACAGCAATAACAATGAAGAAGAACAAGAGCAAAAACAGCAACAAGAATTAAGATGAAGAAGAGCGACAACAGTTGAAAAAAAAGAAGAGCAACAACGGAGAAGAACTGCAACAACAGTGAAGAAGATCAACAGCAACAGCAAAAGAAGAAGAAGAAAAACAGGAATGAAGCAGAAGAGAAACGTAAGAACAATGAAACAGAAGAAGAAGAGCGGCAACAATGAAGAAAGTAAAAAGCAGCAGTAATGAAAAAGACGAAGAACAAAAACAACAACGAAGAAGACAAAAGAACAACATTTACAACAACAAAAAAAGAAGAAGAGGAAGAACAGCAACAACAATGAAGAAGAAGAACAGCAACAATAATGAAGAACAGCAACGGCAGTGAAGAATAGGAACAGCAAACATAGTGAAGAGAAAAAACAACAACAACAAGGAAACACAAGAACAGCAGTAGCAACAACGAAGAAGACGAAGAACAACATTAACAAAAGAGAAGACGAAGAACAGCAACAATAATGAAGAAGAAGAACAGCAACGGCAAATGAAGACTAGGAACAGCAAATATAGTGAAGAGAAAAAACAACGACAACAAGGAAACACAAGAACAGCAGCAGCAACAACGAAGAAGAACAACAACAGCAATGAAGAAAAAGAATAACAACAGTGAAGAAGATGATCAGCAACGATAGTCGAGAAGAAGAACAGTAACAGCAATAAAGAAGAGGAAGAGCAACAACAACGAAGAAAAAGAATAGCAACATCGATAAAAAAAGAACATCCACAGCAGTGAGAAAGAGAACACAACAACAATAAGAAAAAGAAGAACAGCGATTCCGACAAGTAAGAAAAAACATCAACACCAGAGTATATGAATAAGAACATCAACAACAATAAAGAAAACGAAGAACAGCAGTTACAACGAAGAAGTACGACTAAAACAATGAAGAAAGGGAGAACAGCAAAAGCAACGAATAAGATGAAGAACTGCAAAAACAGTGAAAACAAAACCAACAACAGCTAACAACAATGAAGAAAAGAACAGCACCACTAATGAAAATAACAACAATAACAAAACAACAAAAAAAAAGAACAGCAACACTAAAGAGAAAAAAAGAACAGCAATAGCAATGAAAAAGTAGAACTGCAACAACTACAGTAAAAAGGAGAACAACAACACTGACGATATAGATATGAAATTGAATAATAAGGATGATGAAGAAAAAAACAGAAGCAACGATGATGACAAACAACAACAGTGGCTATAATGAAGAAGAACAGTAACAACGATGAATAAAAGTAAAACGGCAACAACAGTGACGAAGAAGACCAGCAAAACAAACAGTGACAAAGAAGAACATCTCAACGAGGCATGACGAAGAGCAGGCACAATGGCACCGACAAAGTACCGCGACAATGATAGAGATGATGAAGAAGAAAATGGAAACTCAACAACAAGAAAAAGATAAAGGAAGAAAAACAACAACAACATAAATACAACAACAACAACGACGATCATGAGGAACAGCAACAACGATGAAGAACAAGCAGAAAAGTAATATCACCGACGATGAAAGAAAACGGCCAAAATGGTGACGAAGAAAAACAAAAAGGTAGCAACAACGGCAAAAAAAGGATAAGAACAGCTACCACAATGAACAAAAACAGCAATAAGATTGAAGATGAGTAAAAACAGCAATAACAATGAAGAAGAACAAGAGCAAAAACAGCAACAAGAATTAAGATGAAGAAGAGCGACAACAGTTTAAAAAACCAGCAACAACGGAGAAGAACTGCAACAACAGTGAAGATGAAGATCAACAGCAACAGCAAATGAAGAAGAAGAAAAACAGGAATGAAGCAGAAGAGAAACAGTAAGAACAGTGAAAGCAGAAGAAAAAGAGCAGCAACAGTGAAGGAAAGTGAAAAGCAGTAATGAAAAAGACGAAGAACAAAAACAACAACGAATAAGACGAAGAACAACATTAACAAAAAAGAAGACGAAGAACAGCAACAATAATGAAGACTAGGAGCAGCAAACATAGTGAAGAGAGAAAAAAACAAGAAAACACAACAGCAGCAACAACGAAGAAGAACAGCAACAACAATGAAGAAAAAGAACAACAACAGCAATAAAAAAAAAAGAATAATAATAATGAAGAAGATGATCAGCAACGGCAGTAAAGAAAAAGAACAGCAACAACAATAAAGAAGATGAACAGCAACAACAACGACGTAAAAGAGCATAGTAGCAACGACGAAAAAGAACAGCAACAACAATAAAGAAGAAAAACAACAACAACGATGAAAAAGAACATAGCAACAACGATGAAAAAGAACCACAACAACAACAAAGATGAAGACAACAAAACGATGAAAGACCACACAACAACAAGATGAAGAACAACAACAACGATGAAAAGAACAGCAACAGCAACAATGAAGAAGAACAGCAACAACGATGAAAAAAACAGCAATAACGATGAAAAGAACATCGACAGCACTGAGAAAGAGAACAACAATAACAATGAAGAAAAGAAGAACAGCAACAGAAGGAAGATAAAGAACATCAACACCAGTGTATATGAAAAAGAGCAGCAACAACAATAAAGAAAACGAAGAACAGCAGTTAAACGAAGAAGTACGACTAAAACAATGAAGAGGAAAGAGAAACGCGAAAGATATGAAAAAGATGAAGAACTGCAAAAACAATGAAAACAGAACCAACAACAATAATGAAGAAAAAACAGCAACACTAATGAAAAAAAAGAGCAGCAATAGCAATGAAAAGGTAAACAACAACAATACTATAGGAGAAGAAAAGCAGCAACAACAATAAAAAATAAAAAAAAAGAAACAAAAAGAACAACAACAACAATGTGAGACGAAGAACAGCGAAAACAATAAAGAAGAAGAACAACACACTGAAAAAAAAAGAAACAAGAAGAAAGAACACATGAAGAAGAAGAGAAAAAGAACAGGAACAACACTGAAAAAGAAGAACAGCTACCTTATTGGAGAAGACGAACAACAGCAACAACAACACTGATAAAAGAAAACAACAGCGACAACAAAATATAGCTGGAGAACAACAATAACAATGAAAAAGAAGAACGATAACAACAGTAAAGAAGAAGAGCAGCAACAAAGATGACAAACAATAGAATAGCAACAATGGCAAGAAAAAACAACGACATCAGTGACGAAAATAGATAAGAAGAAAAATAATCCAACAAAGAACAAGAATACAGCAAAAGTGCTGAAGAAGAATTAGAAGCACAACAAAAGTGCTGAAGAAGAATTAGAAGCACAACAAAAGTGCTGAAGAAGAATTAGGAAGAAACAAAAGCTGGAATGAAGAATAAAGCACAACAACAATGACAAATAAAGATTAGGAACAGCAACAATACAATCAAGAGAATAAGAAGAAAACAGGCGATGAGAACAGTTATGACAACGGGGGAAAAACAGCAACGATTGAAGACCAAAAAAAAAAAGCAATAACGGCGGGACAAAGAAGAAAACCGCAGCAACGAAGAAGAAAAAGCAGAAACAACAATGAAGAAGAAAGAACAGATGAGAAGAACAACAGCAACAACAAACCGACAAGGAACATCATCAGTAACAAAGAAGAAGTAATCATCAACAGTACAATGAAGACAAAGGAGACTAGTAGCAACGACGACTATAAAGAAAATGAACAACACTAACTTCGACAAAGAGACAGAAGACAAAGAACAGGACGGATGAAGAATACGAATAACAACAATGCGATGATAAATAGGAAAAGAGCTTCATTGACAACGATTAATAGGAGAACAATAACAACACTCCCTGCTGAGAGTTCTTTGTTTCAGCCATAAAAAACAACACGACAGCGATAAGAGGACAACGCACGAATAAGACAACGATAAAAATGGAAAAGAAGGAACAGCAATAACTATAACAAAGGGGAAAAGAACCGCGACAAAGACACTGAAAGAAAAGAACAGTAGGAAGCCCTATGAACAAAACAGAATGGCAATAACGACAGAAAAGCGGAATGGCAAGGTCGATGGTGAAAAAGAGGAAGAACCAGCAGCAATGATAACAAATATAAAGCTGATTGCAACAGAGAAGACGAAGAACAATAATATAAGAATAACAACAACAAGAAGAACAAAAACGTTAAAGAGGAACAACAAGAACGCGTCAGACGAATGAAAAGAACGCACAAGAGGAACAACAAGAATGTACGAGAGAAACAACAATAAGAACATAGAAAAGAAATAACAACAAAGCTGCAGAAAAATAGCAGCGCGAACGACATAAAGAAACAACAAGAAGAACAAAACAGAGGAACCACAAGGACAAAGCAAATTAATAACAGGAATACAGAAGTGGAACGACAACAGCGAAGTAAATGAACAAACGGAATAAAGTAGAGAAACAAAAACAACAAGAAGAACAGAGCAGAGGAACAACAAATATGAAGAAAACTACAAAGAGAACAATGCACAGGATGATAATCAAGGACGTAACACAAGAACAACAACAAAGCAGAGGAACTAAAAGAAGATCGAAGCAGAGGAACAACAAGAACAAAGAAAAGGGCCAGGGAGAGGGACGAAGCAGACGAACAACCGTAAGAACGAATAAGAGGAATAATAAGAAGATCGGACCAGAGAAACGTCAAGACGAACATAGCTGAGGAAAACATGAAGAAGAGGGACAATGCAGAACAAAAGAGAAGAAAAAAAAAAGAAGAAAATATCAAAGGAACAACAGGAGCAAAGCAGAGGTATGGCAACAAAAACGAGAGAAAACAACAACAAAAACAAAGCAGAAAAACAGCAAGAACGAAGCAGAGAAACCACAGCAAATATGTAGCAGAGGAACAACGAGAAGGAAAGAAAAGGTAAGGCATAAAGAAGCAGCAGAACAGCAACAGCAAGAACAAAGCAGAGAGACCAAAAGAATGTAGCAGAGGAACAACAAGAACACATAGGAGAAGAACATCAAGGCGAACGAAGCAGACAATACCAAGATGAACGTACCAGAGGAATAATAAGAAAGCAGAGGAACAACAAGAACAAAGCAGAGGAACGACAAGAACAGAGGAGCAAGAAGAACAAAGCCGAGGAACAAGAACAGAGGAACAAGAAGAACAAAGCAGAGGAACAACAAGAACAGAGGAACAACAAGAACAAAGCAGAGGAACAACACCAACGCACCAGAGGACAAACAGGAACCCATCAGGGGAACAAGAACCTATCAGAGGAGAAACAAGAGCGTAACAGAGGAACACCAGCAAGAATGGAGCGAAGGAACAACACTAAGAACGTGGCCGAAGAACTACAAGAGGATCGAAGCAGAGGAACTACAACAAAAACAAAGCAGACGCGCAATACAAACGAAGTAGAAGAACAACAGGAAGAAAATAGAGGAACCACAATAAGAACGTTGCAGAGGAACATTAACAGCAACAAAATCAAAGCAGAGGACAAGAATTTAGCAGAGGAAGAACATGAACGAGCAGAGAGACGACAACAAAAAAGTAGTGGGAGAACAAGAAGAAGAATGTAAGAGAAAAACAGCAAGAAAAATAAAGTACAGAAACAACAAGAACAAAGCAGAGGAACAACAGGAACGAACCAGAGAAACAACAACAAGAACGAAGCAAACGATTAACATAGCATATTACAGTACGTACAACGAAAACGAAGCCCAAACAAAACAAAACAAAACAAAAAAGCAAAAAACAAAAACAAAAAACAACAACAACAAACAAACGCAAGAACATAGTACAGGAACAACAAAAAGGTCAAAGCAGAGGTCTATGAGCAAGAAGGAAGCAGAGAAACAACCAGAAGAACGAGGCAGAGGAACAACAATAAAAACATAACCGAGGAATAACAACAATAATAAAGCAGAAGAATAACAAGAACGAAGCAGATAAACAAGGAGAACAGGACAGATGAACACCAACAAGAACATTATTGAGGAACAACAATTATAACCATATAGAGGAACAGCAACAAGAACAAAGGACATCTACAACAAGAATGACAAAACAATGAGACTCCAAGGAGAAAGCAGAGGAACGCAACAAGAACAAAGGACAACAACAACAAAAAAGACAAAACAGTGGGACAACCAAGAACGAGGCAGAGGAACAGCAACAAGATCGAAGTTAAAGAACAAGAAGAACGAATAGGACAAACAGCAACAAAAAGGAAGCACGAAACAACAAGAAAAATTTAACAGAGGACTGAAAACAATGTTGAAGCAGAAACAACAACAAGACGTAGCAAAGGAACAACTACATGATCAAAGCAGAGAAACAGCCGGAAGAACGAAACGGGGGGAAAATTTCAAAAAAGAAACAGAAGTACAACAACAAGAACGATGGAGAGGAACAAACAACAACAACGAAGCAGATGAATAACGGCACGTTTGTAGCAGAGGAACAACAAGAACTATGCAGAGTAACACCAAGAAGAACGCTGCAGAGAGCAGCGAAACGAACAGTGTAAAGAAAGAAAACGAAACTCGCAGAGAAACATCAAGAACGATACTGAAGAACAGCAGTAAGGATGCACCAAAGAAACGACCAGAATGAACCGTAGGAACAAAGAAAAAGAAGCAGCGGAACAAGCACGATGGAGAGGACAATAACTGGAGCGAAACAGACAACCAACAAGAAGAACTGCCAGAGGAACAAAAAAAACGTGACAGACAACGTGTACACACCAGAGGGATGATGAGAGCTTCCAGAAGAACAAAACAAAAACAAAACACAAACAAAAACAAAACGAAACAAAACAAAAACAACAACTGCAAGAGGAGAACAATAGGAACGAAGCAGTAGAACAACAAAATAGAAGCTCAAAGTAGAGGAGCAAAGAGAACGTACCAAGGAACAACAATAACGCTCCAGATAAGCAACACGAAAGTACCCGAGGAACTAGAAGATCGTACGAGAGGAACAACAAGAACATAGCAGAAGAACAGCAGTAACAAAGCAGAGAATGATAACGTACTGGAGCAACAACAGAGAGGAAGCAGAGGAACTGCGTCAAGTACAAAGGAAAATAACAACCAGAAAGATTAAGCAAAGGAACACCAGTACCAAGAACAATACTGTGGCACAGCAACAAGAACGAAGTCAAAAGAAGAAGAAGAAGAAAATAGAGGAAGAACTACAAGAACGTAGCAGAGGGACAAGAAGAAGATCGAAGCAGAGGAACAGCAAGAAGAAGGACGCAGAGCAACAGCAACAAGAACGAAACAGCACCAAGAGTAAGATCGAAGCAGAGAACACGATCGAAGCAGAGGAACAAGACTGAAGTAGAAGAACAAACAAACAAACAAAAACAAAGAAAAGAACAGAAAACCCAACCAACCAACCAACCAACCAATCAACCAACCAACCAACCAACCAGCCAAACAATAAAACAAGAACAAAACAAAACAAGAAGAACATGAAGAAAAGGAACGAGAAAACGAACGAAGCAAAATAGAAGAAAAGCTCCGCAGAGAACGAAGCAGGGGGACAACAGTAAGGCCATAACCAAACCAACAACAAGAACGTGAAAGAGGAACGACAAAAACGAAATAGTGGGACAAAAACAATAACAAATATAAAGAAGGACAACAACAGCGATGAAGCGATGGAACAAAAATAACAAAGTATCAGATGAAGAATAAAAACGCACAAGAGGAGGGGAAAAAAAGAAGCAGTGGAATATGCAGAAGAAGAACAACAAAAATGCAGCAAAGGGGCAAAACTCGATAAAGAACAAGAACGAAATAGATAGCAAGAGGATTGCACTAGATGAGCAACATAAACGATACACAGAAACACCAACGACAAAGCAGAGGAACAAGAACACAGCATATCAACAACAGGAACTAGTCATAAACACAACAAGAAAAACAAAGCTGATGAAAATAAAAAAGAACGTAACAGGGGAACAAGAAGAACAAAGCGGGGGAGTAAGAAAAAGAACGTGTCAGACGAACTAGAAGAACAACCATAGGAGCAGCTATAACGCATAGGGACGTAGCAGAGGAATAATGGATATGTAGCAGAGGAATATCAAAAAAGTAGAAGAAGAATAACAGGAAAGTTGCAGAGGAATATCAAGGACGTAGCTTACGAATATGAAAATACAACAGAAGTATATCGAGAACGTACCGGAAGAATAACAGGAACGTGGTAGAGGTAGCAGACGAACAACAGGAATGAATCAGAGAAACAACATAAACGAAGTGGAGGAACAACAAATACATACCAGAGGAATGATAAGAGCATACGAGAGGAATTACAAGAACAGACAAAAAACAAGCAAACAAAACCAAGGAATAGCAGAGGATCACCAGGAACAAAGCACAAAAACAACCGGAACAAAACAGAATCAACAGGAACGAAGCAGAGGAAAAGAAAATGAAGCAGAGGAACAGCAACGAGAACAAAGAGCGCCGGGAAGGACCCAGCAAAGAAACACTTAGGACGAATATGAGCCACAGCAAGAAGAAGACGAAGAAAAAGAAGAGCAGCAACAACAATAACAACAACAACAAACAACAAACAAAAAACCGCACCAAAAACAAAAACAGAAACAAAAACAAAACAAGAAGAAAGAAGCAGAGGACCAGCAACAAGAACAAAGAAAAAAAACACCAGGAAGGACCCAGCAGAGAAACAGTAAGGTCGAATATGAGCCACAGCAACAAACAAACAAAACCAAAACAAAACAAAACAAAAAAACGAAACAAAACAAGAAGAAAAAAGCAGAGGACCAGCAACGAGAAGGAAGCAAACTACAAGAAGCACGAAGAGCAGAAACAACAATAAGAACAGAACAGAGGAAGAATAACAAAATTATCGAAGGATACGAACAACTCGATCGAAGCAGAGAAACAACCACAACAAAATCGAAACATCGATGGTAATGATTGTATGCCTACTTTTATATATCAAAACAATGACAGTGGCCCGACTTTTATTCTTTAAAACTCTGATTGTAAGGATCATTTTTATCTATGAAACAGAATACTTCCTTATACACATGGTATTTTCCACCTTCTGGAAATTCCATACTAGCAATTTCCTCTTCTGTCATTTTCTTCGTTTCTCCCTTGCTCCTTTCGTTTCTATCATATCTTCCTGTCATTTTCTGCCGTGCTGGTCCATTCACCTGTATGCGATCAGTGAAGCCTTACATACTTTGTCTTAGTACTGGTAATTGAGTACATGTATTAAATGCATTTTTCTACTTTTAAGAAAATGTTCAGAAGCAGTTCCTGTAATTTAGGCCTGTGTTTATACATGTTTTAGTGTCCATAGTTATGTTTAAATTTGTGTTCACGTTTGTTTCTTTTTACATCCTGGTGTTAACTCGCACGGGGTGGTGAACGCCACAGGTATATCCTTAGATTATGTGCGCGAATGCATTGATGTGTGTACTTAATTTTCTCCCAGTTATTTTTGCAGTGTATACGTTTGAGATGGTTTTAGTCTTCCGTGACTCTGTGCATTCGGCTGGGTTTTAAATTTTTAAAAAAATAACGATTAACAAGTAACAGCTAAACAATGACGCTTTTATTTTCGGGGAGCTGGCAGCATAGAATTAGAAAACAATGTCAGTCATCAGCTTGCTCCATCTCAACATTCCTACTGAAACAAAAGCTAAGCCGTCAATTCCATTGACACCCCCTGCCCTGACATACTTTTGCTAAAGTTGAAGTATCCTTCCAATCCACCCCTCACCCCATCACCTTCTCCTGTGTCTATCGACCTCCACCTTGCTCTGCCAACAAGCTCACCACATCCATGTTTCTCTCTGACTTTGATCAACTTCTTGATTACTACTGTCTCTTACCTGGAAATCTCATCATTCTAGGTGACATCAATGTCCACTATGACAACACTCACCGTTATGACACAAGACATATCATCAACTCTCTGTCCAATCACAATATGACTCAACACATTTCTGAACCAACCCATCAAAAAGGTCACATTCTTGACTGGATCATTTCTCGTGATCACCACAATTCAGCTACTGATAACTGCTTAGTTCTTTCTACCCGTCTAACTTCAGCCCTTCCATCTGACCACTCTGCAATTCTCTGTTCTCTTGACATTCCTCCTCCTTCCCGTACCATGCGCACAGTGACTCGACGCAATCTCAAATCTATCGACCTCTCCACATTTTCATCTGATGCCTTCCGTCTCCTTTCTGAAAAGTCACATAACCTTGCCGATGAATTCTACACTACTCTCCACCATCTTCTGGACACTCATGCTCCAGCCACAACCCGTCTTTTACCTGACCGCCCCCCTACCCTCTGGCTCACTCATGAGATTGCCTGTGCAAGACGTGCCCGCCGCAGAGCAGAGCGCCGCTGGCGCAAATCCAAACTCACTGTACATAGGCAACTTTTCCAAGCCTCTAAAACAAAAGTATCCACCCTCATTGCATCTGCAAAAACAAACTATTTCCAAACCAAAATCCTGAATGCCTCTTCTTCAAAAGAACTCTTTACAACCATGAATCATCTCCTTGGCACACGAAAAGATTTACCTCTCCCAACAAAACACACAAATGAAGAACTCCCATCTGTATTCTCCAAGTATTTCACCACCAAAATACAAATTCTTCGTGACAGGCTCGACAGGACACCCTGTCAACCATGCCCACCTGACCCTTCCTTCTCTGGCACACCTCTTACTACTCTTACCCCAGTCTCACAAGAAGAAATTCTCAACACAATCAGATCCATGTCGTTCAAAACCTGCGAACTGGATCCTCTTCCAGGTTCTCTCTACTCTGACTGTCTCCCTACTCTCCTCCCATTCATCACTGACATCATCAACACTTCTCTCCAAACTGGAACTGTCCCAGATTCTTTCAAGTCTGCTATTGTTCACCCTCTCCTCAAGAAATACAATTTAGACCCAAATGAACTGAAAAATTACCGGCCTATTTCTAATCTCTCTTTCTTGTCAAAACTGCTTGAAAAAGTTGTCCTCAACCAACTGAACTCTCACCTGTCTGCCAACAATCTCTTCAATCCTTTCCAGTCAGCCTACCGCCAGTGCCATAGCACCGAAACTGCCTTGCTACACATTCTCAACAATCTCCTCCTTGCAACTGATACTGGCAAAGTCTCTCTCCTTACACTCCTTGATCTGTCTGCAGCCTTTGATACCATTGATCATGGTATTCTCCTTTCTAGACTTCAACATACTTTTGGCATCTCTGACATTGCTCTCTCCTGGTTCACTTCTTATCTATCAAACAGAAAACAAACTGTTCTCATCAATGGCACTTACTCTCAACCTGCATACCTGACCTGTGGTGTTTCACAAGGATCTGTCCTTGGCCCTGTTCTTTTCACTCTTTACACCTCCCCCCTGTCCACCCTCATCAACTCCCACTCTATAAAACACCACTTCTATGCTGATGACACCCAACTTCAAGACAGTGACTCACCTGACAATATACAGCGCCTCCTGACTCGCACCACTGAGTGTTACTCGGACATCAAAAATTGGATGACATACAACAAACTTCAGCTAAATGATGACAAGACAGAAGCTATCCTCATTGGCACCCGTCAAAAACTTTCTCAGCTGCCTCCTCTTTCTCTCCCATTATGTAACACATCAGTCCCAATTTCTGATTCAGCTAAAAACCTTGGTGTCTGCATTGACTCTACCCTCTCCATGAACAACTTTGTTTCTCAAACTGCCAGATCTTGCTACTATCACCTCCATCGTATAAGCCTGATCAGGAAGTATCTCTCTGTGGAAACAACTGCAAAACTCGTTCTCTCCTTCATAATGTCTCGCATTGACTATTGCAATTCACTCCTGTCCTGTCTTCCTGCCTCCACCACTCACATCCTACAGCGCATTCAAAACAATGCTGCACGCCTTGTACTCAAAAAGAAAAAAGCTGACCACATATCTCCTCTCCTGGCACAACTTCACTGGCTCCCTGTATCAAAGCGCATACAGTACAAACTAGACACCATGTGCTACAAAAGCCTCAATAACGCAGCCCCCGATTACCTGTCAAGCCTACTTGAGATCTATGCTCCCTCACGTACCCTCCGCTCTGCCTCCGATCCTCTGACTTTTCGCTTTCCACGCACTAAGCTCAATACCTATGGTCCACGAGCCTTCTCTGTTTCTGGTCCGCTCTCCTGGAACAAACTTCCTCTCTCAGTCCGTCAGCAACCTACTTTTGTCTCCTTCAAGTCCGCTCTCAAAACTCACCTTTTCTCCTCTGCATAAAATCCTGACCTCACTCAATCCCCTCTGCAGCCTGTCTCCACTCGGAGGGGAATCACATTGCAATATATAATTGTATATAATATGCTCTCTATAATTTTCCATTGTTTTTATTCTTTCTCCCCATTTATAGCCGTGTGTGTGTGTGTGTGTGTGTGTGTGTGTGTGTGTGTGTGTGTATGTGTGTGTGTGTGTGTGTGTGTGCGTGCGTGGGTGCGTGTGTGTGCGTGCGTGCGTGCGTGTGTGTGCGTGCGTGCGTGTGTGTGTGTTTCAGCGCTTAGATTTGATTTTATCAAGATTTTGCGCTATATAAATATTGTATTTATTATTATTATTATTATTAATCCTGGACCCTGACCATTTCCCAGGATTGCCAATTTTCTACCTGTGAAACGGATTTTTAGGAAGGAGTGTCAGCGAGCAGACGTCGCGTGATTAGAAACACCACGGCCAGAAAACTGATGGGAACAACACCAGTCCACGACCATATCATCAGCAGAGAATAAAGTAGTTTGGTCATCTCACCAGAATGTAACTTCGTCCAACCAGCTAGCTTGACAAGCGAACAACAAAACGATTTAAAGCGGGAGGCAGACCAAGAAAGAGGTGGACTGAGGATGTGAAGAAGACTCTGACATCATACGGCATATGTCCTTTCCAGGCCCTACAGCATCATACTGACGGTCAGCTCAGTCTCTTTGTGACACCCAAGATAGTACAAGCGGATAGATAAAACAACAACAACAACAACAACAAACCAGAACAAACAGAAAAGAAAGAAAGAACCCCACCTCATCCCATCTTCTTGCTTTCCTCTTGCTTGGTGCGTGGTTAACCTAAAAAGCATCATTTGGAAAGCTCTCTTTTATCTTAGAAAACATTGTATGGAAGTTGACAGGTACATACATGACTAGTTTTCAGTGAGATATTGTGAACAACAGAAAGACTAATAAAGTACACTTATTATAGTGCAACCACATGTGCTTATTCAATTCAACTTGCTTGTGGATCACATTTACAGCTATTTTTCCAAACAGGTGCAAGAAACGTGTCAGCACTGGGAATACAGATCTATACGAGTCGTGGATCTGACGACACAGGAACGTCAGGTTAAAAGTCATCACAGTATGCAGTCAGCTGTTTTGGGCATGGTAATTACAAGTAAATCAGTTTACGCATACGGCATTTTATTAGGAAAAGACAAGCAGCGTTTATACTATATTTCATGGGGGGAAAAGAAATTAGAGTACCTGGTCACAACAGGAAAGCTAGAGGGAAAGAGAGCACCAGGTAGACCCAAGGAGAAAATCTTGGACGGACTTCCAGGGCGGTTGAGGACAGAGAAGGTGGGAGATGTACTTGCAGCGACAAGGGGAAGATTCGTATGGAGGGCCTTGATCACTAACGCCGTGCGGTAGGGCATATGATGATGATAGGGCATTTCTAACAACAGCAGCAACTACAACCAAAAACCAGTAACGATAACAAAATCAGCTGAGGTTCTGGTTTTCAGCTTTCAGATAGTGTCTCCACGCTCGGAATAAATTCCATGTGAACTAACGCCACCAAAGCCATGTGATAGAAAAAGGACTCAAATAATCATGGCATCAACGATAAGCTTCTGCATAAACCCTTCATACTTGCAAAATCTTGAGGATCTACTTAACTTACGGAAAAATCTCCTCGCGGAAAATTGAACCACGGTCTCTTACGAGACAGGCGGGTGATATTGACCACTTGACTCTTTGAGGATGACAGTGAAAGGTCATTCTGTTGTGAACTTCACCACACAGTTTAAAACGCTATGGTGATACTTCTAGTTTCATACAACAGAACGCTACAAAAGTGACGACAGTTCGCATTAGGTGTTAACAACTATTTATTTGTATTGGTCACTATGATCCGAAGCCAGGCCTTTCAGTCTTGTACACCCAGACCACAAACAACCCAGACAACTAGTCTGAGGCTTCGTTTAGAGCACAGTGTGTGTGGTCTGGTGGATAACAGCCGCCAGAGATGCGAAAAAAAACATTTCTGATCGAACGGGAATCCCCCCCTCCCCACCACTTCTAGATCTTGAGCGCTTGGTGATAGTCTTTAACATTGCACAATAAACCCAATTTATTGAAATCAAGTCTTCTTGAGGCCGACCACTGAACAGACCCTGCTGGTACTGATCAGTTTTTTTTATAGTATTCAGCGCCTCAATTTCCAGAGACATGTGTGCAACATGCACTTAGGCACGTAAAAGAACTACGACAGCAAAGAGTTTTCCGTGTGTAGCATGCACTTTGAGCACGGTAAAGAACAAGACATCAAAGCAGTTTTCCCTGGCAGATTAATGTAGGGTATAAATCCACATTCACAGGTAAACAAAGATACACGCGTGCAGAAAAAGGTAGAAAAATGTGTGGCGCTGTACTATGGTGATGAGCTTTTCCCGTGAAGAGCAACTCGCATTTCATGCGAAAAACTCCAGTTTTATCAAAAAGAAAAAAAAATCAAGCTACTTCAACCTAGTCCAGTTGGCTCTAGTTTGATTATCGGGACGATACACTTAAGTCAAACTGAGCTTTGTTTAATCTGTTCTGAAATATCTGTCATAAAGAGTAAAATGGTATGTACCTGCAATCAATCAAAGAAGAATTCTTATTTAAACGTAAAAGGTCCACTCTCCTGGAACAAACTTCCTCTCTCAGTCCGTCAGCAACCTACTTTTGCCTCCTTCAAGTCCGCTCTCAAAACTCACCTTTTCTCCTCTGCATAAAATCCTAACCTCACTCAACCCCCCTCTGCAGCCTGTCTCCGCTCGGAGGGGAATCACTTTGTTTAATATATAATTGTATATGATGTGCTCTCTGTGGTTTTCCATTGGTTATATTCTTGCTTTTATTGCTTTTATTCTTTTCTCCCCATTTGTGGCCATGCATGTGTGTGTGTGTGTGTGTGTGTGTGTGTGTGTGTGTGTGTGTGTGTGTGTGTGTGTGTGTGTGTGTGTGTGCGTGCGTGCGTGCGTGTGTGCGTGTGTGTCTTTTCGGCGCTTGGATTTGATTTTGTCGAGATTTGCGCTATATAAATATTGTAATTATTATGTATGCATGTGCGTACGTATGTATGTATGTATGTATGTATGTATGGATACGCTTAGATTTATGTATGTATGTATGTATGTATGCATGTATACGCTCAGCTTAGATTTATGTATGTAAGTATGTAAGCATGTATGTATGCATGTATACGCTCATATGTATGTAGGTATGTATGCATGTATACGCTCAGCGCTTAGATTTGATTTTGTCAAGATTTTGCGCTATATAAATAAAATATATTATTATTATTATTAAAAGGAAACAATCTATAATATATGCAATTTGAGTCGTAGTCACCAAAATGCAACTAAGTTTCCAGAACGATATGTTCGCTGATTATTCTTGAATCTGTCCCAGATTTTGTGCGATAGTAGAAATGTACAACGAGACATATTTTGTATGTTTGAGTGCTTGTGTCTATTTAGTTTTTTGTTTCTTGTTTGTTTTTCTGCGTGATTTACGTAAAAAAGCAGGTTTTTGTATAGAATTTTACAAGGACAATTGTTTTGGTGCCTTGGGATCAATTCATCTGCATATCTGTGCATCTATTCGTTTTACACATTTATTTTTAAATTTACTAATTCATTGAAACCTGCTGATCTCGCTATTCATTCACTCACGTGTTTGTTTTTAGTCTTTGCAATACAGTTTTGGGTTCACTTTCTTTCAGTTTGCCCGTGAAGGGGTTACACCATGCAGGGATACAACTATACACACCGCACCAGACAAGACAGCAGCAGAAGCAAGAACAACGAGAACAAGTAAGTCTTCCATTAAATGTATTAATAGAAAATAGAAAAGGGACCAAAAATACGAAGATAAATAAATAACTGCAAGGAAGACAAAGCAGAAACTGCAAGAAAAGCAACCAAAACAGAACAAATCACAAAACAATCACAGTAAGGACTAGGGTCGATTACGCCATATCCTTACTGAAACCCCAAGAGAGAGTTAAACTGCCCTTTCGCTAGATCTATGACGCAAGGTTACGAGTATAATTCGCACTTTCAATTTCAGTGTTTGTGGTGATAGCACCATCTGGAAGATTTCTTCGGTAAAGGTGTACATGTACAGAAGAATTACAGAACTTTGTTATAGCATACATAGAGTTGTTCCTAGTCATAAGCACAACTTTACCCTCACCTTTAGGGTTGGTTTCTTCTCTTCCTCACCCCGACCCTAACCCGGCGTGGATTGTCATTCTTGACTGCTTCACGTGCACAAGGTAGGCGCGTGCGACGGAGAATGAGTAAGAAAGATTAAATGACAGTTTCAGATACTAAGATGGATGAATGAAGTCTCCGGTCGTTCCGATGGATGACCAGGCATATTAGTCCTGTATTACCTGGATTGGGTCTTCATGATAAAATGTAGAGGTGCATGTTGTTTCGTAGGTACTACATAGGTAGGAATCTTGCGGCCTTGGAAGTCTGCTTCCACCGGTCCTCTATGTTTTGGAAAGCAGCTATTTTGTGTTGTTCAAAATAGATAAAGATGTGACTGTGCCCTGCATGCACTGCTGTCATTAGCTGACTTTGGTGCGGACGATGTCTTCCCAGTTGGTGGTGTTAATGCGACAACCTATGTGGGTTGTCGTCAAAGTGTCCATGTTTTACTGTCCTTAGTTGTCGTCAAAGTGTCCATGTTTTAGTGTCCTTAGTTATGAATTTGTATTCGGGTGTTTTTAAATCTCCTGTGTGATAAATTGGAAGGAGTGGTCAACGCCAGGGCATCTCCTTAGATTATGTGCGCGAATGCATTGATATGTGTACTTAATTTTCTTTTTCTATTTTTTTCCTGTTGAAGTATTGTGTATGTGTTTGTTTTGAAACGGTTATAGCCCAGATATGGCCCTATGCAGTCGGCTGGACTTTGGATTAAACGTACGGTTTAGTGGTCTTCTGTATGGCTCCTTGTTCAGGCTTGCGAACTTTTAAGTGTAGAGAGGGGACGTGCAAATCTGCCCCCACACTCTCGCCTACTGATGCTTGTAGTTGTACAGATGCAGTGACTGCCACGTGTGGAACGGCCTGTTTTCAGATACTAACACCCCTGCTGAGATCAGCATTTCCTCCCAGTTCCCCCACCCAGGATAACGGGTAAAGATTAACTCTTCAGCTGCTCGTCAGTAGCAATAATGTTATCACCAACTGATTCAATCTCTGGCAGAATAGATTACACAGGCTAATTGAAAAGGATAGAGTTTGTTAAGGTGTTCAACAGTTAACTATTCCAGGATGTTGTACTAGTGAGTCAGGCTTCGTTTTTTCCACCCTGTTGGTGAGTTTATCACCCAGTGGTTTAGTATCCGACAGAAAAGGTTACACGGGCTAATTAAAAAAGATAGAGTTTGTTAAGGCTTCAACAGTGAAACGTTCCAGATTGTTGTACTAGTGAGTCATTCTTTGTTTTCCCCTACCCCATATTTAGTATCACTATAGTGGCATTCACTACACTCTATACAAAATTCAGGAGTTTGATTTATAGTTTTCGGTAGAATTTCGATTTTTGTCAGATGTTTGCACGGTTTTATTTTGCCCTCATCTGCGGACGGTATGTCGCTGCACAGTCTGCATACTTAGTCTTCCGTGAGCGTGCATGCTGGATTTTTTGTATTTCCTTAAATCATCGGACACTGACATGACTTAAAGATCGTTCACATGCATATTTGATGTTATGCATGCATATACAAACGAAAGAAGTTTAGGCACTTACAGGCCTGCACACATATTGACCTGGGATATTGAAAAACGTATCCATCTTTCTAAAACAATGATTTAGGTGAGAGGTACAAAGGCAGAATCGAACCCAGAACTTCCAGTTGGAAGTCTAACATCTTACCCACTTGACTATCGTGCTCGTCAAATCAACGTTCATTTAATGTCGATGTCTTTTGTTGTGTGTTGTACGAACTTCTTATCAAGTTGTAATGGAGCCACCCACAGACAGACCCAGTATTGTTGTTGCGAGTGAGCCAGTCTTTGGATAGTGTACAGGTTCTGATAATTTCCCAAAGCCTTGGAGTCTGCACCCATATGTTTGCTTTTCACAATGCCAGTGTTGTACTGACGTAGTACAAGTAATTATTTTCGTCCCCTCTCCCATCTCTTTTAAGGAGTTTTTTTGTTTTTTTTTTTTGTTTTCTACGTGCGTGCAAAAAGTAGGGTGGAGAACATTCACGTGTGATATGTAAACAAAAAATGGACATAAAACATTTCTGGACTGTTCATGAAGAGAGAAAAAGACTCATACAGTAATACTGTTTTAATATGAAGGCCAGTGCACAAGCGAGGAGGAGGGAGAGAAAGTAGGGAATAAGTAGTGAAGGTGGGTAAGACATATTTATACAGAGAAACGGTTTCTCGTTTACGCAGGGTGGGGGAGAGAGAGAGAGAGAGAGAGAGAGAGAGAGAGAGAGAGAGAGAAGAGACAGAGAGAGAGAGAGTGCTTTTGTCTGTGTGTGTGTGTGCTTCTGAGTGAGTGAGTGTTTGTGTGTGTGCTGTGCGTGTGGTGTGTGTGTGTTGTGTGTGTGTGTGTGTGTGTGTGTGTGTGTGTGTGTGTGTGTGCGTGTGTGTGTGCGCGTGTGTGTGTAAGTAAATGGCGTTGTCTGAGATACGAACAGTGCTGCTAACATCAACATCTCTTCATCTGTCTTCGTCTCTCTTTGCCCCAGCTTCTGCAATCGCGCAAACAAACCAGAGTATAGGCCAAAGGGTTAAAGATTAACTCCTCAACTGCCGGTCAGTAGCTGTGGTTTTATCACAGTCTAGTGCTGTAGCGAGGAGAATAGATTACACTGGAAAGGACAGAGTTTGTGTTAAATTAAGGTGTTACTCAGTGAACGTTCTCCCCGATTACTGTAGTGACTCACTGTTTGGTTTACCCACCCTGATATCTTCTGAGCCACATCTTTAGCATTTTCATGTTTCACATCTCAGCTGATCTTGTTATTCTTTCTTATCTCTATCTATCTTCTGTCTGTCTGTCTGTCTGTCTGTCTGTCTGTATGTCTGTCTGTCTGTCTGTCTGTCTGTCTCTTATTGCAGCCAGCGTATTGATATCATCAACAAACCTTGAAGTGGGGAACAATTTCTCATTATTTTTGCACTAAGCTTTGACAGTTACAAAAAATAACTGTTTCAATATATTGATAATTTCTTTGTCACTTTCAGAGTTCTGTAATAAGTCGTTGTTGATGTGATGGTCATGTTCAGTCTTCACCTCCATCTCCCCCCCCCCCTTTATTCATTTCCCCTTCCCCCCACACACACACACCTTCCACGCTTTTTCAATCTCCCTTTAAAAGAGAATTTCATACAGATTCAAAATAGGTCTGTGTCTGTGACGAAACTCGTTTGCAACAATTTTCTCAATGTCTCTGGACAGTTTTTTTTCTACCAAATTTGCGTCCAGGTGTAGACCGTTGAGGAGTCACAAACGCGTAAGTTTTAGAAATCATGGCGCCAAGTTAATGTCATACGGACCAAGGATAGTTTCTACGATCGGTATATTTTGAGGAAAACGTGTGAACAGCGTTTTCTCAGAAGCCCTGACAATACTGTCATCAGTTTTCACTGTTATGATAGTCTGCCTGGAGGAATTTGGAATAGAAAAAATAACAGTCCTCCTAAATGAAAGTTACGACACTGGAAAAATCCCCAAAGATATGTCAAAACCAATTTTCACTGTACTTCAAAGAAGGCAGGGGCTGTAGAATGCGAACTCCATCGCACAATCAGTTTGATGAGTCATGTGACAAAAATCTTGTTAAGAATAATCATGATTGGGCAAGGAATAGAATGAAAAGAGAAATAGCAGAAGGACAGTGTGGATTTGTGGAGGGGAAAGGAACTATTAATGCCATATACATCCTAAGAACTATCATAGAGAGGTCAATAGAGATGAATAAGGATTTGTATTTATGCTTTGTTGACTATATCAAGGCTTTCGATCGATTAAGACATGAAGAATTGATCAACCAACTGGAGAGACTCAATGTTGATGGAAAAGATATACTAATAATCAGAAATGTGTACTGGGAACAAACAGCTGCAATGAGAATAGAAAACAATATAAACTCTTTCGCAAAACATCAAAAGAGGAGTCATACAGGGTTGTGTTTTGTCACCAGATCTGTTTTCACTTTACAGCGAAAACATCATGAGAAACCTAGAAGAAGATCCTGGATTAAAGGTTGGAGGGAAAATGATAAAAACATTCGATACACAGATGACACCGTGCTAATTGCAGAAAAAGAAATGGACCAAACTAAAAGGGGTTGGAACTAAACAGCAGGAAGACTGAAGTCATGGTGATCAGTAAAAAACATGAAATCCCCTCATACAAAATAACAGCAAATGGCACAACCTTGACACAGGTTGATAAGTTTAAATACCTGGGAACGATCATTTCATCAGACGGCAGATGCACATCAAAAAGTAGCCGGCAGAATCAGCCAAGCCAAAACAGCATTCAAGAAGATGACAAGCATTCTTACCAACAAATGCCTGTCAATTAACATCAGGAAGAGAGTTCTTGAATGTTATATAGAACCAATACTGTTGTACAGTTGTGAGGCGTGGACAGTCAATAAGCAAAGCCAGAACAAGATTGAGGCAGCCGAGATGTGGTTTCTGAGAAGAATGTTGAGAGTTCCATGGACAGCAAAGAAAACAAACGAGACAGTCTTGATGGAGCCAGACACAAGTACATCATTCATAAAGAAGATTAGGAAAAGACAGGCAACATTTATAGGCCATTTTATGAGGAAGGGAGATTTGGAGCACCTGG
>JAPXFY010000013.1:32944971-33009971 GCA_030674185.1 Monoplex corrugatus
TTTGAAATGTGGAATATATTGAAGAGGGAAGTATTGCGCTCGGACGCGATGCCATATATGCTCCGCCTATGTCTGCGAGCAGACCCCTGTGTCTGTGCAAACCCCAGGCGCTGGCAAAGTCTTGGGAAAAGAACGAGAGATACGCAGCGAACAAGCTGAGCTTTGTGTTGTGGGGATGGATTTGATCTCGAGACATGAAATCTTAAGTCTGCATCTTTGTCAAAAGAGCAAGCCAGCCCGAGTAGCTGTCTCCTTAAAAAAAGAAGAAGAAAACATCAAACAACAACAACAATAATCACAAACAAAGAATAAAAGAAAACACATACAACATACACACAGACACGAACACAGACAGACAGACACACACTCATAGACACACACACACACACACACACACGCACACACACAGACACGCACAAACACACACACACACACACACCACACAACACACACACACACACACACACACACACACACACACACACACACACACACACACACACATACACACACACACACACACACACACACACACACACACACACACACACACACTTTGGCTCGCATGTGAGTCGCGCTCACGACCTGCGTAATCAGCATGCGGCTTTGAGAGAGAGAAAGAGAGACAGAGAGACAGAGAGAGAGACAGAGAGAGTTCAGAATGTTAGATTGTTTCAAGTTGTTTGTTAGATTGTTTTAAGTTGTCTTTTTAGGTTGTTCTACCTCTTACTCTATGCTAAGAGACTGTTTAATATGTTTCTTTTCCTGCCTTCTCCGCAATAATGTACACACAACGAGAAAGACAAACTGAGGGGGAGAGGAGAAAGAAAGAAAGAAAGAAAAAGAAAAATATCATTTTGATAATCGAGGGTAGTGCTATAAGCGAAATAATTCTTCTTTATAAGAAGCGCTCGCCCACAGAGGATACACACAAATACAAATAAATAAAAGTAGGCTATGTACTATTGTTGATGGAGGGCCTAGATTGATACAAATGTACTGTGATAGCATGAATATATCCGACTAATGCAACTTTGGAATATCAGCAATATTGATACAAATGAACTGTGATAGTATGAATATATCAGACTAGTGCAAATTTGGAATGTCAGCAATACTGAAGAGAGAGAGAGAAAGAGAGAGAGAGAGAGAGAGAGAGAGAGAGAGAGAGAGAGAGAGAGAGAGAGAGAGGAGAGAGAGAGAGAGCAGGCTAGACCACATAAACCAGGTCTCTGATTATTCATGACACTCTCACAGGTTCACTTTGCACCAGAAAATGGGCAACACACGTTAGATAAGGCATTGACCTTCCCACATGATTTATACTAGTAAATTGTTCATGCGAGATGGCGTTTACTGAGGGCAGAGAGAGAGAGAGAGAGAGACAGAGACAGAGAGAGAGAGAGAGAGAGAGAGAGAGAGAGAGAGAGAGAAACTTCAAAGTGTATTTCTCAAGGACTGAAGCATTAGATCCCACTAGACTTGTCTCACAGCTAGTTGTTGGTACTCTATACATATAACATAAGCATTTCTTACGGACAGTAGCATTAGACGCTACTAGACCTGTCTCACAGTTAGTTGTTGGTACTCTACACATATAAGCATTTCTTACGGACAGTAGCATTAGACGCTACTAGACCTGTCTCACAGTTAGTTGTTGGTACTCTACACATATAAGCATTTCTTACGGTCAGTAGCATTAGACGCTACTAGACCTGTCTCACAGTTAGTTGTTGGTACTCTATACATATAAGCATTTCTTACGGTCAGTAGCATTAGACCCTACTAGACCTGTCTCACAGCTAGTTGTTGGTACTCTATACATATAACATAAGCATTTCTTACGGTCAGTAGCATTAGACCCTACTAGACCTGTCTCACAGTTAGTTGTTGGTACTCTACACATATAAGCATCTCTTACGGTCAGTAGCATTAGACGCTACTAGACCTGTCTCACAGTTAGTTGTTGGTATTCTATACATATAAGCATTTCTTACGGACAGTAGCATTAGACCCACTAGACCTGTCTCACAGTTAGTTGTTGGTATTCTACAATATAAGCATTTCTTACGGTCAGTAGCATTAGACCCCACTGGACTGTCTCACAGCTAGTCGTTAGTACTGTATACATATCACATAAGCATTTCTCAAGAACAGTAGCATTAGATCCACCAGACCTGTGTCATACCTAGTTGTTGGCACTCTATGCATATCATATAAGCACATAAAGGAAGCGTTAAAAACAGGCGCGTGAGGGATAAATATATTACCTTTAAGGTGTGATAAAACCAGATGCACCGTATCACAAACAATGTCAAAGAAGTTATAAAAGTGAATTATAGTACAATAATGATTTCTTTACGTCAGTTGGTCGGGCGCTTTAAAAAGCACAGGAGACAAAGACAGACACATGTAATGTATAAGACATGTCAACCTTTTACAACAACAACAGAAGAAAAGCAATAATAACAACACTACAAACATTAAGACGGCAATGAAAATAGCAGCAGTGGAGAAAAACACTTAAATAAGAGACATCGAATCAAAAAAAGAAGATAAGGGAAGAGACAGACAGACAATTGGACAGAGGAAAGGGGAGGGAGACAGAGAGGAGCAGAGAGGGAAAGGGAGGGAGCGGAGAGAGGGGAAGAAGGAGGGAGCGGGGAGGAGCGAGAGACAAAGAGAGAGAGATAGGGACAGAGAGAGAGAGAGAGAGAGAGAGAGGAGAGAGAGAGAGAGAGCGTTCAAACTTAAATCTTACATCGTTTATTTAAAATTTAAATCATAGCCCCGTTTCAGCGGGTAAGTAAATAATACATATAGTTACTACAATACTACAATACATTTTCAATGATATGTTCATGAATTTACATTGTTATTTCTCGAAATCTTAGTGCCTTCAACAAAAACAAACAGAACTTTTGTATAACATCAGTGTTTATGGACAGATCAAAAATCGGATTCATATATAATTCATTTAAGTTAGGTCTTGGTCTCTCACGAGTGTGTTGATATACGGATTATATGTACAAAGTTCGGCAACAAGAAGATCTAAATAAGCGGAATAGACAATTACTAACTTGTGTATTGAGTCATGACATTTCTGTATCTCTAAATTCAAATGCGTTGTACAAAAACAAAACTAGATTATACACAAACACGAAAGAGGAGAGAGAGAGAGAGAGAGGAGAGAGAGAGAGAGGAGAGAGAGAGAGAGAGAGAAGAGAAGGAGAGAGAGAGAGAAGAGGAGAGAGGGAGAGAGAGAGAGAGAGAGAGAGAGAGACTCTTCCCCTTTCCTTTCCTTGTTTGTGAAGTGAAAATTGAAATCGTGACAGAAATCTTAAAGCTATACATAAACACGATAAAAATAACTCACGCATTTAATTTACAGAACAAATAATTCACACAGACATTCATATTCTATTTCAGTTTATTTTTTATTCTGATTTATGTGACCAGTTATTTGGTTTCGGACAATTTTGTTCATTGCTTTTGACAGCAATTTAAAGGATATTGAACCATCGAGTGGTCCTTGAGTTTGGAGTTTGCTAAGGGGAATCCATCGTACTTGGACATTTCCATATGCGCTTCATCAAAATTTGGCTAGCAATCGTACATTGTCATACGCACTCTGCCAAACTTCCAGCAGTTACCTCGATGCTGCCCAAAACTCTACGTGCGGCAAGTTTTGACATAGGGAGAGAAACGGGATCTATAAAACACTGAGAAACGGGATCTATAAAACATTGAGAAACAGGATCTATAAAACGCTGAGAAACGGATCTATAAAACACTGAGAAACGGGATCTATAAACACTGAGAAACGGGATCTATAAAACACTGAGAAACAGGATCTATAAAACACTGACACATCAGAATGATTGGAGTATTAAGATGTTCTTGGGCTTTTCCTTGTTTCATCTTTTTCATCCTCGCTCTGACTTCATTTTTCGTTGTTGGCGGTCCGTCAGAGTTCCTTGTAATGATGTGTTCCTCCCTTGTGTCATCGTCAAAAAGATCTTTGATGTACTCTACTTAATGTTTTGCCTTTTTCAATCATAATTGTATCATCATCATAAGAAAATGCCATGGGATAAAAGTTAGAGGAAGAATGGTAAGCAATCTTCGCTACACAGATGACATCATTCTAATTGCAGAAAATGGAAAAAAACCTATAAAATCTTTTGAAAATAATAAAAATAGAAAGCAGAAATAAAAGACTAGAACTAAATGATAAGAAGACTTAAGTCATGGCAATTAGTAAAAAAAAATCCATTCATGTAAGGTAACAATAAATGACACAAAATAACAATAAATGGCACAACAAATATCGAGCAAAATTTGCCAAGCTAAAACAGCATTCAAGAAAACGAAAAGCGTTTTTGCCAACAAACGTCCATCAATTGATATTAGGCCGGAAGAGTGTTCTTCAGTGTTACATACAAACAATATTGTTGTATGGATGCGAAGCCTGGACAATCAAAGGAAAGTCAGAACAAGATTGAAGCAGCTGAAATGTGGCTTCAAATATGAATGGTAAAGAGTTCCAAGATAAGAAGGAAAACAAACATGACTGTCTTGAAAGAAGCAAACGCTCTCACGTACACACACACACACACACACACATACACACACACACACACACACACACCACACACACACACACACACACACACACACACACACACACACACACACACGCAACACCATACATACAGGATGCTTAGGTAGGATACCCTCAGCCTGTTTGGTGTGTATCCTTTTACCCAAGTTGTCCTCATCTAACCAACCAGATGGCTAGTCTTGGTCAATGAATACGAGGCCGTTGAACTCCTGGGACCCCCTCCGTCCCGCCCTACCATTGATTTACAGGCACAGAACATTACGTTAGGCAGAAGGTCAGGGCCACACCAGCGTGTAGGGTTATTGGCCAGGTTATGCTGTTTAGCACGTCTGTGTTGACTCTACGGCCATTGAGTTTATGAGATTGCGCCAATAGAACTGAACCGTCTTGACCAAACTGGACCCCCCCCCCCCCGCCCCCCGAACAACTACAAACTTACAAAAGAATGCAACACCTGCTCCCCAAACCCGCGAACAAACAAACAAAGAAGCAACCAAGATGGTCAAACCATTCCAACAATCTCTATTTCTTGAAGAAGAAGAATCATCATTATCAGGTGTCCTGCCGCATGGCGTTGGCGATCGTGGCCCTCACACGAATCTATTCCTATCGCTGCAAGTACATCTCCCACCCTGTCTGTCCTCAGCCGCCCTGCAAGTCCTTCCAATATTTTCTACCTGGGTCCACCTGATGTTCTCTTTCCCTCCAGTTTTCCTGTTGTGATCAGGTGTTCTAATTCCCCTTTCCTCATTAAATGTCTTATTTCAGAAAATCCGGGTTTTGTACTTCTCAAGGGCACTGTGACCTTGAAGAAGCTTCAGGAAGAACCAGAAAACATAAAAATAGAATCAGAATGCGTATTTAATACAACCAGACAAGACAGGCACAACATTTTTCACCTTTGTCAAGCGTCCATGTCTTTCTGGTTCCTGTTTGCTTGAACGCGGGCGGCCGCACTTGTTCTGCATTTGAAGAAACTTCAGTTGAAATATAATTTGACTTGCTGCAGCGATGACAATGGTAGACTATCGCAACAGTAAAAACAGTGTAAACATTGTCAGAAGATACCTGAGAAAATGTTCACACACCTTCCTCAGAAAGTGCTGATTTGTGGCACGTTTTTGGTCCGTGTGTCCTTGACCTGGCGAGATGACATCAAAATCTATGCTTTCCTGACTCTTTAACAGTACATAGTTGTGATCCCAATTCGGAGAGGATCTATCTACAAACAGATGAAAAAATCTTACTAACACACTTTCCCCTCACACACACACACATAAGGCAGAGAGATACACAGATGAGCAACACCCTTGCGGTCGGTGTGAGAGCGCGACAGACCATTTCCCTTAACCCTTTGACTCCCGCACCCTGTCCACCAGTATCCTGCATTGTCAACCATGCTAGCAAAGCAAAAACTTAATTTTTTGACTTCCTTACCCTATCCACCAGCTTCCTGCAGGAAGCTGGCGGGTAGTGTGAAGGAGTCAAACGGTAAAGTTCTTGCAGTTGGTGGATAGGGTGCGGGAGTCAAAAGGTTAAAAAACAAATAGAAGAAAGAATGGATATCGAAAAACTATGACGGTTTCTGTATTGAGCTCCTCCATTGTATAAAACATAACCGCTTCTGAAATCTTCATGTTGTATCTTCTTTTTATGTGTTTATATACTTGACACATAACTGAGTGACCCGACTGATTAAATTACTGTTTTGTCTCATAAATTAATGCAGTTGGAAGAAAAGCGGCGTGCACATAAATGAATATGACTGTTATGTTTGGTGCGAGTGTGTTGCGTACGCGTGGTTTTGACAGTTTTAATAAAGGTACGATTCCACCCTTTGACGATGATGGCTAACACTAGGAAGTTTGATCAAATACGTTTGCTTTGTTACTATGTTGCATGTAGCTTATCTCTGTGCGTTCGGTAAACTGCTGTAATCCCTATAATAGGTAACTGTTGGTCGTATGCAATAATTCTGTGTTCGCGTTCAATGTTCTGTTCTGAGTTTACCACCTTATGCTTTGTGGCTGCGTCTATGCTAGCATGGGTAGCGCAAACTGTGTTGGGTTTGAGAAATTCTACATGGCAGATAACTCAGTGACTCTCAAGAGTTATGTTACTTAGTTGATATTTAAAATTCTCCCTGCTTCCCTCTTATTTCCTTTGGTATTACGGTAACCATGTTATACGCAACCCCCAAATATGTAGAGCATTCGATGCGTCATGCAGAATATGTGGAACGTTGCTTGCAGCACGTACAGCATGCAGATAATCTCATCATTTTGTGAAAGATGCTTTTGAGTATTGAGGAAAAGTTAAGAGTTTGGAGATTATTCCAGGAAGACTTGTTGCACTCGGACAATTTCATATGCGCTTCCCCACATCTGACATTTACTATCTAGGTGACTTTGAGCATGCGCAAAACTGATGTGGTGACAAGGCTTTGCAATGAAGAGTTGGAGGAGAATAAGGCCCATGAAATGTAAGCTTGACACATAAAATGATTTAAGCATTAAGATGGGCAGCAAACAGGCCAGATTTGATAAGTGGGCTGGGACTGAACTCGAGACCGTAGATCTTGAGTCTCTGGCTCCCTCAGAAGAGCCAGTCAGCCCTCATAAAAATGACAAAATGCTTCAGCGTTCGTCAGTTGTTAGTAGTTACCATAACATTATCAACTGGCTCTTTGATTTTGATTCTGTGGATAATCGCTATATGCAGAAAATTCAACATAAAATCAGCGAGAACATAACAAATAAAATAAACCAGCTAATATAGTTGAATTCATAATGGAGACAAAACTTGCCAAATAAAATTATTCAGCAACTAAATCCCTTCTTCTACAACTGTTGGGAGCATTCGTACATACGGGTGGAGTTTGTGTGTACGGCTATTTCTTATGTTTGTTTGTTTATTTAACCACCCTGGCAGTCAGTTTTCAGGAAGAAGAGCGGCAGCAATAGTTGTTTTCCTATATCCAAATACCACCAAAGATTGACACGGCATAGGATCTTTAACACGTGTATTGTATTTTGTGAATGCATGTACACACAGAGTCAGTTCAGACATTAGAGATCTGCACATTTTTTCTTCAACCTTCAAGCGATTCACTGGCTGTATATGCGGGCTGATTAATTCTTTTCACAGAGGAGTTGAGTCAAGATCTGATATCTCGAGTTTGACCCCAGCCCACAACATTAAAATCTGACCTGTTGGCTGCCCTCATAGTTAATGTTTCCGTCATTCTGATGGTGTCAGCGCAGTATTTCATAGGGCCCTATACCGCCCCTTCCCCATTTCAAGGCTATGCCAGCGCAGTATTTCATAGGGCCCTATACCGCCCCTTCCCCATTTCAAGGCTATGCCAGCGCAGTATTTCATAGGGCCCTATACCGCCCCTTCCCCATTTCAAGCTATGCCAGCGCAGTATTTCATAGGGCCCTATACCGCCCCTTCCCCATTTCAAGGCTATGCCAGCGCAGTATTTCATAGGGCCCTATACCGCCCCCTCCCATTTCAAGGCTATGCCAGCGCAGTATTTCATAGGGCCCTATACCGCCCCCTCCCCATTTCAAGGCTATGCCAGCGCAGAAATGTTTGCGCAGGCTCAATGAGTCTGCCAGGTGATTGCTGGCAGGTATGTGTGAAGCGCATATAGAATGATCCGAATGCGATGAATCCCACTAGAAAGAAAAAATCACCTAACTCTAAACCTCCAAACTGAGAAAATCTGTCATCCCTTTAACCCTTTGATTCCTGCACCCTGTCCACCAGCATCTTGCATTGCCAACCATGATAGCAAAGCAAAAACTTAACCCTTTGACTTCCTCACCCTATCCACCAGCTTCCTGGTCAAAGGGTTAAGTTTTGGCAGTTGGTGGGTGGTGTGCAGGATCCAAAGAGTTAAACCACGAGGCGCCTCCAGGCAGAATTAAACCTAGACCTTCTGATTGGAGATTCGACGCCTTGATCGCTTGGCTATCACATCCGCCCAAATCGGTTCAAATCCAATCATGACGTGTACAACCTCGCTGGCCACAAAATCGATCTGAGGGCAGAATCAATTGAACACATCTTGTGACAGGATTTCCATGCTTGATAGTTAACGTCTAGTGCACGCTGTTGCTTGATTAGATTTGCTAGCAGTTGACATGTGGATGTGATAGGAAAGTTCATATATAAAAAAAATCTGTTTACATGGGGATGAATGAATAACTGATTGACAACTTGTAAAGTGCGTAAGTATTTTCTCACTGTCTGTCTCTGTTTCTGTCTCTGTCTCTGTCTCTGTCTCTGTCTCTGTCTGTCTCTCTCTCTCGCGCGCGCTCTCTGCTCTCTCTCTCTCTCTCTCTCTCTCTCTCTCTCTCTCTCTCACAGAGTCACAAACACATCCACGCGCGCGCATACACACACATATCTGCTCACACCACCACCATCACCACCACCATCATCATAAACAATTTATTGTCAGGTTTTAATGTATAAATCGTACTGATTCACACACACACAGAACACACACATACATACACACACACGCGCGCGCGCGCGCGCACACACATGCACTCACGCACACACACACACATACGCACACACACACACACAACACACACACACACACACACACACACACACACACACAAAGAGTTGTGTTCACACCACCAGAATAATTTTAAACATGAAAACAAATCAGTCAGATTATTACTGTTATTATTATTATTATTGTTATCATTATTATCATTGTTTTTGTTGTTGTTGTTGTTTTTGTTGTTGTTATTACAATAAATCGTTCTTGTATCTCTTACTTAGATTTAGTTGTTCCCGCTTCGAACGACACAAAAGGCAGTTAAGGCGTTCAACGGTGCACTGTCCTCAGCCATTCTGCTTGTGTCGTTCCATCCTTTATTGACCAGTCGGGGGTCCATCTCCACTGCATGTCGCCAGCTTTTCCTTCACACCCCCCCCCTTACCCCCCGCCTTTCGTTCTTTGACCGGTTAGCGTCCATTAAACAACATGATTTGAATGTTTTATATAGCGCTACTGGGGTGGTTATGTCATTAGGAGATTTGACAACAGATGGACCACCAAAGTGACGTACTGGATCCCTCGAAGCCAAAAGGGAACAGAGATCGCCAGAGAACCAGATAGCGAGACGATCTAGAAAAGTTCGACTAACAATGGACCAGAACAGCAGTTAACCAGCAACAGTGGCGTGCGATGAGGAAGACTGATGTCCAACAACGGACCGAAACAAGCTGAAGGGAAATATAGCACTATTCTCCAACCTCAACTTGACACATCTCGTGTGCCCTCGTGGGGATGCCGGTGGCTCTTTCAGTATAAATAGTGTCCCCACCTTCTGGAAATTCTGTGCTAGAAATCTCTTTTCTGTCACTTTCTTTCTTTCTGCTGTGTTTCTTTTACTTCCTGTCACAATCATTTCTTCCTGTCATTTTCTGCCTTGGTGGTCCATTTACGTACTTTCTCTTTGGATTGATAATTGGGTACATGTATTAAGTGCATTTTTTTGGGATCTAGGGAAATGAGATGTGCAGAAGCAATTTTACGTAATATAGTCCTCTTTTGTATATATGTTTTGGTGTCCTTAGTTATGTTTAAATTTGTTTTGATGTAAGTTTTTTTTAAATTCCCTGTGTGATAAATTGGACGGAATGGTCAACACCAGGGGTAACTCATTAGATTATTGCGCGAATACATTGTGTACTTCATTTTCTTTTCCTTTTTTTTCCTGTATTGTGTATGTTTTGAAACTGTTACAGCTATGGCTCTACACAGTCGGCTGGGCTTTAAACAACAATAACAATAATCATGGCGTGTGAGATTAACTCACAGCTAAACATGATTTCAGTTTCCAATTATTCGTCCTAACATTCTGTCCCGATCTTTCACGACTTAGTACGTCCCCTACTCCATCCTATTTCATACAAAGGCACAGAACACGCGGAAGTGGTATGGAAATTGCAATCAAAGAATCGAGAATGATGTTTTTACGGCTTTTGTGATAGAATTGATGGAACTGAAGTCAATCACATTCCTTCCACAGCGATAAAACGCGCGACATTGCACGTTGCAGAAGAAGTGAAGGCGTCGGGAACAGACAGTAAAGCGGCTGAAAACGAAGATTGAGAACGCTCGTCACTAATTAATTTCACACCCCATTTCGCTCAAGTCTTCGACACAGACGAATCGACATAGTAGAGTGGAAAACGTCGAGCATATTGACGGAGACGGATACGGTCGCTCTTTCAAGCGAGCTCACAAGCAAATCTGTATAAGCGCGCGTGCGCGCGCGCACACACACACACACACGCGCGCACACACACTCACACGCACACGCACGCGTGCACGCAGACGCACACACACAGACACATACACACAAACACACACACACACACACACGTGTGCACACCACACACACACACACACACACACACAACACACACACACACACACACACACACACACACACACACACAACACACACACACACACACACACACACACACACACACTCACAGAGGGATCAAAGGGTCTGTACAGTATTGTTTAATCTGGCACCATCCCGAGATGCAAAATGGTATTTTCCATGTTTCGTACAACGAGACATGGACCATGACCCCAGTGGCACAGTCAAGAAACTGTGGTATATTTTGTTCCCATGTTCGGTTTGGGATGTGGTTGTCGAGGATAAGAACTTGTCAAACTGGAACCCGGCATTGGGGCCAGTATTTTGAATAGGAAACAGCAGCAATTTTCCAAGAATGAACATTCCGAAACCTTCCTTCTCGAAGGTTACCTGTTTCTCAGAAAAGTCTTTCAGGTGTTTTGACAGAACATAGTCAACGCACATGCATTTTCAGTTGTTTGTCTGCATGGTGCAAAGGTACAGAAAGTGTTTGTTTGCTTAACTGGTTAACTTGAGTGTAAATGGATGAAACGGTAAATAAGTTTAATATGGTAAAATAAGAGCGAGGACAAACGGAAGCTGTAGTTGAGTGGGTAAGAAGTATGATTTTCCAATTAAACGATCTGAAAGATGTAGGTTCGATCCGGCCTAGGTACCTCCCGCCTGGTGGGTAAAGGGTGGAAAATGTTCAGATCTTCCAGGTCAACGTGTGCAGATGTGTTTGTGCATGAACCCCCATTCAGGTGTATATGCACGCAGAACATCAAGTACGCGTGTAAGTTGCCATTGTGTCCAGTAGCTTATGGACACATGAAAACACTCAACCTGCACACTCACCGAAGATGGGGTATGCAGACTGCGCAGCGACACACTCTCAGCACAGTGTGCTCAAAACAACGTGCATACACACATCAGAAAATAATGCAACGTTAAAAAGAAAGAAAGAAAACAAACAAAAACAGCAACAAACAAACAAACAAACAAACAAACAAGCAAACAGACAAGTAAACACAGGAACAGATATAAGCTTCACATCAGTGTTAAGATATATAGTAGTAAGAAACTCTGGGGAGAGCCAGACAGCAGAAGGTCCTAAGAGGAGAAACACCCGTCAAAAAAGTGTTTTGGTCCCTTAACTCCCGACACTCTAAAGGGGCCGGGCCGCATCCAGGTCATGACTCCTGGTTACCCCTAGGGGTCATGTAGCAAACTAAATAATAATGACTACTTGTCATTTTGGTCAAACTCTCAACCTCCTTCGTCTTTCGTTCTCGAGAATTGGCGACGTTTTAGGCCTAGTGAACACGGGCTGTTCATTCAGCAAACGTTACAGACTTTGCAGACCATCGCGATTAAGAAAAGTGTTGCAGTTAAAGCCCTCCTCGCAATAAACCAGTCAGTGTGGCGAAGTGCTTGGTACAACTGACTACTGACTGGGATATCGTAGGTTCCAATCCCCATCGTTCCCCCTACCCCCCCCCCCCCCCCCCCCACCCAAACGTTTTGGGCCACAATGGGTTCGTAATCGGAGTTAAGCGTGTTATTGACTTGATGGAAAAAAAGCTGGGACCATAACTTCGAACCCAAATATATTTTACGGATCTGTCATTGTAAGTGATGCTTGATTTTAACGGCCGCGCCACAAGTGTACCTCTCGGGCCTTGTTGACACTACCAGAATGATAGAAACACTAAGACGTAAATGTCAACACTTAAAATGAGTGTACAGTACAGCATCACAGTCTTAATCCGACATAGAGTTCCGTAGCATCATCGCTGTCAATATCAACTTCCTTCTTATCATCATACATTGTAAAAATTGTTCTAGATTCTACGGCGCTTCATGATCTGCTTTGGAAGCACTACAAGACTGAAAAGAAAAGTTTATCTTCATTAAACTGAAACAAATCCATGGCCTAACACAAACTCGAAACGCTTAAGTCAGTAGACTATGTAACTACACATCTGAACTTTTACAGCTAGACGAGCAAGGCTGTAATGGAAACGCCAGCTATTCCATTTAGTTAATTGCTTTCAGATTACGAAAATGTAATTCAGAAACATTATTACAAAAAGTTACACAAAACGCTAGAATGCCAAATATCATTGGACAGTAGGCAGAAGTGCATTTCACGGGGTTTAAAACTCACAATCAAAACGTCAGAATAAAAAAGTCTAGGAGACATTTACAGGATTGCATGACGATACGTGTTGTTAGGAAACATGCCACTGAAAAGACGGGTAGGAAGAAAACAACAACGATAACAATCAACCAGACAACACAACACCGGATGCGGTAGAAACATCGAAGACGACAGAGATAAAAGCAGTTAGGCAGACAGAAAAAGAGGATGTCTGCAACATCTCATAGCACAAAAATGGGGCTGCTGCCAATAACACAGAAAATTTCACCATTGACACCCTAACAGGAGTGCCTCTTTACAGCTGGGTAATGTAGCCTCTCATTTGGCTAGCTAACCTTTGGAAACGCGTCTGCGATCTTTGCAGTCGATGGACACAGTCGGGTAATCCGACAGTGTTTATTTATCTTCTCGTAGTTCCCCCACCACCCCCGCTCTGTTCTTAACCCCTTACATGTTCTTACCATACTAACTTCCTACGTCATCACGCATACTAGCAAAGCAAACCTACATTATCACGCATACTAGCAAAGCAAACCTACGTTATCACGCATAATAGCAAAGCAAACCTACATTATCACCATAATAGCAAAGCAAACCTACATTATCACGCATAATAGCAAAGCAAACCTACATTATCACCATAATAGCAAAGCAAACCTACATTATCACGCATAATAGCAAAGCAAACCTACATTATCACATAATAGCAAAGCAAACCTACATTATCACATACTAGCAAAGCAAACCTACATTATCACATAATAGCAAAGCAAACCTACATTATCACATAATAGCAAAGCAAACCTACATTATCACATAATAGCAAAGCAAACCTACATTATCCGCATAATAGCAAAGCAAACCTACATTATCACCATAATAGCAAAGCAAACCTACATTATCACCATAATAGCAAAGCAAACCTACATTATCACATAATAGCAAAGCAAACCTACATTATCACATAATAGCAAAGCAAACCTACATTATCACATAATAGCAAAGCAAACACTACATTATCACATAATAGCAAAGCAAACCTACATTATCACATAATAGCAAAGCAAACCTACATTATCACATAATAGCAAAGCAAACCTACATTATCACATAATAGCAAAGCAAACCTACTTATCACATAATAGCAAAGCAACCTACATTATCAGCATAATAGCAAAGCACCTACATTATCACCATAATAGCAAAGCAAACCTACTTATCACGCATAATAGCAAAGCAAACCTACATTATCACGCATAATAGCAAAGCAAACCTACATTACACGCATAATAGCAAAGCAACCTAATTATCACGCATAATAGCAAAGCAAACCTACATTACCATAAAGCAAGCAACCTATATACATACTAGCAAGCAAATCTACATTATCACACATCCTAGCAAAGCATAAAACGTAACCCTCTCACTCACTCTGGTGACCCGTTAGTTTAGTGATTTGAGCACTATGCTCATAAGGCAGGGTTTGCATAAACAACCCTCTGGCGGACCATGTTTTGTTGTTGTTGTTCGTTTGTTGTTGTTTTCTACCTCGGTAGTGTAGTGGTCAGTATCCCCTCCTATCACGTAGGAGACTGGGGTTCATTTGTCTGCAGGAGAATCACAGCAGGCTCTCAGTTCTTTAAATAGAGCCGCGGAAAGAGCATCTGATATCTCGAGTTCAATCCTAGCTGGCACCTCAGGAAACTGACCTGTTTGCTGACCATCTTAGTATTTCTATCATTCTGGTAGTGTCAAGTTATTGTTTTAAAGGTCCATCCCCCATCCTTCACTGTTTTAAGACTTTCCCGACGCTTAGAGTTTTGCACAGGCTCAGCAAGCCTGCCAGATAATTGCTGGTAGGTTTTGGTGGAGCGATTATGTAATTGTCTGAATGCGACAAATCCCCCTTGAACAAACTCCAAACTATAAACTCACGTATCCTATTTGATATCTTCCTGCAGAAGTTGGTAGCTAGGGTGAGCTCTGCAGGAAGTTGATGGATAGGGTGAGTTCTGCAAGAAGGTGGTGGATAGGGCGAGTTCTGGTGGAAGCTGGTGGATAGGGTGAACTCTGCGGGAAGCTGATTGATAGGGTGAGTTTAGCAGAAGCTGGTGGATAGGGTGAGTTCGTCAGGAATCATGGATAAGGTGAGATCTGCAAGAAGCTGGTGGATAGGATGAGTTCTGCAGGAAGCTGGTGGATAGGGTGAGTTCTGCAGGAAGCTGGTGGATAGGGTGAGTTCTGCAGGAAGTTGATGGATAGGGTGAGTTGTGCAGAAGTTGGTGGATAGGGTGAATTCTGCAGGAAGTTGGTGGATAGGGTGATTCTGCAGGAAGTGGTGGATAGGGTGAGTTCTGCAGGAAGCTGGTGGATAGGGTGAGTTCTGCAGGAAGTTGATGGATAGGGTGAGTTGTGCAGAGTTGGTGGATAGGGTGAGTTCAGCAGAAGCTGGTGGATAGGGTGAGTTCTGTAGGAAGCTGGTGGATAGGGTGAATTCTGCAGGAAGTTGGTGGATAAGGTGAGTTCTGCAGAAGCTGGTGGATAGGGTGAGTTCTGCAGAAGCTGGTGGATAGGGTGAGTTCTGTAGGAAGTTGGTGGATAGAGTGAGTTCTGCAGGAAGCTGGTGAATAGGGTGAGTTCTGCAGGAAGCTGGTGGATAGAGTGAGTTCTGCAGGAAGCTGGTGGATAGGGTGAGTTCTGCAGGAAGCTGGTGAATAGGGTGAGTTCTGCAGGAAGCTGGTGGATAGGGTGAGTTCTGCAGGAAGCTGGTGGATAGGGTGAGTCTGCAGGAAGCTGGTGGATAGGGTGAGTTCTGCAGGAAGCTGGTGGATAGGGTGAGTTCTGCAGGAAGTTGGTGGATAAGGTGAGTTCTGCAGGAAGCTGGTGGATAGAGTGAGTTCTGCAGGAAGCTGGTGGATATGGTGAGTTCTGTGGGAAGTTGGTGGATAGGGTGAGTTCTGCAGGAAGCTGGTGGTAGGGTGAGTTCTGCAGGAAGCTGGTGGATAGGTGAGTTCTGTGGGAAGTTGGTGGATAGGGTGAGTTCTGCAGGAAGCTGGTGGATAGGGTGAGTTCTGCAGGAAGCTGATGGATAGGGTGAGTTCTGCAGAAGCTGGTGGATAGGGTGAGTTCTGCAGGAAGCTGGTGGATATGGTGAGTTCTGCAGGAAGCTGGTGGATAGGGTGAGTTGTGCAGAAGCTGGTGGATAGGGTGAGTTCTGCAGGAAGCTGGTGGATAGGGTGAGTTCTACAGGAAGCTGGTGGATAGGGTGAGTTCTGCAGGAAGCTGGTGGATTGGGTGAGTTTTGAAGAAGTTTGTGGATAGAGCGAGTTCTGCGAAAAGCTGGTGGATAGAGTGAGTTTTGCAGAAGCTGATGGATAGAGTGAGTTCTGCAGAAGTTGGTGGATAGAGTGAGTTCTTCAGAAGCTGATGGATAGGGTGATTTATGCAGAAGTTGGTGGATAGAGCGAGTTCTGCGAAAACCTGGTGGATAGAGTGAGTTCTGCAGAAGCTGGTGGATAGAGTGATTTGTGCAGAAGTTGGTGGATAGAGTGAGTTCTGTAGGAGCTGGTGGATAGGGTGAGTTCTGCAGAAGTTGGTGAATAGGGTGAGTTCCTCAGAAGCTGGGGATAGGGTGAGTTCTGCAGGAAGCTGGTGGATAGAGTGAGTTCTGCAGAAGTTGGATGCTGGTGGAGAGGGTGAGAGAGTGAAAGGGTTAAGTGTTTCCAATTGGTGGATAGACGAGGTAGAGAAAGGGTTAAGGGGCGAGGATGGAACGGGGTATTGATGACTCTGGCAAGTCACTGTAAACCTCTTGTCTGACCTGGTCTTGATTTTTGTTTAGTGAGGGGTGAGGGTAATGGTTTGTATGTGGTGGGTTCGATAATGGAGACAGAGTCGGTCAGCCGACTTGGAGTCTTGCAGGAGTTTACAAATAGAGCGTACATATACATACATATATACATACGTACATATGTGTTACATACGTGCATACATACGTATATACATACATACATACATATGCACGTACACAAATACATACACACATACATACATACATACATACATACTACATACATACATACATACATACATACATACATACATGCATACATACATACGTACACACATACATATAGACAGGCAGACAGACACAAACGCACAGGCATTGACACACACGTATACACGCTCTTGGACACAAACACACATATGCGCACACTGAACCAAACGCTCACATCCACACACAGGGGCCGGATCTATGAAGAGGACACAAGGCGTACTTAGCGATTTATGCACTGCACAACTTTATGTCCTCGACAATGGAAAAATACTGCGATCTATGAAGAGTGCTTAAGACTTAAGTCCCCTTTGCACACTCTTTAGGGGTGCGTAACTTTGTCTCCTCATAACGTCGTTTCCGCACGAAGCTAGAAATCAAAACAATGTGGCAGATCGCTTCGGACACGTCGTTGACAGGATTCAATTGCGCCAACCGCGAATATTTCATGACTGAACAACCTTCTGAACATGTACGACAACATTTTCGTTATCGTCAACACGGACTGTTGGAAATTATTGATGAGTTTTCACCACGACTGGAGGGAAGAAGCACCATTATCGTGATCATAAAAGTTTATTATCAAGCTAACATAAATGTTGTTCTGGCATTTAAAGAAAAATAATGATAAACACTACAAAGTATAAACCCAGATGCATTTTGAAGAAAACTCATACTACTAAAAACATGCACGAATGCACACATGCAATCGCACGCTACAAAAAGCAAATGCAACACGCGACAAAACAAACATAAAAAGACAAACATATAAAATACATATATACACAAAAGACGAAATAGTTTGCAATGGCATGTGCGCATTTAGGCGAACATGACTATACGTTTACATTACGGAAATGCAAAAGCTGAGAGAAGAGAGAAAAATGTGCTTCCAGGCAAGAACTCAAAGAAACGCCATAATAAGATTTGTCAAATGGAAAGAACTAATCTTTACCGAAGTCAGGTTTTCGTTCCCTTTGATATGGATTAGTTAGTTTTACAAAGGAAGCAAAGTCGGGTGTAAATCCACATGCTCCGCAAACTTGTCAAATTGACTGGTCGCTGTGTACAGTAGTTAGAACAACGGACTACCAAATGGAAGATTGTGGGTTTGAATCCCATCAATCCTGTCAAAATCATTGAGGATTTTTCGACCCTAGTCGGGTCCAGCCCAGAGTTGAGAGTGCTATGGGCTCATTGGAAAGACTAGGATTCCAAAGTTAGTTTCATCGAGTCCACAGATGCATCATTGAGTGTTTTGCTGTAATCTCCTGAACAGCACCGCAGGTGTCTGTATCTCTAGAACGTGATTGACACCAGAATATATTATGACAGTAAGCGTAGATTACAACCCTGTCACGCAGTATCAGTCGAGAGTGAAGCTGTATAGCATCGTGATCATCATCTTCATTGACAACATCATTATAGCATTGTAAACAATGTTCCGGCTACTGTAGATACTGAGGTAACGTACAAAATGGCATCGAACAATTGTCAGATTGTCAGTTTCTTTATGACAACGTCTCTAAAGCAACCCCCGCTTGTAGTTCTGAATTCGCTATAGTTATGCTACTACACATCCTTACCTTCGGTCATTGTCCGATGAATGACACTCTCCGTCCCTCTCAGACCGACAAAGACATCAAGCTAACGTTTCTTCTCTTTCTTGAGAGCACTCTAGCACAATGGAAATCTTATTACTCCAGACTTTTGGCACCTGCCGTCTTCGTTATTGTTCTACTAGTTCTAAAAACTTGCCTCTACAGACGGTACAGAAAAATGCTCCAGGTTATTGTTATTGTTGCATAAAGCCCAGCCGACTACGCAGAGCCATGTCAACGCTATAACCATCTCAGAAAAGCACCATACATCACTGGAGAAAAACAACAACAACAACAACAACAAATACAACAACAACAACAACAAAAACGATAAGAAAATTAAGGACACATATCAATGCATTCGTGCACATTATCTAAGGATATGCCTCCAGCGTTGACTATTCTGTCCAATTTATTACCAGGGGGTTATAAAACAATAATACACACACACACACACACCACACACACACACATATATATATGCATATATATATCATAATATATATATATATATATTATATATATATATTTGTGTGTGTGTGTGTGTGTGTGTGTGTGTGTGTGTGTGTGAGCATGTGTGTGTATCACTGTATGTGTACAGCTGAGGAGGGGATAGGGGAGAAATTGAGTGGGAAAGAGACTGAAATACTTTAAGAATTTTTTTAAAATCTTTGTTTGTATGTAAATTGTGATGCATGATATGCGAATAGTTTATAATTTGTGAGGTAATTTTGATTGTCAAGGTGTTAATGCTGTAATACTGAAGTTATAATGTTTTTCCTGTATATGAATTAGAATTTTTCTGTTTTTTCTTCATTCAAAATATTGATTATAATTTTATGTACAACTATTGCATGCACAAACACACACATACGCATGCAAACATAGCACACACACACACACACACACACACACACACACACACACACACACACACACACACACACACACACACACACACACACACACACACACAATTCTTACATACACACACGCGCACAGCAACGCACACGCACGCACACACACACACACACACACACACACACGTACGCAAGCACACACACGCAGCAATATATAAACACAGTATGCGTTTTATTCATATGAAAAATCTGTTAATCTTTCTTCATTACATAAGTCAGTGTTTAAATTTTAATATTCTATGGTTTCTTTTGTGTCTTCTTACTTGTATAGCTTTAATGTTTGTTGTTATCTTATTGTGTATGTGATTGTGAACATTTTTTTTATCACCTTTTGCCTTTCTTGCGAAATGTAAAGCGCTGGTGAGCATGTTTTTATATGGAATATGCGCTATACAAATAAACATTATATATTATTATTATATATACCTGAATACAAATGTAAATAAAACTCAGGACACTATAAAGACCTAAATTATCTAAAATTGCTTCTGCACAGAACGTTTCCTATTCTTCTGCCTTTCTTCAAATAACGTTTTATGGAGAACATCATGTATAAGTTTCTGTGTCTCTATATTTAACTTGTATATAACTGCTTGCTCTCAGTTTGGTTTTTGTTTGTTTGTCTTTTATCGTTTTTCCCCTTTGTGTGTGTGTGTGTGTGTGTGTGTGTGTGTGTGTGTGTGTGTGTGTGTGTGTGTGTGTGTGTGTTGTGTGTGTGTGTGTGTGTGTGTTGTGTGTGTGTGTGTTGTTGTGTGTGTGTGTGTGTTGTTGTTGTGTGTTGGTGTGTGTTGGTGTTGTGTCGTGTGTGTGTTCGTCGTTCGTCGTTCGTGTGTGTGTGTGTAAGTGTTTTGATGTGTCGTGTGTGTGTGGTGTGTGTGTGTGTGTGTGTGTGTGTGTGTGTGTGTGTGTGTGTGTGTGTGTGTGTGTGTTGTTGTTGTTGTTGTTGTTGTTGTGTGTTGTTGTTGTATGTGTTTTGATATTCACTACGAGTTGTGTCACGCTTGGTTTTGATTAAGTCCACAAGATAGAGTAGATTGTGTGTGGTGTTGCATGTGTGTGTGTGTGTGTGTGTGTGTGTGTGTTGTGTGTGTGTGTGTGTGTGTGGTGTGTGTGTGTGTGTGTTGTCTTCGATGAGCTTTGAACTCAAGATCTGTCACTAGTTTAATCCCATCCACAGCATAGATGGCCTGGTCGTGCCATTGTGTGTGTTGTGTGTGTGTTGTGTGTGGTGCGTGTGTGTGTGTGTGTGCGTGCGTGTGTGTGTGTGTGTGTGTAATTATCATGTGGGTAGTGTGTGTGTTGTGTGTTGTGTATCCCCTTTCAGCATGATCTTTGTTTGTTTTGTCCTTGCTGCTTATAGTCTGGAGCCTATTTTTCGTTTGGTTATCGTACTTACACATAAATGGTTGCTCTTGTCTCTTTCCTTTCATTTAGTGTGTGTTGTACGTGCGTACGTGTTTGTTTGATTGTTATTGTGTGCGTGTGTGTATGTTGTTATTCTTCCTTATTTGCATGTCCGCGTGATCGTTTACTTTGTCTCTTTGGTTGTTTATATGTTAATCGTTTACTTTTTATTTGATTTTAGTACTTTAATTTTAAAAGAAAGAACAACTAGTGTTTTGCCTTATGTATTAATTATATTGTAAGTAGCAGTGAAACATTGACAAGAAGTTTCAATAAAAACATTGTGTTTACAAATACACACCCACGTGCATACACTCGCGCACAGCGACAGACACAGACAAGACACAACGAAGACAACATACACACACACACACCCTATTACACACACAGAATACAGACACACTACAGAGAACAACACACAACAAGCACACACACACACACACACTACACACACACACACACACACACACACACACACACACACACACACACCACACACACACACACACACACACACTACACACACAACACACACACACACACACACCACGCGTACACACACACACACTCATATGCACAAATACACACACACACACATAAATACGTACACACACACAAACACACACACACATATACACACACACAAATACACACACACACACACAAATACACAACACACACAACAAAACACACACACACACACACACACACACACACACACACACACACACACACACACACACTCACACACTCACACACACTTGCAAAGCCCTATCCACTTACGTGATGAAAAGGATGTCAGCTTTAAGCCCGGTCAAGCACCCACCGTCGTTAACGATGCGTGTTCGTCTGACTCCCAGAAAGCCTTTCAGCCATTTTAATACTTGTTGCTCATTCCTGTAATATTTCTTGTTCCACATCAGTCCGTTTAAAACATATCTATTCAGCCATCATAGACAGACACTCATCATTCCCATTCCAGCAGGTCTCAAGTCTGAGATGATGAATGTGGTGGAGGTAGGGATATCTGTAATGATAATGACATCTGAACAAGCCGTGTATATACAAGACACACGGCCACATAAAGCCAAATATCAGATGAATGGAGTGCAGCAAAGCCAGGATGATCGCATCACGGCTGGAATTTGCCAACATGCCAAAGTTCAGACTGCCGGCAATGTCTCCTCCGCTTCATGAGGGCTGGACACCGCATTTCGCACCACCCTAAATCTCTTTACATGGTCTTCATGTCTCGGAATCTGTTTACAGCGTCTACGTGTCTGCTTTAACACGTTCCCTTTCACTAATGTGGCCGGGCTGTCCATCAGTCGTGAAACGTCTTAATTGTATTTAGAAAGGCTGCATTCCTTGCTTTTCTTTGTTGCCTTTAGTGATGACGAGGAAGGGATTGACTAGGACTCTTCCCCTATCTTTAGCATGCCTACTGGTCAACCTGCGTTCCTTTAATTTTCTTTCTCTTTTTTACAGTTTGTAAAGGATCATTGCATTTCAACAGTTTCATTTGTGCTAATCTTTTTCTTTCTGTCTTATTTTGTATGCCACTTTAATAACCACAGAATCTGGGACAATTTTGACAATGCTGTAATGATGATGACGATGGGGATAATAATCAATTTGCTATGGAGTTTCATTCTAGATTCAAATTTAGTGACAGGATTGTACTCTACGTTTCCTATTATAATATATCCTGGCGTCTATCAGGCCTGAGATATACAGATACCATTGATGTTGTCTGGAAATTGGAACAAATCTTCAATGACGCACCTGTAACGTGAATGATACTTGGATGTGTGGTTCCACTCGTTTCAGTGAACCCGTGGCATGTTCAAATCTGGATAGAAACTTGTTGGGAGTAATGGTATCACACTGTGACTTTTAATGCGACTGTAGGGATTGGAATTCTCAATCTTTACAGTCGTTAGTCTGTTGCGCTTATCACTGCACTATGAGACTCGTGTTCGTGTTCCTGTAAGAGCTTTTACTGGAAGAGAGGAAAAGAAAACACTTGCCAAAGTCCCATCTTTACCTAGTCTACATATTAAGCTGTGTGCTTTGCATTTCTACGTGCCTGTAGTGACAGGGGAGGAGGGGAAGGACAGAAGACTTCCGCAGTGTCTTTGCCTAGTCTAAATGTCCACCACTGTCCCGTGAGATTTTAGTCTCCCTTTTAGAGAGAGAGAGAGAGAGAGAGAGTTTCATATCGACCAAGGAGTGTGCGTGTGTGTGTGTGTGTGTGTGTGTGTGTGTGTGTGTGTGTGTGTGTGTGTGTGTGTGTGTGTGTGTGTGTGTGTGAGGAGGGTGTGAGAGAGAGAGAAATATGTTAGCAAGATTTTCTCAGCTGTTTCTGGACAGATACTTAGCAAATTTTGGCCAAAAGCGTGGACTATTGAGGAATCGCGATTGCAATGGTTATGACGCCAAGGTCAAGCATGGACCAATCAAAATATTTTAAATCAGCAACGTTTTGAGGAAGTTGTGTGAATGTCATTTCCTCAAGAAATTTGGGCAATTTTCGCTTTGTTTTCACTGTTGTCCTCACTTTCAAATTTATTATGTCTGATGAGTCTTTAATTAAGGTCACGTGACTTCAGAAAGTACAAAATCAGGATTTTCTGCATAAATTCTTGTATGAAAAGGAAGGTTATTAGAATAGTTTCAAATCTCATTTTGCAGTTTCTTTTACTGTAAATCTGTTCACACCGGCTACGTTTCCTTTATTCATCTCAATACATGTCCAGCATTCTTGAATTGAGTAGAAAGCGTCCATTGCTAACTTTCTGTTGCTGGCCTGTCTGGTAGGAGCGGTTGACAAATTCCTGCAGTATCTTTACCTTGTCCACATGCCCATCTGTGTTCTTTGCTTTTCCATAATTGTTATTATGAGGGACAGATTTTACAATTTGGAGTGTTTTCAGGAAAGATACATCCCACTCAGACAATTCCATACACACTGTAACCAGATCTCTCTGCAGTTATCTGGTAAACGCCTTGCACCTGCGTAAAACTCTATACAGTGGCAAGGTTGTGAAATGGGGAGGGGGTACAGACCTATAAAACGTGACACCACCAGAATATTTTGAGGTTTTTGCGTTCTTGGTCATTCCCAAACAAAACAATCACTTCATTAAAGTATGCTGAGGTAGCATTGCCACATTCATTTTTGATGACTGTTTGGACAGACTTGCGCAGTGGATGAAGACAGATAGGGTGGGAGAAGGACTTTCAACGATAAAGGATAGATTCGTATGCAGGGCCATGATCGCCAACACCATGCGGCTGGGCACATGCTGCTGCTGCTGCTGCTGCTGCTGATGATGATGATAGATGATGATGACTATTTGGAGCGGTTGGTAAAATGTTTGCCACTTGCATATCAACAAAACAAGTGGCGTATGCTGTCTTCTTTAATACCAACAGTGATTGAAGCTTTAAGATGGGCGATGAAGAATCCAACTTTCATGATGTGAAACAGCACTGAACTCCAGACAGAAGATCTTAAGTCCACAACTCCATGAACCCCCCCCCCCCCTCCCCAGCCAGTTTCCAATCTGAAAAAAAAATCCCTGCATTATTAACATAGTCTTCCGAGCAATTGAGCTGAGGAGCTGAAACAAAGGAACATTGTATTCAGGCAGTATCTTTACCAAACATACATACTGGCTTTCACGTTTGTCTTTTTTATTGCCTCTATTAATAGAATAGAAGGATAGAGACTTTCTGCAGTATCGTTTTAGAATAGAAGGACAGAAAAATTCTGCATCATCTTTTTCCAGTCTACATTTCACCCCACGTCCCTCTTTTTGATAAGGCTGACAAGGTGTGCACTTTTCTTCGTCCTCGGTTGCAGTCACATGGCACGTGCAATGAGGTCCGTTAATACCGTCTTCAGTCTGATATGTGGACACAGACTGGTCGATGATAGCTGGACACAATGCACTGTACGTGGACACTGGACATCCAGTGTCAATAACATCCAAACTTCTTCTGTAGGCGGTCTTGTCAAGGCTTACAGCTGTCGATACGTGTGGACAACTGTTACCTTCATACACATATCTCTCAGTGCTAATCCTTCACCAGTTCTCCTTAACGATGTGTGCTGTCTGAGCTTCTTGTCAGCTTTCAGATCTTTTATATGCACGGTATACATTCCTGTAATGATTCTCCTTCCACGTCCATCTGTTTGAAGAAATATTTGTTCAACCATTTCGGAAAACCCATCACTTCAGTTCTAGCAAGTCTCATGTTAGAGATGATACATGAGGATGGAGGCGGGAGAATCTACGAGGGCAGCAACCGCAAACAATCCGTGGATAAGCAGACGCATGTACACACAAATCCTTTGAGTTAGATGAATGGAGTGCAAGCAAAACCAAACTGACATGATGATGGCCGGAATGTGCCAACACTCTATGCTGAAACTTTTCACAACATTTATCTTGCTTCATGCGGCCATGGACAGCGCATTCCTGTAATTCCCGAAATAGTTTTATAGTCTTTATGTCTCCTTCGCCACTTACATAGGGCTGGAAACCACATTCTTGTAACCACCAAGTGTTTGTACACAGTCTGCACGTCTTTTTTACCATGTTCCTTTCCATTGATGTAGTTGGGAAATCCGTCAGTCCTGAAACGCCTCAAGTATGTTTACAAAGCCTGCATTTCTGGCTTTTCTGATAGTTGCCTTTATTGATGATAGGGTTGGGAAGGACGAGGAGTTTGCCCTATCTTTAGCTATTCTATTCAGCCTGCGCTCCTTTATTTGCCTTTATTGGTAGGGGAGAGGAATATGCAGTATGATTATATTTACCTAGTGTACATATCATTCTGCGTTCCTTGTTTTTTATAGTTGCCTTTACTGACATGGAAGGGGAACGAAAGGGAATTTCTAACAGTATCTTTACCTAATATACATATCCACTTTTGATCCTAGATTTTCTTATAATTGCTTTTATTGAAAAGCTCCTTTATAAATAAAAAAAATGTTTTATATGTCTCATCTACCATGTTTTCTCTTGTCATATTCTTGAAACTGTGAGTGTGTACAAAGTCTTTATTCCTCACTTTGTCTAGGTGGCTTTACTGATGAAGGTGGGTGATAGGATTCTTGATTATCATTACCTTGTGAATATGTCCGTCTGCGTTTTTGAACATCTTGCAGTCGCTGTTAACACTAGGGGAGAAGAGCAACACTGGATTCTTGCAGTATCTATAAACCCCTACGGCCGACAATCACCTTTTTTTCCTTTAGTCGCTGCTACTGATGTAATGGAAGAACAGAGGACCCATCGTCATCATCAAGTGCCCTGCCGTATGGCGTTAGCGATCATGGCCCTTCGTATGTATCTATCCCTTGTCGCCCCAAGCACATCTTCCACCCTCTCTGTCTTCAGCCACTCTGCAACTGAGTGCAAGTCCGGCCAATATTTTCTCCCTGGGTCTACCTGGTGCTCTCTTTCCCTCCAGCTTTTCTGTTGTGCCAGGTGCTCTAATTCCCGTTTCCTCATAAAATGTCCTATAAAAGTTGCAGAGGACACATGCAGTGTCTTTACCTATTCTGCATGTCTGTCTTTTACCCCTATCCCTTTTATTGATGGCTCTGACGAGGCCGGCACCTACCTATATCTTACGACACCTGTACTGCTGCCCGTTATTACCATCTCCCACCTGTTGTATGCACGTACGTCAGTGGATGATAAGTGGACATTATGCACTGAATGTGGAAACTGGTCATTTAGGATTTTGCTTACTTATACGTAGTTGGACGTATAGGATTTTGCTTACTATACATAGTTGGACGTATAGGATTTTGCTTATCATATGTAGTTGGACGTATAGGATTTTGCTTATTATACGTAGTTGGACGTATAGAATTTTGCTTATTATACGTAGTTGGACGTATAGGATTTTGCTTATTATACGTAGTTGGACATAGGATTTTGCTTATTATACGTAGTTGGACGTTTAGGATTTTCCTCAGGTGGTTAAAATAAACTTTCATGGACAGAGATTCCTAAAAAAACACACCAAGGTTCCGTGCAGATTTACTGAAGGTTGTAGTACAATCTGAGGTAACTACGGTTTTTGAGGTTACTGTTTTTAGGTTTGATTTTGTACCTGTGTGGGTGAATTAGTTTGTTTTCTCTTTATTCGTTTTCAGTGTGTTTGTTTCATCTAGGCAGATACGTTTTCAGTGAAGTTTTTGGCTTCTCTGACGATGCCAGTCCATCACCAGCCGTCGTTAACAATGTGTGCATATCTGAGTTTCTTGTCAACTTTTCTTTTATACGCTTGATATGCATCCCTGTAATGATTCTCGTTCCATATCCATCTGTTTGAAGAAACATCTATTCAGCCATCGCAGAAAACCACAACTTCAATTCCAGAAAGTCCATACCAGAGACGATACATGAAGGTGGAGGTGGAGTTCCTTACAAGGGCAGCAACCTCGAACATGCTTTTGTTGAACAGACACGTGTACATGTATACACAGAGCTTTTGAATCAGATGAATGGAGTGGAACAATGCAAAGCTTATGTGATAATGGCTGGAATGTGCCAACGCGCCATGTTAAAACTGCCCATAACGTCTCTCGCCCTTCATAGGGGGACTGGACACCAAATTCTCGCATTGCCCGAAATCTGTTTATATAGTCTTTATGTCTCCTTCACCACTTTTGTATACTGCTGGATACTGCATTCTCGCAGCCCCCCCCCCCCCCCCCCAAATCTCTCCACACAGTCTGCATATCTTCTTCACCACGTTCCGTTCCATCGATGTGGCTGGTCTGTCTGTCTGTTTGCCTGTCTGTCTGTCAGCCAGTCATGTGACGCCCCTACTGTGTTTACAAAGCTTGCATCCTGGCTTTTCTTGTTGCCATCATTGATGGGGAGGGGCAATTGCAGAGGATTCTTGCAGTGTCTTCACCTAGTCTAGTTGTCAACCTCGTTCTTTGCCTTACTTGAAGTCGCGATTTTTGATACTGGAGGGAATAGAATTGAAGTTTCTCAAAGTGTCTTTACCCCGTCTGCGTGCCAGCCTTTTAGTCAGGTCCCTCTTATTGATAGGGCTGATAAGGCCGGCGCCTTTTGTCTGTCCTGTTGTCCATTCTTACGGTACGTGCATAGCTGACCGTTGATACCACCTCCAGCCTGATGGATGGACACAGGCTGGCCGATGATAGCTGGACACCATGCTCTGTATGTGGACACTGGTCATTTCTTTCAGTGACAGGGTGGAGCCTTTCTTTGGTTTATGTGCTTACGTTCATTCCTTTTCCCACGCATTGAGTTAAATTCCACTCCAAGGAGGGACGAGAAGTTCCATAAAAGAACTGGAGTGAGATCAGCTCTACGCCAGCAGGACAGAAAGATATGAATTGTAGATTTCGAAGGCTTCAAGATTTGGTTAAACTAGAATTCAGCTTGAATTGACAACAATAATGTAACTGTTGTTAGCGTTGGGTGACACGTCAAAAAACAGACGATCGCAAATGATTGTGCTCAATTTGCATAATCCATGTAAATGCGGGAGGAAGAGTTGACGTCGCAGAATCGAAAATAAAAAGCTTTTTGTTTGTTGGCTATTGGTGGTCGTATTTCGTTGAAGAAATCTGTCAAACGTTTATATTAGCATATTTCAAACTGTTAACGAGACTGATGAGTTTTGAAGATATGCACTCTAAAAACACGAAATAAGGGTTTGGTCGTATGAATGGGCAATACTTCTTCGTTTTGATTGCAGTTTAAGGCTTTTAGGTCTTGGTAGCCTGTATCATGTAGTGTGTATACGTATACATATAGATAGAGAATAGATAGATAGGTAGATAGATAGATAGATATAGATGCTAACAGATTTCCTCGGTCTTTCCCCCACCCCATTTTCCAAACCAACCAACCAACTGGCTGACCGTTCATTCAACCAATCGACCAATCAGCCGGCACGACAAAGCGAAGGAAAAGTTACATCTTAGTTATGCGCATTTAAGCTAGTTTTCAATTCCTTTGGGTGCTGCTGCTGCTATAATTACAGTTGCTACTACTTCTGTTGCATGCGCTGCGTTCATCAGAATAGAACTACGTCTTGGTCATTTGCATTTAAATGATTGTTTGTATCTGCTTGTCGTTGCTACAACTGCTGTTACTACCAGTACAGTTTTACCGATACCAAAAAAGTCTCCTGACTACTACTGCGAGAAGGGGAAAGACACTGTCATTCTGTTTTTAACAGGAATGTTGATAAGGGAAAGAAAGAGTAAGAGAAGAAGACGAAAGAAAAAACAGGAAGAAAGAAGAAAGAAAGATAAATAGAAGATGGATAAAGGGAATAAAATAAAGAAAACAACATGACATCATAAACACGTTAAACGTTTTTGGAATAATACCCTGTAATTACTGCTAAAATATAAATGTTACAATGCGCCTGTTATATTTTCTGAAGCGCTTAAAGGCTTATGTTTTGATTTAATGCACACATTGGTTGTTTAAGATACACTGTATTTGAATATGTTTTGTTAGAAGCAAAACTGTACAGTGATAAGTATAAAACAAACAAATGTAATGTTCATTATCATTCAGTGCTGTCGAGCGCCGTTTGATTTGATATACAAATTAGAAAACTTGAATGCCAAAATAAATACCAGAAAGCTCAATTTCATTCAGTAATGGATCGTTTGCAAATACATTATAAGTGAAGATGTTCAGTTTTGAAAAGATATAATCTGTATTCTTTGTTGCTGAACTCTTTTTATTTTGGAGAAAAATGTCAGGTACTTTCCTATCTCAAGATCCACCATTAGTGGTTCATGTCATGAAATACTTCAACGACTTCGCGTTCTTCATGTATCAAGATGCTGTAAGTGTTATCATTGCAAAAATGTGTACTGAAATATACTGGCACTACGTTTATTTCCATCCCAACCATTCGCTTATCATATTTCTTCCCTATCATTTTTTATTATCATATCCACACCCCCCCCCCCCCCCTGCCTTTATTTTTTGTCATGTTGTAATGTAAGATTGAAGCTTTCAGAGCTCAGAATAGAACTAAGAACACACTGATTTACCTTAAGAACCCAAGAAAGGGCAGTAATAAACAGATTGCTTATAATAAGTTGATATAACAGTCAGTAATTGTGTGTGCGTATACAGGTGTATAATGTGCATATATTTTTGGAAATGTTTTAACATAATCTTTCAGTAAAGGAGAAGAAGAAGAAAGGGAAAACAAGAAAGAAAGAAAGTAAATAGCGGTGACGATGGCAGTATAAGAATATCAGTGTCAGCCGAAGGATATTAACGAAACTTTATCTTGGATTTCAGTATAACACATAAACAGCAATGAGGTTGGCACATAAGAATATCAGTGTCAGCCGAAGGATATTAACGAAACTTTATCTTGAATTTCAGTATAACACACAACAATTACTGTTTACGACAGGTCTCGCAACTAAAGAATCGCGTTTTCACCCCGCGAAAGCAGGCGCCAACCTCAGTGTGATAAATAGCTGGACACACCAAGGCTCAACAGATAAACAAACCAGCCGCCATCCACCGCCCGAGCCGGACAAAAGCTGGTTAACGGATGGCCAAAGAATGGTCAAAAGACTGGACACTCTTCAACTGTCAAGTACACCGCCGTGCAATTAGTAGCCAACGAGATTTGAAAGCGATCCCGCCAGATTTAGTGTCAGTTTGTCCGTCCGTCCGTTAACCGCTGGTTTGTCACAAAACGCTGGAGTTGTTCCCCTTTACGTCCTCCTGTTGCTCCCGCGTGTATGTTTCTAGGTGCTTTGTATTGATAGACGTGGTACTGTGGTTTGGTTGATATTTGTTGGTACCGGTTAACATTGCTAAGTAATCTACGATTTGTTATTACTGTGCATTTTTCTGCGGGTTCGCATTTGCACGTTATTATAGACGCATGAAATAGAGAACTTGGACAAAGCTGGAACCAGAAAAACACGAAAATAGAACCAGAACGCGTGTTTACATTAATATAGCCAGACAGGACTTGCCTCCTCTGGCTATATTGAATATGCATTCTGATTTCTTTTCTGGTTATATCAAATATGTATTCTGATTTCTTGTCTAGTTATATTAAATACACGTTCTGATTCTATTTTCGTGTTTTTCTGGTTTCTGTTTGCTTGATCGCACTTGTTTTGGATAGGACAAAGCTATCGTGGCGACAACATGCCCCAAGATATTCAGACACCTCCGGTGTTTGTCAGGAAACTTGAGCAACACCCTCACTGACACATCCAAAAACAGGTGAGACTAGACTGTGTGTTGCCAGTCTCCCAAAACGAGCCCATACCACGCTCAACTCTAGGTAGCAGCCAGCCGATGTGGAAACTCCCGCAATAATCAATTTTTGGCAGATGGGGTTTTAAACCTATACCCCCCAATCCGTTGTGCTAACTATTTAACCACGTTGACTGACTGGAAGGGAGATTATCGATGTTTATCACTGTATTAAAAAATGGACGTTTCTACATTAAACATTTGCTTATAATCAGAAATAGCTGGAAACGCTGTCCAGAAAACTAAATGAGCAATCCAGAGAAAAGGGAGATCAATGGGAGTGAGGTTGGAAGGTGGCGGTGACCATGAAGTGAGCGTGTGATTGACACTGATGCGATTGTGGCCCTTTGACACACAACCACACCGTGTTTAACCGCTTGTGCGCCGGCGTCTTTTACGTTTGGGCGGGTCCGGAAAGATGAGAAGACAGACATACATGTACATACTTGCGCGCTCACACGTACACTAACGCACGCATACACGTGTGTGCGTGCACACGCACGCACACGCACGCACGCACACACACACACACACGTTATTCCGGTAAACCAGGCAGGTTTTAGTAAAGGAAGATCCGCAGTTGAGCACCTAGTTAAACTTACAACTCAGATCAAACAACAGTTTGCCCGCAGAAAAAGTGTTTTAGCTACTTTCTTTGATGTGAAAAAAGCTTACGATCAAGTTTGGCATAAACGTTTATTGTTCAAGCTAAAATCTGTTGGTTTATCGGGCAATATGTTCAATTACATTAAATCTTTTTTAGCTAATAGAACAATTCAGGCAAGAGTGGGAGCTAGTTATTCTTCTTCACGATGCCTCGACATGGGGATTCCACAAGGTTCAGTGATAGCACCTATTTTATTTAATATCCTTATACAGGATCTTCCTAAAGCTCTTTCAAATCGTGTTGTTTTAGTACAGTACGCTGATGATATATGCACTTGGATGAATATCACTTTAAAAAAGACAACTCCACAGAGAACGCGAAATTACATCAGGAAGTTGTATCAAATTGATCTTGATAATCTTGGAAACTATATGTTAGAAAATGGGCTGTCGTTGTCAGCAGAAAAAACTAACATGATGCTGTTTGATCCTGGTGGTAACTCAAATAACTTGCCTACTTTCAAATTGCTTGGTGAAGTGTTAAATTACAAACAGGTCGTAAAATTCCTGGGAGTTTACATCACGTCCAAATTAAGCTGGAATGTCCATTTTGATTATATTTTAACAAAAGCGCGAAAAACCTTAAATTTTCTAAAGATAATAAGCAAATTACCCTGGGGAATGGATACAAATGTACTGATTCATCTGTCAACAGCGCTGGTCAGGTCTAAATTATCCTACGCGCAAGAAGTTTTCTTCAATGCACCCAAATATTTACTAAAAAAGATTCAGAGCTTGGACTGCAAAAGTCTTAAAATTGCACTAGGTGTACCAACTCATGCTTCTACTCTGGAAACGTACAAAGTTGCTGGAATTCTACCTTTAAACAACCATCGTGAGTTAGCTACAGCAAAGTTTGCAATTAGAACTACTTCACAAGTGGATAATTTTGTGAGCAAAGAAATTAAGATCAGGTCTGATACTGACTTTCCAAAACGAGCAAAAAACATTTCATCACAAATTACAGCCGCAACTTACATATCTGGCCTGATCAAACAGTCCAACATAACAACGGATGAAATTGCTGAGAAACCAACGATAACGCCTATCCCTACATGGGAAATGCTAAAGGCCACATTTGATCTCGATTATGCAAAAGTTAAAAAAGATGATAATGTCAACATTACGCTATCCACAGCTTGTGAACACATCGATGAAAAGTACAGTACCCACCTTCACATTTTTACCGATGGGTCAGTCTTAGCAAACCAGAGCGCTGGAGCAGCCTTTTATGTTCCAAAATTTAACATTAAAAAGTCTTTTTTCATTGGGGCAAATGTATCTATATATACAGCAGAATTGGTCGCTGTTGTTCAAGCGTTGCATTATTTAATAAGCCTTCGGCCTGTGTCATTCAAAGTAGTTCTCTTTGTTGATTCAAAATCTGTATTATATGCCTTACAGTCTTTTGATACAGACACAAGACCTGACTTAATTATTGAGGCAAATCATCTAATACATTGTTTAAAGATAAATGGTTCGGAAATCAATTTATGCTGGGTGCCTTCTCATGTTGGTCTTCATGGCAACAACGTAGTTGACAGAGCAGCTAAATCCGGTGCCCTCCATTCTGAAAATTCCATAGAATTACATGTTAACACCTCGGTAAAAGAAGCTTACAACTCGCTAGAATTAGCATCATGGATTCGATTTCATGAACATTTAAATGAAAAATTTGTGTCTCAAAAAAGAATCAAACTTTCAGTTCAAAATATCTGTAAAAATTTGCAGTATTCCTCGTTATATCATTTGAGATTAATTGTTATGACATATTTTCGCATTCAACTGAACGCTTTGAAAAACAAATATTGTAACAACGTTTTATGTATTTGTGGCGAACAATTCACATTGTATCACTGTTTGTTTTACTGCAGAAAGCTTCGTTCCTTTTTACCAAAGACGTTTACACAAGGAAACTATCTTGAAACGCATTTTAAAGAAGTAGTATCGGATCAAGTTTTGTTAGTTAAAATTTCAGAATCATTGGTTCACAGTCCTGTTAATGCGTTACTTTAAGATTATTATTATAATTATGATTATTTTTGTTTTGTTTTGTTTTTATGACGATTTTTCTTTTACATTATTGATGTTAGCGTTGTTCTAGTTTCATTTCTCTGTTCATCCATATCCTTTTTCTTAAGACCTTGCCGCTTCCTTTTAATTTTTTTTACGTCCCTTACTCTGTTCCCCTCTCCCCTCCACACCCCCCCCCCCCCCCCTTATTTCATCCTCCATGCCATTTTTCCCCGTCTAATATCACTTATAGTGAAAAGACGTTAAATCAAGCAACGAACACATGCACGCGCACACACACAGACACACACAAACACATGCACACACACACACATGCACACACACACACACACACACACACACACACACACTCTGTCTAATATCACTTATAGTGAAAAGACTTTAAATCAAGGAACGAACGAACACACACACATACACACACACACACACACACACACACACACACACACACACACACTCTACCGCCACTACCATCATATACACTCTCACTCTCTTTTCTACCATCCGCCCCCCTCTGTCTCTCTCGCACACTGTGTGTATTGAGTATGTGTGTTAGAGAGAGAGAGGGAGGGAGGGACGGGGAGAGAGAGAGAGAGAGATTGTTTTCAGCAAGTCAGTGCAAGCACATCAGCACACACTTTGCTGCACTTTCTTGCTTTTATTATCTGAACCATGTTTTCTCGTTTTCATTTCTTCAGTCTACTGTTGGGGTAATGAAAAAAAGGGGGAAATCGGATGAAAGGAACTAAATCTAGGAAACAATTCTAACCACAGTCTCAGTCACTACAGACCAACTGTCGGAATAACTAAATAACATTCCGAGATACAAATGTGGAGAGCAGAAATGTAAGGAAAGAACGAACAAACGCAACTTAGCCTACGTGCCCTTTAGGGACGAGACAGCTTTAACGCAAATTTCAGATATGTTTGTGTTAGTGTGTATCGTCACAGGCAGTGTACTGTAGTGTTTAATGGTTATAAATGTCGATCAAAAACTTCTGTGATACCATACCTCGTTGTCCGTCTGTCTCGCACTTACAAAATTTCGGGGGTAGGAGGGAGAAAGAAGATTCCATCCGCCTAATTTACCAGACACATTTCTATTTCCATTTTTACCTTTCCTCTGCCTCTCCCCCTGTACCATGGAAACAGATCCATGTGACGTGATTTGTGTGTGACGTAAGTTGTGAATGACGTCCAAATGGGATTGGTTACCGTCCATTCCACAGAGCTCTTGGCATCTTATTTTCACTTCAGTTCTAGGCTATTCCAGTTACCACACACAGTGTGATCACTTGGGTTTCAACGGGCTATGGGTTAGTAATGAGATTGCCACATTCAATGTGAACTCGCGCCCCCATCCCAATGGCTTCGCCTCTCTCTCTCTCTCTCTCTCTCTCTCTCTCTCTCTCTCTCTCTCTCTCTCTCTCTCTCTCTCTGTCAGTCTGTCTGTCTGTCTTTATTTTTCAGTCCGTATCTTTTTGTTTTCAAGAATACATTCTTTTTTTCTTTCCCATCTTATGCACCACTTTCAAGCGGGTTATTACATCGCCGCCCCAAGTTGAAGACCCCAAACGCTACTAAACAAAGATTCATTCTGTCTAATTCCAATCTAGCGACCCCCTTTCTCCTCAAAGAGTTTACAGTTTCAAGTAGCCATTAGGCCACACTGTGAAAGGAGACTACTGCTTCCGGGTCATTTCAAAACTAGTGGAAGTTTATGGTATTTATTCTGATTCAACAGACTTAATTAATACACGAGTTTTAGAACCCTGATACGATCACCTATTATGATAGTGGATATGTACTGAAAGGCACCCCCGCCTCTCTCTCTCTCTCCCTCCCCCTGTCTGTGGTTCTCTGTCTGTCTGTCTGTCAATCTGTCTCTCTTTCTCTCCGTCTGTCTCTCTCTATCTCTGTCTGTCTGTCTGTCTGTCTCTCTCTCTCTCTCTCTCTCTGCCTCTTCCCCATCACCCTGCCTCTCGTTCTGTTTCTGTCTCTGTCTCCGTCTCTCTCTCTCTCTCTGTTCTTCTCTTCTCTCTCTCTCTCTCTCTCTCGTCTTCTCTCTCTCTCTCTCTCTCTTCTCTCTCTCTCTCTGTCTTTCTCTCTCTCTCTCTCTCTCGCTCTCTCGTCTCTCTCTCTCTCTCTCTGTCTTTTCTCTCTCTCTCTCTCTCTCTCTCTCTCTCTCTTCTCTTCTCTCTCTCTTCTCTCTCTGTCTTCTCTCTCTCTCTCTCTCTCTCTCTCTCTCTTCTCTCTCTCTCTGTCTCTCTCTCTCTCTCTCTCTCTCTCTCTCTCTTCTCTCTCTCGTCTCCTCTCTCTCTTCTCTTCTCTCTCTCTCTCTCTCTCTCTCTCTCTCTCTCTTCTCTGTCCTCTTTCTCTCTCTTCTCTCTACTTTTTTAACATTTTGGACATTTTTAGCATTAGGATTCATCTGTTTTCATCACAGCGTTGGAGCTGACATGTTTCCTCAGTCCTTTGTTTGTTTATCAAACATTCTAATTAGTTTGATATTGTTTGTGTCAGTGTTCATCTGTTTTCATCTGACCGTTGGAGTTGGCATGTCTGTCCCCCTCCCTTGTTCGTTTTTCTGTGCTTTATTTTCTTCTTTTCCTTTGATTCTGTGTTTATACTTTAGCAAAAATATGTTCCTTTGTTTTGTTTTTAGTTTCATTTTATTTTATTTTTGTTTTATTCCACTTAATATAATTACTGTTATGTTTGTTGTTGTTCTTGTTGTTTTTAAGTAATTACATTGGTAGGTGTAGATTTGCAAGGACTAGCTGTAAGACAGGTCCTTGGGGACCTAATCCTACTATCCTTGAGTATAAAATGCTTGAAGTTAAAACTGATTAAGAGCTGGTTAGGGGCCAAAAAAATCCCCTGATATTTTTGGACTCATTGGGCTTTGAACCTGCGACCTCCCAGTCAGTGGTCCATAGCATTAACAATTTCCTCATGCTGACTGATCACCTCGACACAAAGTTACCTGGGGATGCAAAGAATACTCGAAACCACAGCGGAGGTCACCTGAGAGCTGAGCACGTTTTCAACTTGATAAATTCATAAAGATGAGGGTGTTATTGCTAATTATAAAGTCTTTCTTTGATATGGCGTGACAGAGTTGTATGCTGTGCTTATCATTTAAACTTGGCGTCAATCAAAACCCTAATATATGTACTTGCATTTTTAACAAGGTGCAGATACGATATTAATAAAAAAAATTTAAAAAGGGATGATTTTTATGAAATCTTAAATTTTAAAACATATGCACACATCTTCAGAAAAGGGTATCTGTCCATGAAATATGGTCACTGTTAACAATATGTAAGTTATACATATAAACACATAACGGATAGGACATAGACAAAACTTGTATAATATATGCCATAAACAGACAATGAGTCATCAAACTTCACGTAAGAAAGCCTTGCAAAGTTAGCCAGGAAATTTGACTGATACATTCAAGAACGTATCTATGAAGTAGATGGTCCCAGTCTTCCCGAATGAGCATGCTTCAGTAGAGAGCTAAAAAAATTTGCAAATGATAATTTAACGCAGGCGAAGATACCAACCCGAATCCTTCAGGGAGTCGTTCATTTAAGTTAGTCTGTACTCAGTGGGCGACTGGTCTCGTTCTAGGGAATTAATTCACTCTACCCCCTTCAAATCATGAACATCCCCTCACACCATCGCTCTCTGTCGGTCTTCCCCGACCACTGCCTCCCTCCCTCCCTCCCTCTCCATCTGCATCCTGTGTGTCGTCTGCGCTCGGTGACTCAGTGATTTATGCCCCCTTAACGGTATTTGGTTCAAAGGCACCGCCTGCTGGCAGATCAGTTCTTCTGCCCAAGACCGCCACTGTCTGCACGTAGTCCAGGATCTGTAATCCCTCACAATCCTCCTCCCTTCCTCTCTCCATCAGTGGCTTTGTCACTCTGCTCCTTCTCCTCACCTTCCATTTCGTTGTTATGCGTCATCCCATGTGTCATCCCATCAACAAGCCGTTGGATCCTTAGAAGGTCTTGTGTCAACAATTTAACGGATGAATAAACCAACAACCAGCCAATCAACTAAATAATCAACCAATCACAAACTCACGAAACAACCAACCAACTAACCAATCAGCCAGCCAATCAACCAACCAACTAATTAACTACCCACCCAATCAACCAACCAACACCAGTCAAACCAACCAGCCAATCAACCAACCAGCCAATCAGCCAACCAACACCAGTCAACCAACCAGCCAATCAACCAACCAGCCAATCAGCCAACTGACCAGACAACACAATTGATCAACAAGAAATAGCTAAAATGGTAAAAAAATAATATGGCATCAACGAATCTGCCGAAAACATCTTTAAAAGCAAGGGCTCGATTGGGGGTTAGGGTTAGAATGAAGCTTGCAGTTTAGATATTTGTCATTCCTGAGAAGAGTTTCTTTTTTAAAGAGCATTGCGATTTTTTTCAGATGTGTGCATGTTTTGTCCATACCGTGTAAGCGGTATGCTGCTGCATAGTTTGCATACTCAGTCGTCGGTGGGTGCAGTTTAAGGCTAAACTGCGCGATAATTAAGTAGGTAAGACGTAAGACATCCAATTGGAAGATCTGGGTTCGATCCTGCCTGGATAGTTCCTGCCTAGTAGGTGAAGAGTGAAGATCTTTCTTATCTCTCAGGTCAGCATTTGGACAGATCTGTTAGTGCCTAAACTCTTCTTGAGTTTTTTACGTTCGCAGAACATCAAATATGCACGTCAAAAATCCTGTGATTTATGTCAGTGCCCAGCGGCCTATCAAAACAAGAAAACACCCAGTATGCACGCCTACCAAAGACAGAGTATGCACCCTGCAAAACTTAACCCTTTGATTCCCTCACCCTATCGATCAACAGGAAGCTGGTGGATAGGATGAAGTAATCATAGGGTTACGTGTTTGTTTTGCTAGCATGGTTGACACTTCAGGATGCTGGTACGGAAGTCAAAGGGTTAAATGGAAAAAAAAATTCAAGATTTGCAGATCTGCCAAAACAGTGCTTGGAAACAAGGGCTCGATTAAGGGAGTGTTAGGGTGAAACCTGTGGTTGACTTATTTTTCATCTCTGAGAATAAGAATTGTTTCTGTGCATGGAGAGCAGAAACAAGATATTCCAATACTTGTATTATATACACACTTTTTTAAACGTTTGCGGATGCGTGTATACACATTGTTTTGCCCATATTGTGTTGGGTATGTTGCTGCATTGTCTGTATACTCTGGTGATCATGCATACTGCACGTTTTTGTCTTCCCATTGCCACTGGACACTGGCATGGCTTACCAAGACTTTAACGTGCTTAAGTGTGTAATGTTCTACGTATGCGTATATACACGAAGGGGTTCTAGGCACAAATATCCTGATACTTGAATCATGTTGTCATATCCTCAGTGTAAGAGATCATGAAAAAGATGTTCTGCTTTGAACCCAGTTATTTTTCCTTCTCCGCCTTGTAAAGAATGTTCCAAGGACGTCACAATGGAAGACATTCACATCATATCAGTTTTTCATTCTATTTGAATTTTACTTTAGAATCGGCTGAAATGATTTGACGTGAATGTACAGAATCTATGTCTAAACAGGAAACTGTTGCACGTGCACATAATTTTAACCAACATTATTATGTATTGCAACTTTCTATGTATATTTCTTTTCTCAAACAGGTAGACATACAAACACACCCAGTTTGCACACGTGTTGATTCACACAGACAGACACACACAGACACCAGACACACGCAGACACACAGACACAGACACACACGCGCGCGCGCGCGCGCGCGCACGTACGCGCACACGCACAGAATATATATACAGACTCACTCACTCACTCCCCGTCTTCATATCTCCTTTCTCTGTCTCTCTGTCTCTGTCTCTGTCTCTGTCTTTCTGTCTCTCTCAGTCTCTCCCCCCCCCTTCTCTCTCTCTCCCCCATCCCTCAAACTTCATAAATGAATTGAGCCTTACTGCGGAAAATGTGGAAAGAAGTGGATGTTTCAGTCCTACGTATGCCTTCGAAAGACGAGCCTGAATGCTTGTAAGATGAAATGATGGAGATGAACTTTGAAGGATTCTCACTGAAAATCACGTCGGTGGATGGTGCTTGATGGCATGATGCTGTTTGATTTTAGTACTTACATAAGCATTGTTTCATGTGGGATTGAAATGTCTGGTGGCATTCAGAGGATTTGAAGGCTTTAGGTATCATTTTTATTTTGTTATCTCAGTGCCTCTCTCTGTGTCTCTTGTCTCTATCTCTGTCTTCTGTCTCTGCCTGTCTGTGTCTCTGTCTGTCTGTCTGTCTGTCTGTCTGTCTCTCTTCGTTATTATTGCTTAAACATTTTGTAATGACTTATCCTGTTTCTGTACGATTGCTGTCCTTCAGTGAAAACAAATTCACTTCTCCTTTCTTATTAAATACAATTTGTATATTCTGCCCCTTTGAGGTATAATGTTTCAGTTCCTGTCTCTCTGTCTCTCTGTCTCTCTGTCCTCTCTCTCTCTCTCTCTCTCTCTCTCCTCTCTCTCTCTCTCCTCTCTCTCTCTCTCTGCCTGTCTGTCTAACTGTCTGTGTGTCTGTCTGTCTCTTTCTCTAACTCACTCTGTCTCTCCCCATTCCTCCCCCCTCCCTTCTCTCTGAGGACCGTGACTCAGTGATTTATGCTCTATGCCTCTTTAACGGTATTTCGTTCAAAAGCGCCGCCTGCCGGCAAATCAGTTCTTTTATCCACGATCGGCTCTGTCTGCAAGTAGTCAAGGATCTGTAATCCCTCCCAATCCTCTCTGTCTGCCTGTCTTTCCACTCCACTGTCCGCCCCCCCCCCCCCCCCCCCCCTGTCCAATTTTGAGCCATGTGCCATCTCACCAACAAGTTACTGGATCATCGGAAGGCCTTTTGTTGACAGTCTAAACGAATTCAGTTTCAGCTTTAGTTTCTCATAATGACATCTCTGTGTTTGAAATGAATTCCATATGCACTGATGCTATGCAATGGAGAAGACCCTGAATGATCGTGGCATGAACCTTAAGCCAGCACACAAGTGATATGCGTTGGCATGGTCTTGAATGGTGAAACGACTTGATACTAACTAATACTCAATCTTTCAAATAAACGAATGAACGGACTAACCAGCTGACAGACCAATCAACCAACCAACAGACTAACCAATCGATCAACTAACCAGCCAGCTAGTACTCAGTCTGTCAACCAGTTAACCAAACAGCTGAGCAATCAACCAACCAACTATCCAGCCAACCAACAAACCAACGAACAAACCATGCCAAGTGACCAAACAGCTAAACACCAGTGAGAGTAACACACAAAAGAATAGTTTTTATAGGAAGGCCGCATTACAAAATCAACACACAAAAGGTCCTTTACTGGCGAGGGCTTGATCAGAGAAAAGAGCTGGTGTTGTGCCTGTGTGCAAGGGGAAGAAGGCTTGTATTGTGCCTGTATGTGAAGGGAAAAGGTTTGTGTTGTGCCTGTCTGTGAGGGGAAAAGGCTTGTATTGTGCCTGTACGCAAGGGGAAGAAGGCTTGTATTGTGCCTGTACGCAAGGGGAAAAAGGCTTGTATTGTGCCTGTACGCAAGGGGAAGAAGGCTTGTATTGTGCCTGTCTGAGGGAAAAGGCTTGTATTGTGCCTGTCTGTGAGGGAAAAGGTTTGTATTGTGCCTGTATGCAAGGGGAAGAAGGCTTGTATTGTGCCTGTCTGTGAGGGGAAAAAGGTTTGTATTGTGCCTGTCTGAGGGAAAAGGCTTGTATTGTGCCTGTCTGTGAGGGGAAAAATGTTTGTATTGTGCCTGTCTGAGGGAACAGGCTTGTATTGTGCCTGTCTGTTGTGAGGGGAAAAGGTTTGTATTGTGTCTGCCTATGAGGGAAAAAAAAGGCTTGCATTGTGTCTGTCTGTGAGCGAAAAAGGCTTGCATTGTGCCTGTCTGTGAGGGAATATAGGCTTGTATTGTGCCTGTATGTGAGGGAAAAAAGGTTTGTATTGTGCCTGTCTGTGGGGGAAAAGGCTTGTATTGTGCCTGTCTGTGAGGGGAAAAAGGTTTGTATTGTGCCTGTCTGTGAGGGGAAAAGGTTTGTATTGTGCCTGTATGTGAGGGGAAAAGGCTTGTATTGTGCCTGTATGTGAGGGAAAAAGGTTTGTATTGTACCTGTCTGTGAGGGGAAAAAGGTTTGTATTGTGCCTGTCTGTGAGGGGAAAAGGCTTGTATTGTGCCTGTATGTGAGGGGAAAAGGCTTGTATTGTGCCTGTATGTGAGGGGAAAAAGGATTGTATTGTGCCTGTATGTGAGGGGAAAAGGCTTGTATTGTGCCTGTCTGTGAGGGCAAAAGGTCTAGTATTGTGCCTGTATGTGAGGGGAAGAAGGATTGTATTGCGCCTGTATGTGAGGGGAAAAAGGATTGTATTGTGCCTGTATGTGAGGGGAAAAAGGATTGTATTGTGCCTGTATGTGAGGGGAAAAAGGATTGTATTGTGCCTGTATGTGAGGGGAAAAAGGATTGTATTGTGCCTGTATGTGAGGGGAAAAAGGTTTGTATTGTGCCTGTATGTGAGGGGGAAAGGTCTAGTATTGTGCCTGTATGTGAGGGGAAAAGGTCTAGTATTGTGCCTGTATGTGAGGGGAAAAGGTCTAGTATTGTGCCTGTATGTGAGGGGAAAAGGTCTAGTATTGTGCCTGTATGTGAGGGGAAAAGGATTGTATTGTGCCTGTGTATGAGAGGAAAAAGGTCTAGTATTGTGCCTGTATGTGATGAAAAAAAAGGCTTGTATTGTGCCTGTATGTGATGAAAAAAAAGATTTGTATTGTGCCTGTATGTGATGAAAAAAAAGGCTTGTATTGTGCCTGTATGAGAGGAAAAAGGTCTAGTATTGTGCCTGTATATGATGGAAAAAAAGGCCTGTATTGTGCCTGTATGAGAGGGAAAAAGTCTAGTATTGTGTCTGTATGTGAGGGACAAAAGGTTTGTATTGTGCCTGTCTGTGATGGAAAAAAGGTTTGTATTGTGCCTGTCTGTGATGGAAAAAAGATTTGTATTGTGCCTGTCTGTGATGGAAAAAAGAGCTTGTATTGTGCCTGTCTGTGATGGAAAAAAGGCTTGTATTGTGCCTGTGATGGAAAAAAGGCTTGTATTGTGCTTGATGAAAAAAGGCTTGTATGTGCTGTGATGGAAAAAAGGCTTGTATTGTGCCTGTCTGTGATGGAAAAAAAGTTTGTATTGTGCCTGTCTGTGATGAAAAAAAGGCTTGTATTGTGCCTGTCTGTGATGGAAAAAAGGCTTGTATTGTGCCTGTCTGTGATGGAAAAAAGGCTTGTATTGTGCCTGTCTGTGATGGAAAAAAGGCTTGTATTGTGCTTGTCTGTGATGGAAGAAAGGCTTGTATTGTGCCTGTCTGTGATGGAAGAAAGGCTTGTATTGTGCTTGTCTGTGATGGAAAAAAAGCTTATAATTTTTTGCCTGTCTGTCACTCATGTAAATTAATATAATGTCTGTAACAACAGAAAGCTAAAAGGAGAAATCCTGTTTATGCTATAATATCGTATCATTAAAAAGCCATGTTTCTTTTCCACTTTTTGAAGTCCTAAAATATTAGACATTGATATGATACAAAGTTGTTCTAGAATCAAGCGAAATTAATTGACAAAAATGAATGATACAGAATTGCTTTCTAAACAGGAAATGTTATACACGCGCATGTTTATACAGTCATTTATGCATTTTTATGCATGCACTACACACCACACACACAGGCACGAAAGTACGCACGCGCGCACGCACGAACGCGCACAAGACCCTACCCATCTTCTCCCCCTCCCACACAGACACATGCGCACATTCGCACGCACGCACTCACACATATATCTCTGTCTCTGTCTGCCTCTGTCTGTGCGTCTCCATCTGTCGGTCCGTCTGTTTCTGTTTGTGTCCCTTGATCACTTCCTCTCCATCTCTCTCTCTCTTTCTGTTTCTCTCTCTCTCTCTCTGTTTCTCTGTCTGTCTGTCTGTCTGTCTCTCTCTCTCTCTTAGTTTCTCTTTCTCTGGCTCTGGCTCTGTCTCTAACTCTCATCTCAGTTGAACGCATTTTCAAGTTATGGAAAAGAATGGAAATCATGTAATGTGGATCTGTTTTGGTCATGCACACACCTTCTAGACGAGACAAGACTCAGCTTTTACAAGAGGAAATGACGAAGATATATGAAGAAGCTTTGTCACTGGAAATCAAATCATGAGAGTGGACCTTAACCTAATGGTATGGTGTTTCTGCTTTCAGGACTTACGTCAGCAGTACGTCGTTTGGGATTGAACCGTCTCATCACATTTGGAGGAATCGAATGATTCAGGTATCATTTGTGTCTCTTGTCTGTGCGTCTGTCTGCCGTCTGTCTCTGTCCGTTTGTCTGTCTCTCCGTCTGTCTCTGTATGTATCTGTCTCTGTCAGTCTGTGGACGAGTACAGACATCCCTTCCCTGGTTTGTCCGTTTCTTATTGAATATAGTCCCTCGATCTTTTCGTCTGTGGGATGATTTATGTTCTTTCTTTCTCCATTTTTTCTGCTGTCTTTTACTGTGTCTCTATGTCCCTGTCTTTGTCTCGTCTGTCTGTACCCCCGTCCTCTCCTTCTATGTCTGTCTCGTTCCGCCCTCTCGTTCTCTCAAGATCTATTCCTTGCCCAAAATATCGTTTTCTTGGTCTCTCTGTGTGTGGAAGATTTATGCCACTGTTTAATCCTGTTCGTTTCAAACAAACCGCTACTGATGTACAGTCTCCCGCTGGCAATCACCAGTTGTGTTTACTTCCCGGGTAGCTGAGGACTTTCCTTTTGTAGCAAATATATGAATGTCTTGTGGCGTGGAGGAAAAGCTCTCACCTTTTAAATTGACTGCATGGTTCAAATCTGGCGCGAAGCAAACTTTGTGCATGCGGCGTCCAGCTTACCCAGCTGTGAATGGGTTCCTGATCCTGTTCATGGTTGTGGAAGGTAAAACATCGAGGGAGAGGAGATGGGTGCCACCTTCATAATGCTGGCTTTGAGAAAAATGGAGGTCTCTGACACCTCATTCCCCTTCGATCTCGGGTTTATATTTTATTGTGGATTCCAAAGATGCGATGTTTCGTGTTTAATCCCAGCCCACGCTTAAAAAAAAAAGGTTGCTTCACAACCGCCTTCATGTACTAAATCACTTTAATGGTGTCGGCTTTGTTTTGCAGAATCTAGTTCACATCTTTTGTTAATTTCATCACCTCGCCCACTCTTTGGCTTAGGCTGAAGACATATCTGGCCAAAACACGGGCTTTTGCTCTGGTTAAATATTTCATAAAATTTGACTTGTTTTTCTTCTTTGTATTCAGAGTAGTTCGGATTTTATTAAGTACCGAATTTTTTTTTTTTTCTATCTGGGAGTTGTTTTGCCTACAATGTTTTTGTTTAGTTTTGTTGTTTAGCGTTCTGATTTAACCCCGATGCATGCATATGCGATGTTTTGCCTAGTCTGTGTGGGCTGTATGTTACTGCTCAATCCGCATTCTCCGTGTTTGGTGGTCATACATGCTGGGTATTTTCATGTTTCCATAAGTCACGTGACACAGACATGAGTCACACGAACTTGCATATTCGATGTTCTGCAGTCGTACATACACGAAGGAGGTTCAGGCACAAGCAGGTCTGCTGACCTGGGAGGTTGGAATAATTTCCATCCTTACCCACCAGGCGAGAGTCACCCAGGCAGAATTGAACCCGGACTTTCTAATTGGAATCCCGACGTCTTACCCACTCGACTATCGCGCTAATCGAGTTGGGAATGGAATCCAGCTATCCTTGGGGGGTAGTAGTGGGTGGTCTGCCTCTTGGTCAGCAGACTCCTAACTCATAGATCAACGGACAAATCCCTGACAAATGCATTGCTAAAAAATCGGCAAACACACACACACACAGTGAGAGAGAAAGAGACAAAGAGACAGAGAGAGACAGAGAGAAAGAAAGATGAGAGAGACAGAGAGAGAGACAGAGAGAGACACAGAGAGAGAGAGAGAGATGAGAGAGAGAGAGACAGAGAGAGACAGAGAAAGAGATGTGAGAAAGACATAGATAAAGAGAGATGAGAGAGACAGAGAGAGAGAGAGAGAGAAAGAGAGAGAGAGAGAGAGAGAGAGAGAGAGACTTTATTTTAATTTCCCAACCGTATGGACATTACCTCATAGAGAAAGGGACAGGCTGGCAGGGAGAGACAGACAGACAGAGAGATGAAGCTTTATTTTAATTTTCCTACGGTATAGAGATTTGTACAGAGAAAGAAAGAAAGAAAGGGAGGGAGGGAGAGAGAGAGAGAGAGAGAGAGAGAGAGAGAGAGAGAGAGAGAGAGAGAGAGAGAGAGAGAGAGAGGCGCGGACATTGACCAGAAGACAAAATACCATATGATTTCGTATTGTGCATGGACAATTCCAGCTATTTCGGAGACCAGAAATTGTTTATGACAGTAGCATAGTGTTACTTCAGAGAATTTGAAGACCCAACGGATAGTAGCCTGGACTGACCACCTGATGAATAGTAGACACCTGGTTACTGGGCGAATCAAGTGACATTTTTGACAATCAGTTCATTTCCACTGCATCTATGTGAAAAACGATAATACATTTCGGCACGTTGATGAATATCTTAAGTTTCCGCCTCCAAATTTATTTCAGCGCTGGCGTTATTTCCGACGGCTGTATAATACACACTCCCTCCTTAAGCATCCATGAAAGGTAAAATCTGTGATATATATAATAACACCTGTACTAAAAGGCAATCTAAAAGTCAGTCACCGCTACTTTTGATAATAACAATCGGAAATGAAATGCCAGCGAATGTATAGCATTTTTTTTAGTTTAATGTTTTCATCATCTTTCTTTTTTTCTTTTCTTTTTCTTTCTTTTTCTTTTATTGATCCCAATTTAACTGGCTTTTTTCTGTGGAATTCTTTCCCTGTATTGTAATGTACATGTTGAGGTGTCATTGTTACCTAACAATTATTCAGTTTGGTATGCTCTAACTTATAAATAATTAGGATTTGTCTAAATCTTTTTATCTTTAATCATGATAGAAGAGGAGCGTTTTTTAGACTTGAGAGTTTTTAATAAAAAATCTGAACAAAATGAGACACATTTGTTTCCATTTGTATAGTTTTGTTGACCCATTTTTCATGTTTTTACCTTATAGCAGCCTCACGATTCTTATGTCTCTGAGAGAAAATCTCCGAGATGTGTAGGCACCCAGGAAAATAAACCATGATCGCTTTTACAAAGCCAGGAAATGTACCATTTGACGTATTTTCTATCATAGTTTTGGGTTTGTTCTTGTGCATCAGTGTTTCAAAAAAAAAGTCAGAAATAAATTTGATGAATTTGATTCGTTACACATGAAAGAATCATACACATCATTTGAATTTATGGGAGTTGCAACAGCAACAATAAAATATCGGTTCTTTCTAAAAGCACAGCCGTTTTACGCAGCACTGAGAGAGAGGTTAGGAGAGGTCTGGGAATCGCTCCTTTCAATCTTCACTTCGTAAGGTGCTCTTTGATAAACAGAAGTCTTATCTCACTGCCAGCTAAAGACACGTTTCATGGAAATGGGCCCTGTTGCCTTGTCATTGTAAAGTGTCACTGTAAAACATTGATTGTCTGTTTCTGACATCTGTTTCTGACACAAACTTTGGATAAGTTTTACGTAGCTGGGCTCTGTTCCCTTGACACCGTAAATCATCGAATATTTGTTTTTGAAATGGTGATACGTCTGAAACAAATGGGACCTGTTTTTGTTGTTATCGTAAAGAATTGAAGGTCTGTTTTGGAAACAAACTGCCACTGTTTTGTGTGTTTTGTATGTTTTTTAATTTTGTTTTATTCCTTTTTTTCAGATCATTTGTTTCTTTTCTTTTGAAACATGTTTCTGAAGCTCTTTTATTTATGACATTATATGTTGTGTGCTCTTTCTGTCACAAATGTTTCTTTCTCTTTTTCTTTCCTTTCAGTGCCTTGTCTGTTGTTGTTGTTGTTGTTGTACTTGTTGTTGTTGTTGCCCTCGTCCCCTGTATTTTTCAAGTCATCCTCTGTTTCTTTCTTGCTTGCTTTCTTTTCTTTTTTCTGTTTGTCTTTTGGTTCTTCTCTTGCACATTTATTCTCTGTCTGTCTGTTTCTGCCCCTGAAAGCCCATCATCTTTATTCCTGTCATGGCTTTTCTCAGAGTTTCGAGTCTTCGAAAGTGTTTAGACATTGTTAAAACGTGATGATGCTTGGATGTGACTTCCGGCGAATGTTTTCTTCATGTCGCATCTGGAGGCTTCTTTTATCTGGTGAATGTCCTCGTGATGCCTGTCTCTAGTGCTTCTCCCATCTTTCTGAAAGGCGTCTTTCTTTTTTTTCTTTCTTTCTTTCTTTTATCTTTCTTTCTTTCTTTCTTTCTTTCTTTCCTTCTTTCTCGTGTTTCCATTTTTCCTTGCTTGCTTTCTGATAATTTTTTTCTTTTTCTGCTGAAACGGCTTTCTCTTGTCAGGGTTCTGTCTTTGTCAGGGTTCTGTCTTTGTCAGGGTTCTGTCTTTGTCAGGGTTCTGTCTTTGTCAGGGTTCTGTCTTTGTCAGGGTTCTGTCTTTGTCAGGGTTCTGTCTTTGTCAGGGTTCTGTCTTTGTCAGGGTTCTGTCTTTGTCAGGGTTCTGTCTTTGTTCTTTTCTTAATTTTGGTGAGAATGATAGTACCCCAGAATCGATGAGAATTGAACGCTGTTGACAGGATTAATGTTCAAAAACAGCTTTATCATCTTCGTATTTCAAGTGAATGAGTCAGTGTTATTTATTATTGTTGTAATTAATATGCTACCGACAAGATAGCATGTTCTTTGAGTTTCGTTAGACGCCTTAAAAGATAATTCAACTTGAAAATGAAAACACACATTCAGACTATTGAAGTAAATAATCATAGCAGTAAAAGAGATACATCTGTATGTAAATGTGAGGTGAATGGTTTAACGATTTGATTCTTGATATCAAGTGTACCAGGGCTGTTCTCATTTCCTTTCAGCACTTTGACCAGACATAATGATCCGAAATGAGTCTGGAAAACCTCCCATCCAGAAACATTTAATAACACATTTGAGACACATTTACCAGCAGCAGGAACATCACACCAGAAGCATTCTCGTAACTGACCCAAGGAGTCTGGCAGTCATTTCTTCGTTTATCTGTCTCGGGTAATGCGTATATGGTTTGCCATTTATTCAATTAAGCGGTATCTAACTACTTATGGCAAACATTCTCAAGACTAGAATTGTTTCCTCGAAAGAAAATACACAGACCATTCTTATGAATAGAATTGTTTCCTCGAAAGAAAAAGATAACAGACATGAAAGGTCATAAGTACTGTACTATGAAAATTTGTCGAACAAAGTTATCATGCACCTAACAACCCAGCTTGAAGATTTAGTAGCTGTACGTGGCTCCTGGAATGTGACACCATCTTGGATTAGACAATACAGACAGGAAGGATACATAACCCGGCAACCCTGAAGCGTGGAATCTGCGTTCAGAAACAGAAATTTAGTTGGCGCATGTTTTGATAAAAACTTACGGGGCATAGACAAACGAAGTGGGAGCACCTGATAATGTCGGTACTGTACGTTGGGGGGCAACTAGTATCTTTGTTCGCGCGGTGATAGTGTGAGACGTATTTCATTTTGTTCCCGTAAACATTGTTGGGTAAACATGCCGCGAAATTTTTAGAAGATTTACCTCTCTTTGTCTGCGTCTTTTTCTCTCTCTGTTCTCATAAAACTTATTGGACAAAACAAGCCGGGAAAAATAGTTTTTCTGTCTCCGTCTCGCTCTCGTTTCTCTGTGTTACTACAAGATTTAGACATAGTTTGTCGGAAATACTCAGCATCATTACCGACACAAAAGACGTACTGAAACTGGTTTAGTTTGCCCACTGTTCAGTAATACAGATGAAACTAAGGTTCAATTCATTTTATGCTGTCCCGGTACTCAATAGTTTGAGAGAACAACAACATACCATTAAATATAATCAAAGGACATAACTCTTGAGAATTATCTCCCATGTTGTATAGAACTTCTCAAATCTAACACAGTTTGCGCTACCCATTCAGCTAGCATAGAAGCAGATATAAAGTACAAAAACAGTAAGCTCAGAACACTAGCATAGAAGCAGATACAAAGTACAAAAACAGTAAGCTCAGAACACTTAGAGGAGTGTTCTGAGCTTAATGTTTTTGTACTTTGTATCTGCTTCCATGCTAGCTGAATGGGTAGCGCAAACTGTGTTAGATTTGAGAAGTTCTATACAACATGGGAGATAATTCTCAAGAGTTATGTCCTTTGATTATATTATAAAAATTCTCCCTGTTTCCCTCTTATTTCTTTGGACATACCATTAAAGTTTTATGAATTCCCAAGTCAGTTTCCGCTAAGTGTGCTGATGGCATATAGAAATGAAAATACAGATAGAAGTTTGTCACTTTATCTGAACAAAGTATTTAAGCTACGATCCCCGTTGTTTCTCGATGTAAGGAACAAACGTTTGTATTGATCTTCCGATATGTATTCCCTCATGAGGGACAATGGCATATACATGAATAAACCATCACAATCGCAGTTGCAATCACACCCTCTGTCGTCTATTTGTATATCTGTCTGCTTCTCTCTCTCTGTCTCTCTCTCTCTCTGCCTCTCTCTCCTCTCTTTCTCGTTCTTTCTCTGTCTCTTTCTATGTCTGTCTGTCTGTCTGTCTGTCTCTTTCTCTCTGCCTCTTTCTCTCTTTCTCGTTCTGTCTCTGTCTCTCTGTCTGTCTCTCTCTCTCTGTGTTTCTCTATTTCTCTCTTTCTGTGTCCCCCACTTTGTCTCTGTCTGTCTGTCTGTCTCTGTCTGTCTCTCTCTGTCTCTTCTCTCTTCTCTCTCTCTCACTCTGCTACAATAGTCTTCTGTCTGTCTTACTGTGTTCTCATAAACGCCATTCTCGTTGCAAGTTCTTTTTAAAAGTTATTTTCCAAAACTTTAGGTAATAAGCTTTTGGTGGGAATGAAAGTGCACCGGAATCAACGAGAATCGAGTGCGTGCCTTGTTGACAGATTATACTTTTGAAAGCAGCTTTATGTCTTTTAAGTTTTTTTCACAGAATTACACTATTGTTACTTGTCATTGATAAAATTGACATTGCTGTACCGATAAGCCCAAACTTTGATGGGTTAAACCGTCTTTCTCATGATACTCTCTGTCTCTCTCTCAATCGGACTGTCTTTTTATCTGTCTGTCTGCCTCTCTCTCCCCCTATCTCTCTCTCTCTCTCTCTCTGTCTCTCTGTCTGTCTCTCTCTCTCTCTGTCTCTCTCTCTCCCTCTCTCTCTCTCTCTCTCTCTCTGGTAATATACGAGACACACAAATTTGATTTCTTAGATATGTATGACCCCGTAATAATTGAAATCTGTTTAATTGTCCGTCTCTCTCTCTCTGCCTGTCCGTCTGTTTCTCTCCTGTGTGTCCACCTCTTTTCTCCCCGAAGTAATCATCTTCCTGTTATTATTTTCTATTTTCTTCTGGCTGAACTGAATGATGAAACTGTCATCATGATCATTTAGGAGTATGAAGTTCTTTCCATAAATATATTATTTTTAATAACTGGATTAAAATTCAGGTGTCAATTACGACCTTAAAGTGCTTGAATTAATATAAAACTCTGGCAGACAAGAGAGAGAGACGAAGAGAGAGAGAAAGAGAGAGAGAGAGAGAAAGAGAAAGACAGACAGACAGAGAGAGACAGACAGACAGAGAGAGACAGGGAGAAACAGAGACAGAGAGAATGACAGATTCAGATATTTTATTCGTGTAAGGCCACAGCCCCGTATAAAGAAGACCCAAAACAAAAGGTATCACAAGCAACACCATCATTACAAACCACACTTTCTTTTGAATATGAAATCTGATACATTACGGTGCAGCTTTTTCTCTAAATTGAAACTGTGCATAAGTATATTGCCAAATTACGCGCGCGCCGCGCGCGCGTGTGTGTGTGTATGTGTGTGTGTGTGTGTGTGTGTGTGTGTGTGTGTGTGTGTGTGTGTGTGTGTGTGTGTGTGTATTCGTCAGTCGATGCCATCAGTAAACATAATGGAAACAAACATGGTTATCTAATATACTTCGTTGGAATGAATCGTCTACGAAGATAACTCAATATAAGACATTTTAAAACAAAATTAACTTTCGTGCTGTTTTGATTCATTACAGAAAGGGCATAATAAGTCAGTGTCATTTGCTTGTTTGTAACCAAAAGTGTATACATGTATTTCTTAGTTACCAAGCCTAAATCTAGTTAACGTAATTTGCACAAGGCTTTCAGTATCCATCAAAAGACACTGATTGAATATGAAGAGCTAAAGACTGTATGAATTCAACCTATCACTTGTTCGAATACGACTGTCCCAGCTCTGTCATGTCTGTTAAACATTGACAGCGTTCTCATATAAACATAGATTCATTGTCCATCCGTTGATGTAACCAAGCATATTCAAATCACATTGACCACCCCTTGATGTAACCAAGCATACCCAAATCACATTAACCACCCCTTGATGAAACCAAGCATACTCAAATCACATTGACCACCCCTTAATGTAACCAAGCATACCCAAATCACATTGACCACCCCTTGATGTAACCAAGCATACCAGAATCACCTTGACCACCACTTGATGTAACCAAACATACCCAAATCACATTGACCACCCATTGACGTAACCAGGCATACCCAAATCACATTGACCACCCCTTGATGTAACCAAGCATACCCAAATCACATTGACCACCCCTTGATGTAACCAAGCATACCAGAATCACTTTGACCACCACTTGATGTAACCAAACATACCCAAATCACATTGACCACCCATTGACGTAACCAGGCATACCCAAATCACATTGACCACCCCTTGATGTAACCAAGCATACCCAAATCACATTGACCACCCCTTGTTGTAACCAAGTATACCAGAATCACCTTGACCACCACTTGATGTAACCAAGAATATCCAAATCACATTGACAACCCCTTGATGTAACCAAGCATACCCAAATCCAAATTCACAAATACAAACACGTACATGTGACACCCAGTTCTGTTTTCCTCTTGCATCTAAATCGTACAACATATCATAACCATTACGTGGTAATGTGTTACTATTAAGTTTTACCAACTTAAGCCAATGACGAACACAACTGATTGGGGTATTGATATATATATAGGATATCTATTTGTTTCTCCATAAACCAAATCATTAGTTGTCCTGTTTTCTACTTCCAGAAACGTGCAAGCAGATAAACCGATTCACAGTTTACACGAACATTTCTACCTAGACCCTAACTCTCCGAACCATATTGTGCTATAGGTTATACCTGGGCATAAAACGTTTTAATAAACTGTTTCAGAGAAGTATTGTTCAGCAACAAAAAAATTCGTATTATTTAACAAAACAGTTTTTGCTCTACTGGCCAAATCTTTACACGCAGCAACAAAACTCAAACCAGCAGAAAAAATATTCGTAGATATGTATAACAACTGGCAGAGAGAGAGAGAGAGAGAGAGAGAGAGAGAGAGGAGAGAGAGAGAGAGAAGAGAGAGAGAGAGAGAGAGAGAGAGAGAGAGAGAGAGAGAGAGAGAAGAGAGAGAGTTGAATTCGTGTGGAATAAAAATTTTCAAGAACTGGATTAAAATTTGGGTGTCTTTTACGACCTTAAAACTTCTTTGATTAACATGAAACTCTAGCAGATATAAGAGACAAGAAGAGAGAGGGGGCAGAAGGAGAGAGAGAAAGAGGAGCAAAAGGGAAGGAAAGGAGAGAGAGGAGAGAGAGAGAGAGAGAGAGAGAGGGAGAGAGAGAGAGAGAGAGAGAGAGATTTTAAATAGTGCGAAATGAATTTTTTTTTTAAAGAACTGGATTAGAACCTTGGATGTTTTTGCGAGCTTAAAACTGCTTTAATTAACATGAAACTCTGGCACATGGGAAAGGGAGGAAGGAAGAGGCAAAGAGACAAAGAGACAAAGACGTATTGAGGAAAGAACAGAATCAAACTCAAACTGGTTTAACTGCAAAGCCATTGACCATCACGAAAGAGAAATTAGTAGGATGTAGTAATGTGGTCTAGAGTGTAAAGGCAGAGAGAACAATCGAACAGCCTTTCAAAAATGAAAAGATTCACACATTGTCGAAATTACAATGCTTAGAATTTATATCTCTATTCTTTCTGTCTGTTTCGCTACTTGTATCATATAACACACTGTTTCCAGTCAAAACAGAAAATATGATCAGCAACTGATGTGTATGCGTTTTCTTACAGAAGAGTTCGTTTTGAATTGATTATATATTGTTTTACGGGTAAGCACGATCCGATTTGAAAGGAACAATGATTGAAATAAGTAGTGTATTTATACATACATGTACATATAACATACATACATACATACATACATAATATATATATACATACATACATTCATAATACATACACACACTCATACATATATTCATACATACATACACACATACATACATATATTCATACATACATACACACATGCATACATACACACATACATACATACTTACATACATACATAATACATACAAACATACATACATACATCATACATACATACATACATACATACGTACCGTACCATACCATACCATAACATACCATACCATACCATACCATACCATACCATACCATACCATACCATACCAACATACCATACCACATACCATACCATACCATACATAACATACCATAACATACCATTTACCATACCATACCATAACATAACATACCATAATTTACCATAACTACTTACTTTACCATTACATACCATACCATACCATACCATACCATACCATAACATACCATAACATTACCATACATACCTTCATACCATACCATACCATAACATACCATAATCATTCATACCTACATACATTACACACAAAAATTCACATTACTTAATGAAAGATTTATAGGCAAAGAAAACATAATTACATTTACATGTTACGAAACCCATCCACATATCCCTTTCACTATAAAGAGGACACAGATGAGAAACACGAAAAGAAAGACAAAGGAATGAAATGTAGACGAAAGTGAAGTAACGAAGGAAGAGGAAAAAATTATAGGAAGAAAGAATTTAAACAAACACACACGCACACATACACAAACCGATACAAACACACACAGAAAAACACACAAACACACACACGCATATACTCACAGGCACATTCATACATACACACGCACTCACAGCTCGCATGCATGCACACACACGAAATACACACACACACGCAACACACACACACGCACACACACACACTCACACATATACACACATGCACGCATACACACGCATACATACATGTACATTCATACATACACAACCACGCGCACAAACATGCTCTCACACATGTACCTATACGTACACACATACACTACACGCATACATGTACACACACACATACACAGACACACGCACACATAGGCAGGCACACACACACACACACACACACACAACCACGCACGCACGCACGCACGCACGCACGCACACAAAACACACACACACACACACACACACACACACACAAAGGCAGGCATACACACACAGAGTCAAAGGCAGGCACCACACACACACACACACACACAAAACAACACACACACACCACACACACACACACACATCCACACATAGGTATCCACACACACACATACACACACACACGCACGCACGCGCACACGTACGTATGCACGCACGCGTGCGCGCACACACACATACACACACACATACACACACACATACACACACACATACACACACACACACGCACGCACGCGACGCACACACACACACACACACACACACACACACACACACACACACACACACACACACACACACACACACACACACACACAAACACTTACACACACGAAAAGAAAGAAAGCAAATCTCCACTCAAACGACTTTCTAACTAGGCTCCGTCACTATCTTAAAATCGGCTTAAATGAAATACGTTATTCTCATTATCATACAGAAACATTTTTATATGGCCTTGCCAGTCACGGGGAAAATAAATCCCGTGATATATTCATGGACATTTCTCCACCCACGTGTACGTGTATACTCGTGTGCTTCTTGTTTTCAACCTCTTATTCTAATCTACGTCTGCCTATCTGTCTGTCTGTCTGTCTGTCTGTCTTGTCTGTCTTTCACCCGTCTGTCTGTCTGTCTGTCAGCCCGTCTGTCTGTCTGTCAGTCCGTCCGTCCGTCGTCCGTCCCGTCCTGTCATGTCTGTCTGTCTGCCTGCCTGCTTGCCTGTCTGTCTGTCTGTTTTTGTCTGTGTTTCTGTCTGTCAGTCCACCTGGCTATATCTGTTGTCGGCGTGTCTGCCTACCTGTCCTGTCTGTCTGTCTGTCCGTCTCTTGTGTTTCAACACATATAATGTTACGTTGACCGGAGGGAGAAAGTGTGTCAGTGTATTTGTGGAAAAATTATGTTGGCATTATTTTGTTCCGACTGTACATAGATCACGTTCACTTTTATTTGTTCTGCTGTCTGTCACTCACTCCCCTATCGATTCTGCCCCTCTCCCCTATCCTACACGCACACACACGCACACCACACACACACACATACACGCCGCGCGCGCGCGCAGACACACGTACGTCCGTGTACGCACACACACATACACGCGCACGTGCGCACACGCACACACACTCAATTACTCACACCACACACACACACACACACACACACACACACACACACACACACACACACACACACACACACACACACACACAGTCTCTTTCTCTCTTTCTCTCTGTCTATCTCTCTATCTCTCACTCACACATATACACAGACAGTGTGCACGCGCACACAAACATACACACACACACACTTCTTAACAATAAACCACTGTGTCTATTTTTTAGGTCTCATGACAAATAAACGACTTAAAATCACATAACTCTTTCAGATTTCTTTTTCCCTACGCATTGATTTTATCCTGACTTGTGGGAAAAAATCATACTATGTATACCAGTAGTTTAGCCAGTGAAGTAAAACATTTAATACATTATGTCTTTGAATGTTTATCAGTGTGTGTAAGCAAAGTCCAATAAGCGATTGTGTAATTTAACAATATGAATAGTTTCATGCTGTATTAAAATCTTGAATTCCCGTGTCAATTTGACCATTTTCTCTTAGGAAAGTGTGTTGCAAGAGTACATCATCTCCCGTTTCCAAGACATGGGGAAAAGGAAGAAGTTGAATACAGCTGTGCATCTTATTTTCTGTTCTCACCCTCTCCCTCCCTTGTCTGTCTGTCTGTCTGTCTGTCTGTCTGTCTGTCTTCTTTCTCAGTCTCTCTCTTTTATCTCTCACTCCCTTTTTCTTTCTGTTTCTGTCTCTCTCTGTCTGTCTCTTTCTTCTCTCCTTTAGCTGTCACTCTCTTTTTCTTTCTCTGTCTCTGTCTATCTCTGCTCTGTCTCTGTCTGTCTTCTCTTTCACTCCCTCTCTCTCTCTGTGGCACACCTTGTGCAATCTCTCTCTCTCTCTCTCTCTCTCTCTCTCTCTCTCTCTCTCTCTCTCTCTCTGTCACACGCCTTTTGCAATCACGTGTAGACGCACACGCAAAACGGATTGGCCAAACCCAAGTCTGCTCCGAGAAAATGAAACAGATGGGGCCATGGAGTTTACGAGACACAACGCTGGTCATTTTGTCTTCAGATCACACACGCGTTGGGAAGGTCAGAAGGCATTCTTTCCCTTCAAGAACGCTTTCAGTGAAAAGCAAAATCATCAGACTACCTCCGATTAGAGTCGTCAACAGATGTTCTGAATAAAAAGTAAATCATTGTAATGTCCTGGATTCTATTTCCCTGCGAACGATTGAATTCTGTTCAAGTTGACGGGGTTTTTTTTTCAGTCGAAAGCTGCATCCTGGCAATGTCTCTGGAGCATACATTATCTGTGGAATACATTACCCACCAACATCAAATCCTGCCACATCGATGACCAGCTTTAAACGAAAGCTTCATGAATATTTCCGTGGAATTACATGAATAATTACTTGAGTTAAAACCTCTGTTTTTCACATTCTGTTATCCAGTTGGCTGATTTTTCATTATAATAACCATTTTGCTCTTTGTTTGCTTGTTTGTTTGTTTGTGTTTGTTTGTTTGTTTGCTGTAATTGCGTGTGTTTTTCTACCCACTAAGTATGTGGTTTTAATGTATTCTTCTTCTTTTTATTTTTTTCATTGTTTTAGGATCATCGCATTTAAACAGTTGTATTTTTACTCACTTTTTCGTACCATAATTTTCGCTCATTTTAATGACCACAGAAGCTGGAACAGTTCTTACAATGCTGTGTTGATGATGATGTTGATGAGGATGATAATCATGCTGCTTTGGAGTTCCATCTAGGATTGAGAAGGCTGAAAGTATACTGTACACTTACTCTCATAATACATCCTGGCGTCCACAAGCCCCCAGAAGCAGACACCTGCGGTGTTAAGAGATTTAAGCAATACGCTTAATGAGGCATCCGTGAAGTGAATGAGGCTCGACTGTGTGTGGTCCCAGAGTTCCCATTGAGCCCAGAGCATGCTCACCTCTAATAACTTTTCATGGAGGCAAGATCATATTCGCAGATGAATAAGCGTGAAAATAATGACAATAATTTTTTTAAACAAAGAGAAAAGGTCGTTTTGGTGTAGTGGTCAGCGCAACGAATTGCCAACCAGAGGATCATGGATCCAGATGGGGCCGAAAACTCCCACATTGATTTTGACCAGACTGATTGATATTAGGATTCACGCTCCTCTTGTCGGCAATTCGTTGCGCTGACCACTACACCACAGCGCTTTCTCTCTTTTAAAAAAATATCATCATTATTTTTTACGTTTATTCATCTGCGAACCTGATCTTGTCTCCATAAAAAGTTATCATCCACCGGCTTGCTATTAAGTAGGGTGGAAAGACAGTTCGCGGCCATCGGGTGACGACGCTGCCCACTATTTATGCTGTCAAACTTTGTAATACGACCCTTCTTTGTATGCGAAAACATGCTCTACATACGCATAGATAACACGTGCTTGTGTGCATGCGCGTGCATCTACGCACGCGTGCACGCAGAGTCCACGCACACACTCGCGCTGTTTCGCACACAGGACACGGAGACACAAAGACCCCCCCCCCCAACACACACACACATACAAAAGCAATCTCTCTCGCTCTTTACACACGCACACACACACACACACACACACACACACACACACACACACACACACACACAAACACACCACACACGCATATATATAAATATATATATATATATATATATATATATATACACATACATGCACACACATACACATATACTGCACGCAGACACGTGTAGACTCTCTCTCTCTCTCTTTCTCTCTATCTCTCTCTTCTCTCTGTTTCCCGCGCCTTCCACCCATCCCTGCGTCACCTATACTTGATTGAGATTTGGTGTAGTAAAAGACGCATATGAATAAAGACGCAAGTAAATGCGCGTACCCGCGCATACACATATGCACTCATCTCTCTCCCCTCAATTGACAGACACACAGACACACACAGAACCAGACAACACAACACACAGACACACACACACAACAGACACACACAGACACACACACACGACACACACACAACACACACACACACTCACAACACACACACACACACACACACACACACACACACACACACACACATACACACACACACACGCACACACACACAGACACTGGTGTTTGTAATACATTCCCATCATTGGTAATGAATAAGTAGTAAAGATTATTCATCTGTAGTTCAGTCTGTTGTAATTGACAGTCTGCAATTGTTTATTGTATGTTGCCTGCTACTGGTTACAGTCCTGCAAGTACATGTTTGCACGTCTGCGCATTTGTGTTAATGTACTGATCTTGCACTGTTACATGTCTACATGTCCTGCAAATTCTCATAGTCATAGCGCGGTCTGTCATATACTGCCATATCCACACTGACATTGCTACTTTTTGTCACGTGTAGAATACCAACAAACACATGTGACATTAAATATAATCCAAAGTCAAACACATTTTAACACAGTTCAGGATTCATATATATAATTACATTCGGTTCATAAATCTCAGAACTATGATGAGATAGTAATCTGCTGGCAATCTTGAAGTTGTGGCCTTAGAATTACACCAAGGTCATTGAAACTTTGGCACTCGTGATTATTATTGAAGCTTTGATGACATCTGTAATCATTTAACTCTGTAATGGTAATGTTGCTTTACACACAAAAGACATATTTAACGTTTTCATAAAAGGACGTTATCTACATGATTTGCCTGTTCTGTAATAACGCCTGAGATTGTTTATATACCAAAACTCAGATTAATGAGATCACAAATTCGATTTGAAATTTTAGCTGGTAAGAAAGCAATCTATGTCTTTTTAACTTTTCAGGTAATTTTGACTTTGAAAAAATGTTTTGTCGATTAAACCTTGGAAGCTGAAAAAATGGTCGACTCTTACAATCGTACAAGCGCTATATATTGCAGAATGTACGGGCACATATTTAGGAAAGTCTTCTAAGAAAAGGGTGTAAACACATGCAATCAGGCCTTCTCAGCAGTTCGAACCTTTGGTGTGAATGGGATTCAGATCTTTCCATAATCTGCTTAGGAAATACGTTGACACATTTTTGTTAATGACAGGTGGACTCACACATACATGCACGCACCACACACACACACACACACACACACACACACACACACACACACACACACACACACACACACCATACATTACACCACAGAACATCACAAAAACTTGCATAAACACTATACAACACACAACACGCAGACACACACAACACACACACACACACACACACACACACACACACCACACAGAACACACAACACAACTCACAAAACACACACACACGTACCATACATTAAATTCCATCAATTAACACCAGCGCCCAGACACACAGTGACCGATATGAACCATTCCGATTTAAAAAGGAAGATGAACAAGAAAAAGACAAGACTCGTGTGGAAGTGGAAAAGTGTGTTGGAGTAGAGAGGGGCCAACGGTCTAGCGGAAGTGGGCCACAAAAGAAATCTCTGACGGTAATTCAATTTCAGTTGGCGAGGATCCGTTTGTGGGTGAAAATGCCCTCACGCTGTGTCTTAGTTCTTGTCGGCGCCGGCCAGCGTGTTGTGGTGTGTGTGTGTGTTGTGTGTGTTGGTGGGTGGTGTGTGTGTGTGTGTGTGTGTGTTGTGTGTGTGTGTGTGTGTGTGTTTTGTGTGTGTGTGTGTGTGTGTGTGTGTGAGGGGGAGGAGAGAGAGAGAGAGAGAGAGAGAAGGTGGAGTTGTGTGTGTATGAGAGTGTATTAGGTGTGTGCGCGCGCGAATGCGCGTGCGTGCGTGCGTGCGTGCGTGTGTGTGTGTGTGTGCGTGCGTACGTACGTGCGTGTGTGTGTGTGTGTGGTGTGTGTGTGTGTGTGTGTGTGTGTGTGGGGCAAAGGGGTCAGGGGATGATCAAAAACACCTTCCATCTGTTCTGTCCAGATCAGCACGGTGCGTAGAGTTCAAGCTATACATGACATGACTCTTGCTTTGCATCGTCTTCTCTCATTCCAAAAGACTGCGGAGGGGAGGTAGAAAAGGACGTGCAGGGAATATCTTCGAGTAGTTGAGAGAGAGAGAGAGAGAGAGAGAGAGAGTGTGTGTGTGTGTGTGTGTGTGTGTGCGCTCGCGCGCGTGCTTGTGTTTGAGTTATCCGTGCTCCACCAAAAGTATGATTATGTGAAATGTGCAGTAGCTCTGAATGAGTCCGGAGATTCGTGCCAAACAAGAACGATTCATAACAATCATCATCATCATCATCAAGTGCCCTACCGCATGACGTTGGCGATCATGGCCCTCAATATGCATCTATCCTGTCGCTGCAAGTACATCTTTCACCCTCTCTGTCCTCAGCCACCTTGCAAGTCCGTCCAATATTTTCTTCCTGGGTCTGCCTGGTGTTCTCTTTCCGTCATAACAATAAGGACACTTGATATGTGCATATGAGACGTAGATTCAAGAAAGGAATCTGTACTTGCATTCTCGGTTTTTATTGAGGCAGATTCTATTTTATCAAATACACCAGTTGTTAGAATGCACACAAACAGTAACGCTAAATAGTCTTTGCATGCATGTTTTACTTCTTCTTCTTCCTTAACTCTGTGAAGAGTCACTAGGGCGACGCACTGCGTAACTGTTCACCACATTCTCCAGTTCTACTGGTTGTACGCCAAGGCCTGCGTCTCTAGAAATGGTTTCTCTGTCCTTTCCACAAAGTCGTCACGCCATAAATTTTCTGTCTTCCTCTCCGTCTCCGTCCCTCAACAGTTTCCCTGGAGAATTGATCTAACAAGGCCTTGGATCTTGTTACATGACCATACCAAATTAGTTTTCTTGATTAATGTCAGCGGATGTTCATATGGTCCATGTGCGTGCGTCCAATGTTTACTGAACATATGTACTTTTTGGTAGTCTCTTTAATCTGAAAGCTGGGGGTTTTAGGCGAACAAACGCATTTAGGTCTGTCTGCCCACAAGAAAACAATCGATCATCCATAGATAGACGAAATAACTTATGAACATTATATTTTTTCATTAACAAAACAGAACTATGAAAGTATACCAGTCTGCTAAACGAAAAGAAAGCGCTTTCTATGGGAATGATTCAGCGACTGATTTTACTGTTTCACTCCTCTGACATCACACGTTGTATAAGAAAGTTCCGTTTTCACGAGTCTAAAGGCCGCCTGCTCGCATCAGACTCCAGATTTTACAAGAATTTTTTTCCTGTATTGGCAGACCGTGTCTCTGCTGTCTCTCTAGAGCCTGTCTGGCTGTCCCACTGCTTTTCCCCGGAATTATCATATGCCATGAGTGTCCATGTCGCACTGGAACCTAACACCAGAAGGCATCCTCCAGGACTGCTCACCTTACCATCAAGTCTTGAGACGTCACGTCAGGCCGGGAGGTGTGGGCTGTTGTAGAGTATAATATCATTCATATTGCAGTGTTTCGCGCTATATTGCATTGCATTACCCTGTACTTGTACTGCACTGAGCTATATCTGAGCATACTGTATTGTACTGTATCGCACTGTATCATGTTGTATTGATTTATTGTCAGAATGAATTTTTTCACTTGGACCCTGAGCTGCTGTCTCCGAAGAGTACTGTGCCACAGCCCGGCGTCGCCTTTTTAAACCCACTAAAATGGCTGAAACTTGATGCTGGAATTTTGTGATTAGGATGCAGCCATCTCGAACTACTGTGACATAATTTACATTCCAGCAGTAAACTAGTAGCAGCAGAGTGTGTGCTTACAGAGGGTACGTCATTGAAAACGTCCAGTCATAGCTCGTCGTTTTCGACAAGATATGTATGTGCACACTACTACTAAAAACATTGGCTGAAATTCGCCAGTGAAAGAGTGTACTCTGACATCTACAGTGTTTCATGTGTCTTTCAGATTCATCGACAAAACTGAAGTACTATGCAAACAGCACGATGCTATTGATTGGGAATATTCCACAAATGCTCACATTCACCAAAACGCATAGCGATAAGCGTACATTACATGTTCTTCACTGGATCAAAAACTACGTAACACGTTCTTTGTCAGTGTTTATTTTTTCAAGCCACAGACAAAAAAGTACTGATCGCATTTCGTAAATATGAGGTCATAAGCGATCGGACTTTGTAGCCTATTTTGTTCAAGAGGGATTTATCTCAGTTCTACCCTCTCCACCCGACTTTGCTAGCAGTGATCTGGTAAACTTCATTCTGTGCAGTATAGCACGCTATAGCGCCAGCAAGGCCTTGACATGGAGGCTGGAAATGACCTATGAAACATTAACTGACACCACCACAATGATTGAAACATCAAGATGGGCAGCGGATAGACCAGCTTTTATTTTGCCGGCTAGGACTGAACTCGCGAATTCAGATCTTGAGTTAACGGTTCTGTCAAAAACAAACAAACAAACAACCTTCTCCCCTCCCCCCCCCCCCCCCCCCAACCTGCCTTTGTAAAATTGGGGCTCGCCGGAATAACAAAACAGAGAGACAGAGAAAAACAGTCGGGCAGGTAGGCAGATAGACAGACGTGCAAACAGGCAGATACTGTTGACACACGCTTCATCGTTGTACACTTTTAGTTCCAGGGTATGCGTGCTTTTGGAGCTAATAAATGGTATCTGAGTTGACTGACACATCGTGTATGTGTGTTTATTTTATGCAGGCCAGTGTGGGTCTGCCTGACAGATGCACGCGGGCTGGTTAGCTCTTTTGATTCAGCCGTGGGCTCAAGGTCTTATGTCTCGAGTTTAATCCCACTCTGCAGCATAAAAGTTAGCTTGTTAGCTACCCATCTTAATCCTCCAACCATTCTGGTGAATCCTGTTCCCTTTACCATTTTAATATCTTGCCAGCGCGTAGGATTACGAGATAATTGCTGGCAGATTCATGTGGAGCGCATATGGAATTTTCCGAATGCGATGAATCCCTCTTGAACAAACTCCAAACTCCAAACGCTGAACAGACTGCAGACATCTCGAAGTCCAACACCATAACGAAGAAAGGAGTGATTAT
>JAPXFY010000013.1:33017471-33022471 GCA_030674185.1 Monoplex corrugatus
AGGTGGAAAAATAAGGAAGGAGGGTGTTGACGTTCACTTTCGCTTTCAGGCAAAGAATATTGGTATGCAGTTTGACTGGAATGTGATTATGTTTCTTGAGAAACTGTATTAGACACGAGGCTGACTTGATTGTTTTACTTCAGACATCAGATCTCATATTTCTGAGAAGAAAGACAGAAAGACACTGAAAGGGATGTACGAAAGCGTATTCAATTGACAAAACAAGGCAGGTGAAATTTGTACCCTTTCTCATCAATATAAACAAGACAGCAAAGAAAGAAGATAACCCAAGTTTTGGACATAATGAAAGACAGCGAAGGTACTTTGCTTGGTTGCTTGATATGGATCAGAATATCCTTAAACCCTTTGACCCCCGCATTCTACTCACCGACGCCAGAGCGAGGGAACTTTTTTCTTTGTTAGCATGTTTGACAATACAGGATGCTGGTGGACAGGGTGCGAGAGGCAAGAGGTTAAAGAAGCTTGAAATTCCTTCAATTGAATCAATTCATCTGGGTTTTAAAGAAGTAATTCGACGACTGGGACAATCAGAATACAGTACGTCCTCTACACAAGTGCACAAACTAAAACACCTTCTGGAGGATCATCTGGTCATAGGATAGTACATGTCAAGCGACGTAGGCACACAGGTGGTTCTAGATACAAAACACACTCGCACTCGCACGCACACGCGCACGACAAACACACACACACACACACACACACACACACACACACACACACACACACACACACACACACACACACATACACACACTACACACACACACACACACACACACACACACACACACACACACACACACACACACACACACACACATACACATACACACACAAACCACGGGAACACAGCAAATTTAGTCTAAAGCACCCGAATAACGATTTGACCTGTATAACAAACGACCACGTAAACGAAAAACTTTCTGAAAAGGTCCAGGAATAAGCGGAACGTTCGTATGGCTCAGCGCTCCTTTGCAATGGTTGGTTTGGAAAGCAGACAATCTACAGCCAGTTTGGTTTTACCGGTAAAAACCTCCTTAGTTCCGATGACGTGGTGTGTGATTCAGTAGTGTCTTCATTTACCGGGACAACATAATTTATCATGTCACGACCTGTTGGTCGTCGAAGCTAAAGTGTCTTCTTTCCTGTTCAGAGGTGATACATCAGACTCTGTGTGTGTTGGGGTGGGGTGCGGAGGAGATGCAGCAACATGTACATATATATATGTGTGTGTGTGTGTGTGTGTGTGTGTGTGTGTGTGTGTGTGTGTGTGTGTGTGTGTGTGTGTGTGTGTGGTGCGTGCGTGTGTGTGTGTGTCTGTGTGCGTGCGCATATGTCTGTGGAGATCTGTCTGTTTATGTATGTATGTATGTATGTATGTATGTAACTATCTGTCTGTCTGTCTATATCTATCTATCTGTCTAACGATCTGTCTATCTATCTATCTATCTGTCTATCTAATATCTATCTATCTTTCTATCATCTATCTGCCTATCTATCTATCTATCTATCTACTATCTATCGATCTATCTATCTATCTATTTGTCTGTCTGTCTGTTTGTCTATCTATGTGTCTGTCTGTCTATCTGTTTGTCTATCTCCCTATCTGTCTGTCTTTCTGTCTGTATATCTCTCTGTCTATCTGTCTGTCTATCTGTCTGTCTGTATATCTCTCCGTCTATCTGTCTGTATCCGTCTCTTGTCTGATGCTTGAAGGGAGTACAGTCATAACAGAATCAGTGACAACCACCTGATGTCATGTAAATGTGAAGTAATGAGAGGATGAAAGTGTCTTTTAATGTTGTTAATCGAAACCTGAGCCAAGAGAAAGACAGGAAACAGTATGCATTTGTGAGTACGTGCGTGCGTGCGTGAGAGAGAGAGAGAGAGAGAGAGAGAGATTGGGGGTAGGAGAGAGAGAGAGAGATGGGGGTAGGGAGAGAGAGAGAAAGAAAGAGTGGGGGTAGGGAGAGAGATGGGGGGGGGGGGGGTCAGGAGAGAGAGAAAGAGAGAGAGAGAAAGAGAGAGGCAGCTGTATGTACGTGTAAGTGCGTGTCTTTGTGTATGTGTGGGCGTGCGTGCGTACAGTCTCGGGTGTATAAGTGTACATGCGCGTGCACACGCACGTGCGTATGTGTTTATTATGTGTGTGTGCGCACGCGTGTGTCTGTCTACAAAAGTGCATAAAATCGCTAAGCTCTGTGCATGATTTGTGTCATGTGTCCGTCAACAGAAAACTGTGATTTGGCATTTAATCATCTTTTGTATTTTATGGGAAAACTGTGAACTGTCTTTCAATCGTGTTTTGTCTTTCATCAGAAGAATATGATCTGCATTTCAACCGTATCTTATCCTTCCTTAGACTATGAATTGCCTTTCAATCGTACTTTGCCTTTAATTAGAAAAGTATGAACTGCTTTCCACCGTACTTTGTCCTTCATGAGAAGACTATGAACTGCTTTTCCATTGTACTTTGTCCTTTATGAGAAAACGATGAACTGCCATTCAACTGCATTTTGTCCTTCACCAGAAAACTATGAACTGTCTTTCCATCGTACTTTGTCTTTCATGAGAAAATGGTGAAGTGCATTTCCATTCTACTTGAAGGGTGTGAGGGGAAATAACGATGATACCAGAAGGTCATCTTGATGATGATGACACCATTGCAATGGCATAAATCGAGTTTGCAGGCGACACAGTCCATATAGTCCTTACATCTGTGAAGGAAACATGCAGTGATTTGGGGATTAGATACATACATACAGACACAGCCTGTACACGCACGCGTGCGTGCGTGCGCGCGCGCGCGCACACACACACAAACACACACACGCACACTTACACACACACACACGCGCGCGCGCGCGCGCACACACACACACACACGCGCGCACGCGCGCGCACACACACACATACACAGACACATGTGCGCGCATACACACGCAGATAATCCGTCTATATGTGGAAGAAACATTGTCAACAATTCATTTGTGTATTATATAGATGGATCTCCGTGAGATTAACGATGTATATGTATATCCCCTTCATATGTCGAAGGCCTGTAAACATTTGGGGGTTACACGCACACACGTGCACACACATATACACACACACTCACCACTCGCACACACACACACACACACACACACACACACACACACACACACACACACACACACACACACATACATACACATACACATACACATACACATACACACACATACACGCACGCACGCACGTACGCACGCACGCACACACACACCACACACACACGAACTGTCAACGTCATTTTTTGGTTAAATATTCCCACGCGGGTTGGTTTAGTTAAACCTATTTCAATGAAAAACAAATTTAATATTCTACAGCTAGATTTTAAGTCAGTCTTGGGTCATACCTTTCTAAGGAGACAAACAAAATTAATAATATACAAATAAACAGGTAAATGAAATAGAGTGCCCAAAAGACAAATACATTAGGCAGATTTGTTGTTGGGGTTGTAAACATCAGTAAAAAATGGAATATTAACATGGCGTGACCAAGCATCGGTTTATTTGTTTGTTGATGTGTTTCATTCGTTGTTTACTCGGTTCTGATTGTCGCTACGAGTGCACGTTTTTTCAGATCGTGTCTGAAAACGTGATCGATTTCTCTGCCTCGCTGACGGTGACTTGCCCTTTTCAGGGGAAAAGTTGTAAAGTGTGATGTCTCCATAACGCCTCTCATCGTTTCCTTGCGGTGTGGTGTTGATAACGTCCAGCAACCCAATCCCACCCGGAAAGCGCACAAATAGACACAGAAGAGACATCACCAGAATGTAGTTTTTTTATCGAAAACATCCTCAGAGCAGCGAAATCTAGAACCTTGCGAAGATGATACTATAAATTAAACAACAACAACAACAACAACAACAACAACACTTTTCATCGGAAACGTCTTCTGATGACCGGAATCGGAGATAGTGTGATGATTTAGCTTTTTGCAGAAAACGTTCGTAAAGGAGAAGAATGGCCCCTGACCTTCCAAAGGCGTGTGTAATCTGAAGACAGAATGACCATTGCCGAGTATCGTAAACACGAGGGTTCCATCTGTTTTATTTTCCCCATGAGAAGCTTTGGTTTTGTCAGTCAGCTTTTCGTGTGTGGCTGTTCGTGATTACAACAGATGCGAAAGGCAGTGACAGAGGACAGATAGAGAAAGAGACAGAGAAAAGGACGCTCACACAAGAGTGACATAGCTGACACCAAGTTTAATGTGTGTGTGTGTGTGTGTGTGTGTGTGTGTGTGTGTGTGTGCGTGTGTGTGTGTGTATGTGTGTGTGTGTGAGTGTGTAAGTGTGGGTGTGTGTGTATGTGTGTGTGTGTGTGTGTGTGTGTGTGTGTGTGTAAGTGTGTGTGTGTGTGTGCATGTGTGTGTGTGTGTGTGTGTTAAGAGACAGACAGACAGACAGACAGACAGACAGACAGACAGACAGAGACAGAGAGACTGGACACTGGATCATCATCATCATCATTGCCCAGCCTCATGGTGTTGGCGACCATGGACCTCGATATGAATCTATCCTTTGTCGCTGCAAGTATTTCTCCCACCCTGTCGTCTTCATCCACTGTGCAAGTCCGTCTAATATTTTCTCCCTGGGTCTTCCTCGTCCTGTTTTTCCCTCGAGCTTTCAAGTTGTGACTAGGTGCTCTAATTTCTCTGGATGCTCTGTTTTATTCAAATAGGCCATAGTCCCTTATGAAGGGGAGGGAAAGACATTTAAACGTACAAAAGCAAGTTCATAAAGTCAGTAAATGAACAGTCAAAAACATGAAATAAACTTATATTAACAACGCAGCACAAATTAAACATAAATCAAACTTATGTTTGTGATATAATCCTTTCAAGATATATATATAAATATAGATATACAGGGAGTTTCTTGATATTTCCTTTATTTTTATATGACAAAAACAATGACAGCCGAAACAGACTTG
>JAPXFY010000013.1:33027471-33032471 GCA_030674185.1 Monoplex corrugatus
TGCTTCATTGGTCCCTTTCCTCCTATTCCCCATTTTAAGCCTTTGCCAGCGCATTGGGTTTTTCGCTAGCTGAGGGAGTTTACCAGATAATTGCTGGGAGATTTGGATGCAGCGCATAAGGAATTTTCTGAGTTCAGTGACTCCTTCATGAACAATTTCAAAACTGTCTCTGTCTTTGTCTCTGTCTGTCTGTTCTGTCCCTATCTCTCCCACCCTCTCTCTCTTCCCCTCTCCCTTTCCGTCCCTCTCCTTCTTTTTATCTCTGTCTTCCGTTCGTCTTTTCTGTCCCTATTTCTTTCTTTTCACAGTGGTTGCCTCCATCAGTGAAGGAGATGATTACATCTCAGTGAACAGCATCCAGTGACTGCAGGCTGGGCCACCAGTGTACCTGCCGTTCTGCATTTTTCGTGGTCCATACCACACACAGCCATGCGTGTACGTGCACACTATTATACACGAACACTCACGTGCACACACAAGAGAATTACGCATACTATGTAGACTGCACTGACTATGCAGAATGTGCAGAACCACGCAGGCTGTGCCGTCTGTACACTCAGCAAGTCTGAGCAGATTATACAGTCTCCACAAAATATACAGACAGACTTTATGGATTGTGTACACTGTGGAGACCGTGCCTGCCGTGCTGACTACGAAGATAACGCAAACTGCGCAGAATGTGCAGACTGTGCAAACTCTACACTTTGCAGACCATACTGGTCGCTTTGACTGGGGAAACTATGCAGAGTTTAGAGAACACGCATTCCACAGAAATATTACAGAGTATATATATAAATTATATATATTGCGCCGAGTAGCAGACGATGCTGAGTGGAAATTGCACAGACTACACAAATTACTCAAACTGCACAGAGACTGCACACACAACAATCGCTACATACGTTTCGCAGACAGACACATAAAAATACAAGTGAGCACGCGCACACCACACACACACACACACACACACACACACACACACACACACACACACACACACACACACACACACAACACACACACGCACGCACGCACGCACACATATATATACATACATACATACATACATACATACATACATACATACATACATACATACATACATACATACATACATACATACATACTGGCACGCACAGTGACGATAACTTCGATCTGAATATGTTTATTTATCTCCCCCTCCCCTTTTCTTTTATTAAGTAAGCACTCTGACGACCTATATGTATTATGTTTTTGACTTTGAGAATATCAGTTGCTGTATATTTTGACCAGTTAGCTGTTTCTTTTTGTACTTGTTCCTTCTTTTCTAGATTTTGATTCTTCCCTTGGATTGAAATGTGCTCGACGTGACATCGTAAATGTCATTGTACACGTAAAGAAAAAAAGTTATTAAGAGAAACAATCTCACATATTATTAGATCGACCAATGATTATCATCAGACGGTTTAAACGAGGCAATTCTGTACTAAGAAGGCTTTTCGTCTTAGGCATTCAGACAGAACTTAGAAGAAGGAACTTCTGTCTGATTGGGCACACACACACATACACGCACGCGCGCGCACATGCACACACACACACAGAGAGAGAGAGAGAGAGAGAGAGAGAGATAGAGAGAGAGAGAGAGAGAGAAACGAAAACACACACAGATAAACACACACAAATACACAACACACACACACACATACACTTACACAATACACACACACATACACCTACACCTACACACACACACACACACACACAAACACACACACACACACACACACACACACACACAACACATACACACATACTTACACACACACACACACACACACACACAAATACACACACACACACAAACACACACACACACACAAACACATACACACACACACACACTCACACACACAAACACACACATACACAAACACATACACACACACACAGACATACACACACACACACACACACACACACACACACGACCCCCGACCCCCCCCCCCCTCCCCAACAACTGCCAAGTCAAGTTCCTTTCTAACGTGACAGCCCTGCAGTAAAAAAGAAGACACATCGACTCTGGTAGTCAGAAGAGACGTCACGCCTGACACCTTGTAAGTAAATTCGTAACTGAGTCAACCCCACACCATTGCAACTTGTCTGGTTTCCAAACTAACCATCACTCAAAAGCGTCAGGCCATACCGGCCTTCTGCCTTCCTGGACTGGTGAGATTGTCATTCTGATGTGCAGGACGAAACCAACTGTTCTTTCTAGATCCTGCTGTGTCTCACGCAGATTGACATGTGGTGGAGTATTCTCTGGCCAGATGGTCCTCCTGACGGCATTTTATGCCTCGGACACGTTTGGAGAATGTGCTGAACTGTCTGATTGTCCAAGCCAACCATCATAGTAGGTCTAGTTTCAATTTCTCGAGATAGCATCTCCGTCCTCTGAATAAATTCCATATGCAGTGATGGCCTTGGTGCTATGTGATGGAGAAGATCTGATGTCCATGACCAAAGCCGTAAGTCTGTCCAGAAGCCCCAAGCGGTGGCAAGGTCTTGAAGTCCTACCTAGAATATGGCTTTTATGAATGTCTTTGTATCAGTCTGTCATTAGAATGTCTTATGTCATATTGTAGAGAAATGAAAATTTCCCATTTGCAGTGTAAAAAAACAACAACAACAACAACAACAACAAAAACCGCCTGAATGCGATGAAAACACATCCAGTCCCGACCGCTCCCCATTACAAACTTACCGTCCCAACGCCCTACGTAATTACATGCACAACACAACCCTGAAGAGCACGACACGACACATAGTCTCCATCCGCCCACCAACTCGATTTATCGTCTCCGTCATCCCGACTCCCCCCCCCCCCCCTATTTTCTATGCTCTACACCAAATCCGAGGAAACGTACAAAAACACATCCAGCATCCCCCACCCTCCCGCCCCAGTACGAACTGATTGCCCCAACGTCCCAGACAACCACATCACAGAAACCCACCCCTGAACAAAGCAAACATAGCATCCATCCGCCCACCAACATGATTTATCGTCTCCATCAACAGAGTTCGTTTAAAACCCTATCACTACTGTCTTTTCAGCCACACTATGCCCCGTGCGTTGACCTTGAGCAGCTAGTGCACAGCTGTTGTACTGTCATAACTTCGGAACTTGACCTTCAGTCTTGCTCATGCCCCATACAGAAAAGAGAAATGTCAAAAAGTTACAGCAGTAAGGTCGACTACTGAGAACAATACAGGGAGCACATGAAAGAATCATGTTTGGTATCACACCTGGAGAGATCGCAATACGGCTCAGTGGATCAGAGAAAGAACAAAAGTGCGAGACATCCTGGAAATCATCAACAAACTGAAATGGAACTGGGCAGAACATCTCACCCGGAGAATGGACAATCGTTGGCCAACAAAAAAAACCACGTTCTGGATACCAAGAGACGGCACTCTCTGTCGAAACAACTGCAAAACTCGTTCTCTCCTTCATAATGTCTCGCATTGACTATTGCAATTCACTCCTGTCTGGTCTTCCTGCCTCCACCATTCACATCCTACAGCGCATTCAAAACAATGCTGCACGCCTTGTACTCAAAAAGAAAAAAGCTGACCACATATCTCCTCTCCTGGCACAACTTCACTGGCTCCCTGTATCAAAGCGCATACAGTACAAACTAGACACCATGTGCTACAAAAGCCTCAATAACGCAGCCCCCGATTACCTGTCAAGCCTACTTGAGATCTATGTTCCCTCACGTACCCTCCGCTCTGCCTCTGATCCTCTGACTCTTCGCTTTCCACGCACTAAGCTCAATACCTATGGTCCACGAGCCTTCTCTGTTTCTGGTCCACTCTCCTGGAACAAACTTCCTCTCTCAGTCCGTCAGCAACCTACTTTTGTCTCCTTCAAGTCCGCTCTCAAAACTCACCTTTTCTCTCCTGCATAAAATCCTAACCTCACTCAACCCTCCCCTCTGCAGCCTGTCTCCGCTCGGAGGGAATCACATGGTTATAATATATAATTGTATGCTATGCTCTCTATAATTTTCCATTGCTTTTATTCTTGCTTTTATTGCTTTTATTCTTTCTCCCCATTTATAGCCATGCGTGTGTGTGTGTGTGTGTGTGTGTGTGTGTGTGTGTGTGTGTGTGTGTGTGTGTGTGTGTGTGTGTGTCTGTGTGTGTGCGTGCGTGTGTGTGCGGGCGTGCGTGCCTGCGTGTGTGTCTGCTTCAGCGCTTAGATTTGATTTTATCAAGATTTTGCGCTATATAAATATTGTAATTATTATTATTATTATAATAGAGGATGACAGAAACTAGATGGAGAGACGACCTAGATGGATACGACAAGAACTGGACAGGAAAAGCGCTGGAACGAAGTGAATGGAAGCGGCTGGGGAAACCTACGTCCAACAACGGACTTTCGATCGCTGAAAGATATATTGATAGACAGTTGAAAGCCACAACATTATCATAACTACTGATATAGCTGTCCATGGACCGAAATAAGGAACTGTTCAGCTTTTATTTACGTGTGATCTATCATCAGCAATGAGGGATCCAAACCAGAAATACTCTCGAGCGCAGCCAAGGAAACGCCAGCACTGTCCAGGCTGAAACCTGTATGGAAGGAGAAGAATATCTCCGTAAAACTCAAGATCAGGCTCATGCGTACTCAAGTATAATCCAACTCCCTGTAGGAGACATAGACCTCCACTGTAGATTTGGAAAGACGAATCCAAGTCATAGAAATAAGATGTTATTGTAAGATACTAAACATCAGTGACACTGATCTATGAACAATGAACAAATACGCTAGACCATCATCAACACATCGGACCATATCAAGATCTGCTGATTTCATTTAATGACAGAAAACAACGCGTTAGTAGAGCCATGTAACAAAATCGAATGACTTTGATAAATTAATGCCCCAGAGAACTGTTGAGGGAGAAGGAGAATAAGACAAAGCAACAACAACAACAACAACAACAACAACA
>JAPXFY010000013.1:33037471-33044971 GCA_030674185.1 Monoplex corrugatus
GCATTGCGAGCGAGATTAAACCAAACCTTGTTTTACACACCGGGACCGTAATTCCGCACATAATTCATCCACCCTTCAAATCAACTTACCGGCTTGTTCCTGAGAAAACGAAATTACTGCCAATTGGATTTTCTCTCCTTCAAAATTATCTGTTGTGCAGTTGGTGGAGATTTGGGATAGTGGTGTTGAGGGCGGATGGGAAGAGTTTGCAACGGTGCTTGTGGATCTATGGGTATTGATCTTGTGTCTTGGTCAGACAGATTTTCTATGGTTCCTGACATATCACTCACTTTTTCAATCCTTTTCTTTTTTTCGTCTTTTTAAGTTAAAAAAATCAAAGGAGTGAGGAATGGAAGCATTGTTTCTTACTGACCACAAAAATGTATATATGTGTGTCTGTGAGCAAAATGTTAGCACAGATCTTCCAGCTGTTCCTGAAAGGATGTCTTTGTATATCAATTTCGGTTCTTAGGTCTACTTCGAATCGAGAATTCGTAAAGACGAGCAGGATTGTTCAAAAATGTGACGTAGCATATTTTTCTGTCCCATTTCCTACGTCACATTAATGGCCACATGATCTGGAACATTTCTCACAATGCTATTGCGATAATGACGATGGGGATGATAATCACGATGCTGTGGAGTTCCCTTCTCTATTGAGACTGTGCAAGAAAGCTCTACTCTACGCTTACTTTCATAATATATCCAACTCGGTTGGACAGATACAGACATCTGAGGTATTGAACGCATCAGTGAAGTGGATGAGACTCGACTGTGTGGTCTCAGTCTTCCCAACGAGCCCTCTGCATGCTCTCTCTAGAGCCAGTTGGAGCCGGAAAAAATTCCACAGAGATTTTTTACAGGTCTAATGGGAATCGAATACATAATCCCTCGAGTCGGTAGTCCGTTGTGTTAACTGCTACACCATGGCGACTAGTGAAATATGACAATAGTTACTTCAAGTTCATATTGCTTATAGCCCAGCCGACTACTAGAGCCATATCAGGGCTAACACCACGTCAAAAACAATATTTACTTGAAGATGCATCAGTTGTTACATGAAATTTAGAAGACGTAGTTAGTAGTAGATTTCAGACACGTGTTCCAGAATGCTGCAGAAAAATAATCTTTAATGTTTCAGTTAGAGTCACAGCTACACAGAAAATATCTATGGCAGTGAAGATTGTTTGGTCGTTTATTGATGACTTCAGGCTAAATTTGCACCTTATGCCAATCTGGTGCATTGACCCCAATCAAAATGAATATATTTTAGTTCTGGGCATTGTGATTAAAATGTTGATATAATTGTACACAATTTAAGTTTATTTAAAAGTGTTTGGAATCGCATTTGAATTATGTTTTGTGCAGTTAGGAACCTCGTCGCTGAAAATTTCGTTAATTAAAGTTGTTAATTGTCAAGGTAACTAACTGCACAGAAAATGTTCTTGTATGTCTTTTATTTTTGTGGATTGAGAGTGTATAAGTTAGTGGGGGCATTAGCTTGACTTTCGTGGGAAAGAGTGGGTCCTTGTCGTACCACAAAGACAACATAATGTGGGTAGGAGTGGGTGAATGGAGTACGATGGGAATAGAAGACAAACTGAGGAGACGGGCAGACAAAGTACCACCAGAAGTGAAGAAATCTCGGTTGTAGGAAGTAGGAACGAGAAAGAAGGATTCCAGCACAGACTGTTTTGCTAATTTCAGGGCGGGACTCGAGGCTGTTTCTTTTCCTTCTTTCTTTCTTTCTTTCTTTTCTTTTCTTCTTCCCCCCACTTCTTCTTCTTTTCATTTCAATGATTTGCTCAGTGTTTCTTTCTCATTACGACTCTTGCGCCCTTTCAGTTTCTGTAAAAAGATCGAAGCATGTTGTTAGGATTATATATTGTTGCTGAAGGGTCAGCACATCTGAAAAAAGTTACAAATGGAGTGACTGATTGGATTTTTGGTTGAAATTTTATATAAAAAATATGATCGGGACGCAAACGAAAGTAATCTTGAAGTTGGAATGGCATGACTACTATCGGTATTCATTATGTACCCTTAGGAAACACAGAAATGCACGCTTCTTAGTAATGTTTTCATGATATTTGTGTTTATCGAATACCACCACTCAAAAATCCGTCGTGGAGATGATGCCGAGGCTCTTTTGATATGAATAGTATCCCGACCATCTGGAAATTGTTTCCTATAAATTGCCTCATTTCAATCACTCTTTGTTCATTTGCTTTCCATCTCTTGCGTCATTTCTTTTTCTGTAAGAAGATCGAAGCATGTTGTTAGGATTATAATATTCTTGTTCAAGGAAGAAAAAACAAAAAAGCCGGTGACGGTGAAAATGTTTCCTGCTGGTAAAACACCATGCATACTCAGAAAGGAATCTCACAGTTATGTTATTGTTATGGTGTGACAGCTGAATAAACAAAGTATGACAAAAAAGGGGCAAACAGATAAACAAGGAAAGAAAGAAACAAGAAACAAGCGAATAAACTAAAGAATATAATTCCCGTATATCATTCCGTTACTTTAAGGATAGTAGTAACACTTATGAGGTGTACTCGATTAGAAGTTACATATTTCTGCATAATTGTATCATTTCCGTGGTTTATTTCTACATAATATTTTATCATTTGTCTTGACAATTTTCTTTGTACTAATATTAGGCACAAAAAGAATTAAGGAAAGGAAAAAAATGAGGGGGAAAGTCTAAAGAACATCCTCAGAATTTATAAGTTTGTGCTTTTGAGGAAAGATTTGTTTAAAAGTGCGCATGTACGTAGAATAGAACGTGATCACTTAGTAAACAATAACTAGTTTAATGAATAAAAAAGAAAGCAGAAATTATCCAACACAACTGGGCGCAAACAGAAAGCGGAAATAATTTAACACAGTTGAGCTGCATCTTTACGCTATTCGGTAGTTGCTTTACATGTGAAATGGCATATATTCTCTGTGTATGTCAAGCAAGCTCGCACAAGTGTGTGTATGTGTTTGTGTGTATGTGTGTGTGCGTGCGCATGCGTGCGTGCGTGCGTGTGTATGTGTGTGTGTGTGCGCGCGCGCGTGTATATATGTCACGCGTGACTGAATGTTCGTGTTTGATAAGAGCGTACACTCCAGTTCGTGTGTGGTTTAGACCAAGAAAAACGCATACCGTCAGATAAATTTGTAGTCCAGCAGCTGGAAATCATCGGAAGCTGCTCATTGAGATGTCATGATCTCCTCTCAACCAAGGCAAAAGTTAAAGAAAACAAGAGAGAGCAAGTACAAGAACAAATTTCATTTACGAGCACATCAAATAAGCTATGCATTTCCTTTTTTTTTTTTTACAATCCACTATTAATGAATTATGCCAAATTAATACCGACATTTGAGATATGCAAATGTTAGATATGGATAACATTTAAACGCAAAAAATAGATGTTTTAAGATTTTATTCTTAGTGTTTTAATCTCTATGATAAGAATATTAGTGACTGATCCGATTGTAAGATAGCAGAAGAATTAATCAATTCATAAGGTGCGTTATGCACTTTTTAAAAAAATGTTTCTTTGTAGTGTGTTCCAGAGTGTAGTTACTAAATACATGGGGCTAGGCTGTCTCTATAGACGTCAGATCTTGAGCTGGTGTTGTAAAAGACAGAAGGAGAGAGAGAGAGAGAGGAGAGAGAGAGAGAGAGAGAGAGAGAGAGAGAGAGAGAGAGAGCAACAGAACGGAAACAAAAAATAACAACAGACAACAACAAAAAGATGAAATGTAACAAAGATAAGGTGAGACAAGGCAAAAATAGGAAAGGGAAAGAAAAGAACAGACACAAAAAGAACGAAAGCAAGAAAGGAGAAATAAAGATAAAAGACAGAGCAGGAGAAAAATGACAAAAAGAGATACAAAAACAAATAATCAAAAGAAAGACAACTCGGGGAGAAAAGAGACGTTTTTTTGTTTTGGTTTTGTTTTTTGTTTGTTTGTTTGTTGTTTTTTTTTGCTCAGTTGAACTAATCTGTCTTTTTACGAGTAAGAAAGAAAAAGATTGAAATTATTTTCAAAGAGAGAAACTGCAAAATTTCACTGATCTACTACACTCCTGGGCCCAGATGGATAACACAATTTTTATCTCACAGAAGCATTATAGATATTTAAATCGTTTGTTTTTCTGAGAATGTAGGTAAAATTGAAATCAGTTCAATATATGAGATAGACTCCTGTTGTGCGCATGGGACCTGGGATATGCTGGTGTGAAGGAAAACAAACGTGCCGCAAACTTGCATGTAGAGTCACTACAATATGTTGTTTGATTCTTGCAAGATCCAAAATCCTCAGGAACTTAATACCGTATCTTCACCAACATACAATCGATCGTCTGACACAAGAGGGAACAGTCAGAGGAAGTGGCCTAACATCGACCACGAAAGAAAAAACAGAAGTCATCATCAGTAGGACAAGCATTGGTACTATCTGAGACACACGGAGCGGTCCCCTGCAGAGCGAATGGAATGTTTGGATTTTTTTTTTCTGAAACAGAAATAACAGATCCATGGGAAATTGAAATTAGGTGGGAAGGGGATGAGTGTGAGGAGCAGAGGTCGGCAGAGAGTGTAATTGGTGTTCGTGAAGAGAGAAGGTGGTGTTTTGGGAGTGTGGTGGTGCGTTTGTAGAGGATGGACTAAGGGATGACAGAGAGACTGTGGTGCCGATGTATTGACTTCGGGATAGAGTCGGAAGGATTGGTTATGTTAATAGATTTTTGTAATGCGTCAGTGCCGTCCATTCGTGCTAACTGAGCAGACAATCTTCTTCATTTACTGGCATTCTATTAAATGTGTTGTTATTTCATCTTATTGATTTTAGTGAGGACGATTCGGTTTTAAATAGCCCGATAGCTCAGTTGGTTGCTGATAACGCAGTGGTCATAGGTTCTACCTTTGGGCAGGCCACTGTTCTGTTTATACTTTTCAATTCTTTGCAAGCGCGTAAGGCTTATCAGGATTAGACTTAAGGCTTGTGCCATAATCATTTTGGATCTTCTCTGTCACATGGTATCTGTGGCATCACAATATAGAATTTATTCCCGCTGAGGCGCCATGTTGAGAAACCGAACCTGAAACTAATGAGGACTACAGTGATGTGCAGATGCATATGCCTGTTGATCTTAAGGTTGGAGTTCTGCCATGAGTAGTGGATTTTTTACATTTATTTTTGCAGTCATGATGAGGCGTGGGTATCCTGCTGTGGTAGACATTTCTGTGTGTAATAGCTATCTATCTATCTATCTATCCATCTATCTATCTATCTATCTATCTATCTATATCTATCTATCTATCCATCTATCTATCTATCTATCTATCTATCTATATAGAAGAAACAATCCTTGGACCCAAACAACTTGAAAAATTACAGACCGGTTTCTAACCTATCATTCTTTTCCAAAATTCTTGAAAAAGTCGTTCTCCAACAATTACTTACATATCTTAATGACTACGACCTCTTCTCTCCTTCTCAGTCTGCTTATCGTCCTCATCACAGTACTGAAACTGCACTCCTCAAAATTTCTAATGACATCCTTTTAGCTCTTGACTCTGGAAACGTCTCTCTACTAACTTTACTGGACCTCTCAGCTGCTTTTGATACAATAGACCATACTATTTTGCTTAACAGACTCCAATACAGTTACGGCATTTCTCACACCGCTCTTTCCTGGTTCCGTTCATACCTCACAGAAAGAACACAATCAGTCTTTGTCAATAACCTCAACTCTACATCTGAAGAACTATTGTACGGGGTCCCACAGGGATCTGTGTTGGGCCCCGTGCTCTTTGTCCTCTATACACAACCACTTGCCGGCCTGATACAGTCTCACTCTCCTGAACATGAATCATTTGCAGATGACACTCAACTTGAACTCTCTACTCCTCCCGAGAACATAAACCCAGCCATTTCCTCTCTCGAACTTTGTATCACCGACATACGAATCTGGATGCTCGAAAACAAGCTAAAACTAAATGACGAGAAAACTGAAGCTGTCCTCTGTTCTTCCTCTTTTAAGTCTCTGCCGTCGACCACTCCTACATCTCTTACCGTTGGATCAACAGATATTCCCTTTTCCTCTACCGCACGAAATCTTGGCTTCCACTTCAGCAAAGACATGAGTATTCAACACATGTACAGACAGTCTGCCGCAAAGCATACATTGACCTTAGACGCATTAGTTATATTCGCCACTTACTTTCAGAAGACGCTACCAAAACATTTCTTAATGCTACCAATTTTGAAGAACAAGGTCTCCCAACAGTGTAAAAATCGCTACTCACAGTTCCGTAGCTTTCGATGGCGTTCTCGCCATCTTCGTCAGCGCTCTAATGCTGTCTGCGTGAATCTCTACTCCGATCTCGCGAACATGGGATGAACCCAGTTCACGAGATCGAATCAGAGAATGGTACACCGGGGGCAGGGTTTGTAACGGCCCGGTCCCTGTTGAGCGGGGGGTTGGTGGCTGCGATGTAGATGGCCTCCTTGACTCCTCGCTGGAACCACTTATTTTCTCTGTCCAGGATGTTGACATTGTCCGCACTGAATTGATGTTTTTCGGCGTGTAGGTGAGCTCCTACTGGAGAAGAGTCCCTCTTGTGTTCTGTTAGTCTCTTCTGAAGGGGGCGTTCAGTTTCACCGACATAATGTTGGTTACAGTCCTGGCAGTCTATTCTGTATATAATGCCAGCTTTGTCGAGTTTGCTGGTTTTGTCCTTGGGGGTGACCAGCTGGCTGCGTATGGTGTTGGAAGGTTTGGAATGTACAGCCACCCCCAGTTTTCTGATCTTTCTGGACAGAGCGTCACTCACACCTCCTACGTATGGGATGGTGATGTGTCCCTTGCGCTGGTGTTGTTTCACTGGCTGTTGGGATGCGGTGTTGGATTTCCTGCCTCCCGGGCTGTTCCAGGCCCACTTTTTGTAGCCCGAGATGGTGAGCACTTTTTTCAGGTGGTTTGTCTCCTTGTCTTTTGCCTCTTGGGTACTGCATATGGTGTTAGCTCTGTGGGTAAGGGTTCGAATCACTCCCATTTCTTTCTGCCTTTGTTCTCTCCAAATTAGACTACTGTAACTCCCTCTTTTCTGGCTGTCCTCAAAATCAATTAGACAAACTTCAAAAAGTACAAAACTCTGCCGCTAAACTTGTTTCTCGTTCCCGCAAGCATGATCATGTCACACCTATTCTCAAATCCCTTCACTGGTTGCCTGTTCAAGCTCGCATTGACTATAAGCTTGCCTCACTATGCCACTCTTTTTTCTCTGATCTCTCTCCTCGCTACCTGGCTGATCTTCTCTCTGTGTACACTCCTTCTAGAAATCTCCGCTCCATTGCTGATACCAGATTGCTCCGTGTTCCACGCGTACGCACAAAAACATTTGGACATCGCTCTTTCTCCTTCGCAGCCCCCACTATCTGGAACTCTCTTCCCTTTGAAATCCGACACCTAAAATCGACTTCTTCTTTCAAAACAGC
>JAPXFY010000013.1:33054971-33062471 GCA_030674185.1 Monoplex corrugatus
ATGATAATGATGATGATAATGACGATGAGATATATACTAATGATGATGATGATGATGATACTTAATAATGATAATAATGATGACTCCAACAACAGCAACAGTCATCATCATCATTATCATCATCGTAATCATGATAGTGATAATAGAAATAAAACAACTTTGTACAGCGCTATTTTCTGCAAACTAATTTGGACTCACCTTGCCTTGCACACGTACAAGACGCAAACTGTGATACATTCAGATATCACATATACATATACATATACACATGCTCGGAAATGAATATATTTGAATACAAATGAATAACTATGGTACAGGCGTATCATCGCATGAATGATTACGCATCGCCGTGTATTCGTTAGCAGGAAGTGACAGTATATACTGACGGAGAAGAAATCATGTCACAATGTCTAAGATTACCATGCTGTAGTATCAAGATTGGTATTGTAAATCATACCAGCAGTAGTGTGCTACGGTAGCAAGATTGCCATGGTATAGCAATAAGAATGGTAATACTGAGTGTTACTCGGACATTAAGAACTGGATGACACACAATAAACTTCAGCTTAATGACGACAAGACAGAAGCTATCCTCATTGGCACCCGTCAGAAACTTTCTCAGCTGCCTCCTCTTTCTCTCCCATTATGTAACACATCAGTCCCAATTTCTGATTCAGCTAAAAACCTTGGTGTCTGCATTGACTCTACCCTCTCCATGAACAACTTTGTTTCTCAAACTGCCAGATCTTGCTACTATCATCTCCATCGTATAAGGCTGATCAGGAAGTATCTCTCTGTCGAAACAACTGCAAAACTCGTTCTCTCCTTCATAATGTCTCGCATTGACTATTGCAATTCACTCCTGTCTGGTCTTCCTGCCTCCACCATTCACATCCTACAGCGCATTCAAAACAATGCTGTACGTCTTGTACTCAAAAAGAAAAAAGCTGACCACATATCTCCTCTCCTGGCACAACTTCACTGGCTCCCTGTATCAAAGCGCATACAATACAAACTAGACACCATGTGCTACAAAAGCCTCAATAACGCAGCCCCCGATTACCTGTCAAGCCTACTTGAGATCTATGTTCCCTCACGTACCCTCCGCTCTGCCTCCGATCCTCTGACTTTTCGCTTTCCACGCACTAAGCTCAATACCTATGGTCCACGAGCCTTCTCTGTTTCTGGTCCACTCTCCTGGAACAAACTTCCTCTCTCAGTCCGTCAGCAACCTACTTTTGTCTCCTTCAAGTCCGCTCTCAAAACCCACCTTTTCTCCTCTGCATAAAATCCTAACCTCACTCAACCCCCCCTCCCCCCTCTGCAGCCTGTCTCCGCTCGGAGGGGAATCACATGGTTATAATATATAATTGTATATGCTATGCTCTCTATAATTTTCCATTGCTTTTATTCTTGCTTTTATTGCTTTTATTCTTTCTCCCCATTTATAGCCATGCGTGTGTGTGTGTGTGTGTGTGTGTGTGTGTGTGTGTGTGTGTGTGTGTGTGTGTGTGTGTGTGTGTGTGCGTGTGTGTGCGTGCATGCGTGCGTGCGTGCGTGTGTGTCTGCTTCAGCGCTTAGATTTGATTTTATCAAGATTTTGCGCTATATAAATATTGTAATTATTATTAATTATAAGAATGGTAATTTAAAGCACGCCAATAGAAGCATGCCATATTATCGTCAAGATTGCCATGCTTGCCATAGTATCAGAACAAGTCATTTAAAACATACCACGAGTAGCATGCCATAGTCGCAAGATTGCCATATGTGCTATAATATCGTGCATGCCATTGCCATGTGTGCTATAATATCGTGCATGCCATAGTAGCAAGATTTCCATGCCATAGTAGTAAGATTGGTAGTTTGAAGCATGCCAGTTGTAGTATGCCGCAGTATCAAGATTGTCATGCTTGTCATAATGTCAGAACTGGTCATTTAGAATATACCAACAGAAGCATGCCATAATATCAAGATTGGCGTGGTTGCCATAATATCAAGGCTGGTAATTTAAAGCATGCTAACAGTGGGGTGCCATAATAGCAGGACTGCCATGCATGCCACATTATCATGCAAGCAGTAGTACCGAGATTTGTGATTAAATCATGCCAAGGAAAGAAGAAACAAGCGCCTTTCCTCCACTTATTTCACTAATAAGAAAAATCCTGTGTTTATCACGCGAATTCCTCATTTTCCCTAGGTCATCATGTTCTCGCCACTCTGTAAATTATATAAAAAGTCACAAGCAGACAACACTTTCTTTTTTTTTTTTAATTTCAAGATAAACCGTAATGATAGAAAAAGAAAAAGAAAAAGAAACAATTTTTTTTACGATAAATAGAACAGACAAATAAACATATTAAGAACAAACAAGGGATCAAATGAAACCAAACAAAAACACATGAGCAAAAGAAATGTTTTCAGTTAAGTTTTCAATCAACATTTCTCTTTGTTTGCTGAGGAATCAGCGAGGAATTATGTAAATAAACATAAAGAGAAATATAATCATGATTGATGATTATATTTCTCTTTATGTTTATTTACATAATTCCTCGCTGTTTATCCATTTACATGTGTATATTTGTTTATTAATGTCTTTATTTGCTTCGTTAGACATTTTTTGCCCGGCAGTAATTTGTCTCGCTGCCCATTTATCTTGCTTTATTTTAGTTTAGTTTGTTTTAGTTTACATTATTTTATTTTATGAGAAACCCATCACTTCTTGTGGTTTTCGAACTCATTTTTTAGTGTAATGTGAGGGGTTTCTTTTCCTTTTTGGTTCATTGGTTGTTGTTGTTGTTGACGTTGTTGTTGTTTTGTTTGTCGATTCGGTTTAGACTTACCAATCTATCAAGTGTCTGCGGCTCTAGCTTATCAGCATTGTTTGTTATTTCTTTTCCTTCTGTGTTTTTATGGTTCAGCAGCTCATACATTTCTAAATCCTCTCTTTTCTTTCTTCTGTTTGTTTCTTGCTTTCTGTTTGTCTCTTTTGTTTCTGTCAGTCCTTCGTTGTCACATTTCAGTCTGTTTTTTTATTCTGTGCATTTTCGTTCTCTATTAACAAACTGCTTTCTCAGAGAGAGAGAGAGAGAGAGAGAGTGATGCAAACAGACAGAGACAGACGCAAACAGACAGAGACAGACACACAGACAGAGAGACCGACAGACTGACAGGCAGACAGACAGGGAAAGACAGAGGGAGACAGAGAGAGAGACAGACAGAGACAGAGAGAGAGAGAGACTAACAGTGACACTGCATAAGTCATAGAAATTGTTTGCTAAAAGCCATTTTTTTCAAACTTTTCCTTGCTAATCTATCGGTCTGAGGACTGAGGTAGAAAGAAACTCTAGGGAGAGCTAGACAACAGAAGGTCTTCAGAGAAGTAACCCCCTTTAGACAAGTGTTTCGGCCCTGAATTCCTTACACTCTCGGGGGCCGGGCCACATCCAGGTCATGACTCCTGGATGCCCTTCTGCTGTTGTCTATTTTTTTTTTCCCGCCGGGGAGCGAACCTGGGCGATTCTGCGCTTCAGAACTGCGGTACGCGGTTTTACCAATGTGCTAACGGGGCACACATCATCTGTAGGGAATTTAATCCTTATGAAGTTCACTTTTGGTTCCTTCTTGCCCAGATCCAGCTTGAGCTCCTTTCTGCTGCCTCTGCCATCGCTTTAAGGGCTCTAGTCCTCTTCTTCCCAGAAATGGCGAGTTGTTTCATGAGATCATAAGCGGAGGTGCCCACAAACCCTCTTGCCCCGACCTCTATGGCGAAGATTTTGACCCGCAGCCCTGCTTTCTTCAGGGTGCTGGCAAGACCGGCGTATTTTTCGGTCTTGTAGATATGTGCTTCTTCCATTCTGCTTTCGTATGGCACAGTGAGTTCTATCAGAATCACTTGTTTCGAGGAGTCAGAGTGGAGAGCGATGTCTGGTCTCATGCCTGTCTTGCTGATGACATCTGGGTAATTTCTCCACTCTGGGAGGTCTGCTGTACACTCCCAGTCGACTGCTCCATCCAGAAGACCCTTTGGCAATGTGCTGGTTGTCATAGCACTTTCGGGCCAGACCTGCTTCCCTCCTGCTTTGTAGAACGTTGTCATAGCAATTGGTGCGTTTGGGGTCATGGTTTTTTCGCTAACCACGTCTGTGATCACTTTCAGAACTTGGTTGTGCCTCCATGTATACCTTCCTTGGGCTAGCGCTACTTTGCAAGAGCTTAGGACATGTTCCACTGTTTGTTTCTTCTGACAGAGCGGACATGCTGGGTCGTCTGATTTCCCCAATTTCACTAAGTTTGCATTCGAGGGGAGCAGGTCATATACAGATCTGAGGAGGAAGCTTATCCTTAGAGGAGCCATGTGCCACATATCGTTCCAGCTGAGACTTCTTTGGAGTGCACTGTCCCATGTTGTCCATTGCCCCTGTTGACCTTGCTGGACTGCCTTCTGCACTCTTTTGACATCTTCTTCTTCCTTCAACTCCTGTATGATCATGTCTCTTTTTTCCTTCCCTTTGGCTTTGGACCACCACTGCATTTTTGTTGCTCCCAGTCCCTGTCTGTTGGTTTGCGTGTGTCCAATTATTTCTTTGATGCTGAGGTTTCTCTTGGCATTGTTTACAGCCTCTTGGACTTTCCACTTTCTGCCAGTTCTCAGCTTTGGATGAACTGATCTCACGATATTGTCTTCCGATTCCTCCAGCATGCTCAACAGTCTTGCTTTTCCAACTTTGTATTCCTCCACTATGGATTTGAGAGGTAGCTTCAGCATTGCTTGACGACAGTAGAATGCAACATCAGTGAGACCAGGTGGGACACCGAGCCATTTTCTTGTGTATTTGTTGATTTTGGCTTCCATTGCTTCGACTGTGCTGGTGCAAATGTCATAGATTAGCAGTGGCCACAGCAGCTTTGGTATCAGCATGAACTGTAGACACCAGACTTTGTATTTGCCTGGCAGTCCGCAGTTATCTATTTTCTTCAGGCCTTCTTCTGCTGTTTGCTTGGTTTCACATCCCCTTTGTGTGTCTTTCAGGGAGTCATCATACCATCTTCCGAGACTTTTTACTGGCTCTTCTGTGACAGTGGGGATGGCTTGGTTGGCTACCATGAATTTGACTGAATCTGCCACTTTTCCTTTTCGCAGTGAGAGACTTCGGGATTTCTTAGGTTTGAACCTCATTCTTGAAGAGGCCACCAGCTCATCCAGCTGCTTTAAGATTCGGTGTGTCTCTTCCTCATCCGTGGACAAGACTGTTGTGTCATCCATGAAAGCTTTCAGAGGAGGCATCTGGTATCCATCTCCCAGATTCACTGGACCTGAACTCTTCATTGCAGCTTTCAAGATGACTTCCATTGCCAACACGAACAGTATGGGAGAGATTGCACAGCCCATTGCAATGCCCACCTCTAGGTCTATCCAGTCCGTGGTGTATTCTTTGGTAGAGAACCGCATTGAGAACCCTTGGAAATACTTCCTCAGCATTGTTCGGATGTTTTCTGGGATGTGATACATTTCAAGAGCCAGTTGGATCATATCGTGTGGAACTGATCCATATGCATTCGCCAGATCAAGCCAAACTACGTCAATGTCTCTCTTCTCTGTTCTTGCTTTTTGGATGGCATCCCAAATCAACGTGGCATGTTCCAAGCATCCAGGCATTCCTGGTATGCCTCCCTTTTGGACTGACATATCCAGATACTTGTTTTCAGTCAGGTATTTTGTCAATCTTGCTGCCATAACAGAGAAGAAGATTTTCCCCTCGACGTTCAGAAGTGATATTGGCCTGAACTGATTGATGCTGCTGGAGTTCTGCTCCTTCGGAATGTACACTCCTTCAGCTCTCATCCATTGGTCGCTGATCTTCTGGTTCCTCCATGCTGATCGAATCATCTTGTGGAGCCACTCGAGCACTTTTGGGCATTTCTTGTAGAGCAGGTATGGTATTCCGTTTGGTCCAGGTGCTGACTTGGCTCTGGCTTTCTTTACTACGTTCTTCACTTCATCCAGTGTTGGTGGTTTGTTATTGAATTTTCCTTCTGGCGCTGCAGGCCAAACCAGATTCTGGATTTCAAGTGGTGCCTCGCGCTGAGAATCGGAATATGTTTCCCTGAGATGCTGCTCTAGGGTTTCCTTGCCCACTGTGAGAGTCCCTGATTTGGGTTGTTCAAACAGCTTTCTTGCAAAGTCAAAGGGATCTTTGAAGAAACGATCTTGAGTCTTCTTCTTTTTGCTCTTTCTTCGCCTTGCTGATTCCACTTTGCTGAGAGCATTGTGTTTGGCTTTCAGATCTTTCCAGAGTTCTAGGAGCCCTTGCTTCTCGAATTCTGAGGCAGTTTTCATTCGCTTTTTAAGCTTCCTTTTCTCCCTCCGGATGCTCTCCATCTGTTGCTGTCTTCTGGATTTCTGGGGAGGCGTTTTTGTCTTTGGCTGCTTCACTCCATAAGTGTCCCTGCAGATAGAGTATATGATGTCTCCGTATGTGTCAAGTTTGTGTTCCAGCGTACTGTTCCCTATTAGCGCATTCAGCTTAAGGACAAGTTCCTCATCTAATTTTCCCATTGTTCTTTTGCACCGGCAGGCGGCAAATTGAGTTTTCCACGTTTGGCGTTAAGAGCTTGTGCAAAATCCGCATCAGAACCGTCAGCGTGGATGTCCTTGGCACTATGGTTTAAATCCTGGCCTTGGTCATCCAACGTCTCACCTGCTATCGCAGTGCGCTGCTGCTGGTTCGTATGTGTCTTCAAACAGCCCATTTTTGTCCTAAAAAAATACAGAAGAAGAGGATTACGGGAGAGTGACTGAGATAAGCCTATGGTAACAGCTGAGTGTGACTTTTTGTGCGAATTAACGTAAAAAGAAAATTAAGAGGCATAGATTGTCCCATATCCCTTGGTGTCGTACGTAGAGAAAAGAGTTAGCTAAAAACCTGAGCTTTTCCCACGCCCAGCATTATGATATCTATCTCATGGCACTCGCTGCTTTATCTTGTCTAACCCTGAACAGATAAAAGTTCACTGGAGGCTGCACGCACAGACCCCACCCCCCACCCCCCGGCTCCCCGAATCAGGATCGGATTCATGCAGTCCAGTTACAAGGAGCTCTCTCTCTTTCTCCCTCCCCCCTCTCTCTCTGTCTCCTCTCTTCTCTCTCTCTCTCTCCCTCTCCGTCTCTCTCCCCCTCCCTTCCTTTTTGTCCCTCCCCCCCTTTCTCTCTCCTTTCACTCTTTGTCTCTCTCCTTTTCTCTGTCCCTCCTTTTCTCTGTCTCTCCCTCTCTCCCCCCCCTCTCTGTCTGTCTGTCTGTCTTTCTCTCTCTCTATCTCTCTCTCGCTCTCTCCCTCCCTCCCTCTTCTCTTCTCTTCTCCCTCACCCCCCCCCTCTCTCTGCCAACCAGGATTTTATCAGATAAAACGTTTGCCCCACACATTTATTTTAGTAAAAGGAAAAGGAATGATTGAGAGAAAAGAACAAACGATCGAACAAACGAACAAACAAACAGGAAA
>JAPXFY010000013.1:33069971-33072471 GCA_030674185.1 Monoplex corrugatus
GATTATGCAGACGTTAAAAAAGATGATAATGTCAACATTACGCTATCCACAGCTTGTGAACACATCGATGACAAGTACCGTACCCACCTCCACATTTTTATTGATGGGTCAGTCTTAGCAAATCAGAGCACTGGAGCAGCGTTTTATGTTCCAAAATTTAACATTAAAAAGTCTTTTTTCATTGGGGCAAATGTATCTATATATACAGCAGAATTGGTCGCTGTTGTTCAAGCGTTGCATTATTTAATAAGCCTTCGGCCTGTGCCTTTCAAAGTAGTTCTGTTTGTTGATTCAAAATCTGTATTATATGCCTTACAGTCTTTTGATACAGACACAAGACCTGATTTAATAATTGAGGCAAATCATCTAATACACTGTTTAAAGATAAATGGCTCGGAAATCAGTTTATGCTGGGTGCCTTCTCACGTTGGTCTTCACGGCAACAACGTAGTTGACAGAGCAGCTAAATCCGGTGCACTCCGTTTTGAAAATTCCATAGAATTACATGTTAACACCTCGGTAAAAGAAGCTTACAACTCGCTAGAATTAGCATCATGGATTCGATTTCATGAACATTTAAATGAAAAATTTGTGTCTCAAAAAAGAATCAAACTTTCATTCAAAATATCTGTAAAAAAAAGCAGTATTCTTCATTATATCATTTGAGATTAATTGTTACCACATATTTTCGTATTCAACTGAACGCTTTGAAAACAAAATATTGTAAAAACGTTTTATGTATTTGTGGTGAACAATTCACATTGTATCACTGTTTGTTTTACTGCAGAAAGCTTCGTTATTTTTTACCAAAGATTTTACACAAGGAAACTATCTTGAAAAGCATTTTAAAGAAGTGATATCAGATCAAGTTCTGTTAGTTAAAATTTCAGAATCATTGGTTCACAGTCCTTTTAAATTGCGTTACTTTAAGGTTATTATTTTAATTATCATTATCTTATTTTGTTTTGTTTTGCTTTTTATGACGATTTTTCTTTTACATTTGATGTTAGCGTTGTTCTAGTTTCATTTCTCTGTTCATCCATATCATTTTTCTAAAGATCTTGCCGATTCCTTTTAATTTTTTTTCCGTCTCTTACTCTGTTCCCTTCTTTCCCCTCCTCCCTCCCCCCCCCCAAAAATCATCCTCCATGCCATTTTTCCCGTCTAATATCACTTATAGTGAAAAGACGTTAAATCAAGGAACGAACGAACCACACACACACACACACACCACACACACACACACACACACACACACACACACACACACACACACACATATATACAACAATCATACATATATAATATACAATATATATATATATGGGTGTGTGTGTATATATATACATGTATATATATAAAATATTACATATATTATGTACATATGTATATACATACAGTTTCATAAAGAGTTATTTGTAATTACACACTACGCGTTCGCATTCGTCAGTGAGTGAGGCGGGGTTAGGGGCAGAAATGGAGAGTGAGAATAGTGGTGGTCCTATTTGTCGTTTATAAGTGTCATCTCAGCAATTGTTACCCTTCTTGGGTAAATGGTACTACTGCCTTGTTGTTGTCTTAGTAAAAAAGATAAGGGAGAAAACCCTGATAGAAACTCACCACTGCCTTGTGGTTATCTCGGGAAAGACCAACCCTAAGAGATAAACCTGGACAGAAAATCAGCCCCCACTGCCTCGTGGGTAATCGCAGAACGACAAAGGCTAGGTAGAGTCCGTACAAAAACAGATCGAAGGTAGCAGGAAGCCACCATCGTATTTTCAGAAGAAACATAACACGAAATACGAATAAAACCTGAACGACTCTGAACAAGACTTCCATTTGAGCACCTCCGTCCGGTAGGTGAAGTCATAGCAAACAGATAACACCACACCGTAATCAAGTTACTGCTATTAGATTAAGAATGTAAGAACTGTAACATGGAATGCTGGAACAATGCTTCAGAAGGAAAACTAGAAAATGTCAGGATAGAAACAGAAAGATTGAACATAAGTATTGTAGGACTAGAAGAAGTGAATTGGACGGGAACAGGCATGATAGCAAGCATAAAATTATATATTGTAGAGGAGACACACATGAAATGGGGGGGGGGGGGGGGGTTAGGCATCACAATGGACAATGATGAATTAAAGTCTATCTAAGGATACTGGGCCATTTCAAACCGCTTTTTACGACTTAGATTGAAAGGCAAGCCATTTGATACAACATAGTCCAAGTGTATGCACCAACATCCGCAAGCACTGAGGAAGAAATTGAAACTTCTGTGTAGAATTATAGACATCGAGAGTGAGTGTAAATCACAGGATGTCACAATTATGATCGGATATCTTAATGCTAAAATGGGATAGGAAAACGTAGATGACAGTGTTAGACTTCATGACCTTGACGCGCTATATGAAAGGCGAGAGAAACTTGTTAAGTGGGCACAAGTAAATGAATTCATAAGAGGAAACACTTGAGTGTGAGCAACGTAGCAGAAGAA
>JAPXFY010000013.1:33077471-33087471 GCA_030674185.1 Monoplex corrugatus
AAACTCATCACATATGTGCATATGCACAGAGAGAAAGAACACACACATAGAGACAGGTAGAGATGGAGAAAAGAATAAAACACGTAGAGACACATATACTCATACACTTGAACATTCTCATCATCAAAGCACAAACACACAATATCACACACACACACACACACACACATATAACATACACACACCGCCCACACGCGCGCACGCACACACACACACACATACACACAACACAACACAACACAACACAAAACAAAACACACAACACAAACAGACACACATCAGGAGCATTAATGTCACAATATTGATTCTTTTTACACTCTCCTAATAATGAACAAGCCCTAACCATTCTCAAGTTCATCATCACCCGATCTGTCACTCAGAGTGTCAGAGCTGAACACTTTATGACCCTGATGACGAGGGTGCTACTGTTTTACTGGCCACACAGGAGACCTCTGCTACTACAAAGAAGTCAATTACAGGGATAAAGTTGTAATAAAACACCGTTCCATGACTGAGTCCAAACGGAGAGTCAACACTCCAGCTGAAAGGCGCGACAGTACTGGATTCATGATTATGGTTGATTAAAACAGTTGCTACAAGATTGAATGCAAATAACTGCAGCCCTGTAAGCTTTAACACTCCAGGTCCACCAAATCTGGCACTACGTCGTATTATCTCACAAGTTCCTTTAATGTGCAGAACATGCGAGTTATCTCACCTAGACTCTGAGGATGTAGATGCAAGATATGTACAAGAATGCATGAACGTAGATAATCTTTTACACACACACACACACGACACACACACACACACAGCACACAAACACATACACACAACACACACACACACATAAACAACAACACACACACACACACACACACAACACAACCAACACACACACACACACACACCAACCACACAACACACATCAGACACAAACACACACACACACACACACTAAACACATAACACATACACTACAACATAACACTTCATCATCATCACTACACACTCACAACACACTAACACTACACACACACACACATATCTACATAACATATCACACAGCACCACCTCACATCACACACACACAAACACACACACACACACACACAAAACACACGAGAGAACAACTATACTATAAAACTTTCGCCACCAGAAGCGACATAAGACCACATTGACAAATGACACTGATTAGGTAGCTACTCCTATTTCATGTTTAACAACCATCTAATTTGGTGTCAAATGCAACAGTCCTTCATCTGATCAAAGATTTCACAATAAGCCTTCTGAAAAAAAATCCCAACAACAAACAAACACACAGTAGATTCGACAGGTAGTTTTGTTTAGTTTACGTACATGACAGCAAGGTAGAAGAGGAAGACAGGAGAACACAAAGATGTTCATACAAGCAGTATTGCACGTCTGGAAAATGCGAGCTGTTATTTTTAAACAAATAAACAAAACGCTTTTCAGATGTGATGGCAAATGAAAAAACAACTTCTTGACATTTTACCGATTGATCTTTTCAAAATGTGAATCGTCTGCTCAGTTATACAAGACCTTTTTAATGCCTTTCAACGAATGTTTTTAAATTTCACCCTTACGTAGAAAACAAATTTACAAACGAGGAGAATAAGATCAAATTTCCAACATTTTAATGATACATCTTAATTTTCGATTCATGCGTACAGGTTTAGAAACACAAATAAATAACTTTGAATTTCCATCTTAACATCATTTTGGTAATGAAGTGAAATATCAAACTTCAAGTAATCTGTAAATAGAATACGAAATAATTGGAGCTAATTTCACGCACTTATACGGTGTTTTCGTCTGCTCGATGTAAAGAGACGTAAGACACCCTACCTACTCACTTTGACCAGTCCTTCCCACAAACATGCACAAAATACCTGAATGACTGCGACAAGCTCCAGCAGTCACCTGCACGCCTTTTTGGTAGCTGATCACATGGCAAACGTCATCACTAGGGGAGTTGTCTAAATATGGCTGCAGGAATGCTGGAGCTGTGTCGCCAGTCATTCAGGAATTTGTGCATGTTTGGGGAAGACTGGTCAAAGTGAGTAGTAAGGGTGTCTTACGTCCTTTACATCGAGCAGAACCGAAAACACCGTATAAGTGCGTGAAATTAGCTCCAATATTGTATTCTATCACAGATTACCAACTTGCTTGAGTCCATGCTTCACTAAAAATCCCCCTTTATCATCATCATCATCGTCGTCGTCGTCCAACGAAAGACGCTCGGCAGAGCTCGTTGATATGGCTTGATTGTCTAGTTTTCTTCTTTGTTTTGTTTTGAATTCTCTCTTTTTCCCCCTGACACCTTCCTCCTTCTGTTACCCCGCCCTCTCTACCCCTAATTTGTAGAGCACATGTATTTGCTGTTGCCACGATACAGCGCGGCGTATTTGTCACTTTTCTTGCTGGTTGCTAAATTGGGTGTGTGCATGATTTTTGTGCCTTTTGCGGGACAACGTAGCAAAAATGGAGAGAAATGGTGCATGTATATTCGCTGGCACGGATCACATGAATTAAGCAAAGTTTGCTCGCAAGCGCGTGCGCTGCGCGCATGCAAAGAAATCCACAATCACAGATAAGCAAAAACACACATGCACCACACACACACACACGTACACACCAACACACACGCATACACACATTCACACACACACACACACACACCACACATACACACCACTCTCTCTCTCTCACAAAGTACGCTTGTTTTTGGTAGGGTTAGGCAGATAAGCACGTAATGCCAGCTTTGCTGATGTTTTGGGGTATATCTTAATACTTTTCAGAGATTTTTATCAGTTCATGTCTCCCAGTTCTACTCAAAAATATTATTTTCTTCGTTCGAAACTATCAGTTCAGCAACAAACAATCCCATGTGACACATCCTTTTTTCGCTACACAACTGTCTAATTGGCATGAATTTTGATGGAACCATCTGCAAGTATGAGTCTTGTGAAGACATAGCATCTGAGCTGCTCTAAGCTAGGATATTTTTTAAGCACAGTTAATTTCATGGCATTTTCAATGTGACAAGTCCAGAATGATGGACCACAAACAGGTTGATATTGTTTTTACTCACTTACTCCACCAGGCAGCACATTCCTTACGTTATCTCACTGGTCATGAGTCTACACTCTATCAAATGAGTCAGTCAGGCAGAAGACGAACTTGTTAATTTAAGATGACATCTCATTTGAAATTATCATGAAATAGTTCAAACTGATCAAAACGTTGGCTGTCCGAATACGCAGTTATAACTAAAAACAAAGCAGATGTATATTTTCGGCCAACTGGATTTTGTCGAGAGGACGCTAAAGACAATGATGAAGAAATTTACAAAACTTGGGAAAAAAAAGCAAGATTTCCCAGATGTTTTGTTGAGCTGCAAGAAATGGCTACGTTTTTGTGTAGGCTACTTGTTCATTGTTGTCTTTTGTATACGTTTAACAAAGGCCAGTTGGCCGAAAATTTGCACATGTGTTGTCATGTTCATTCAATACTCGTTTTCATTCTGTTTTTGTATGTTTCTGATTCCTGTTTGCTTGAACGCTGGTAGTCATTTTGACGTAAATTTTTGTCCTTAGCGCGTCCTCGAAGAAATTGCGAAGGGTTTCCACTTATGCGGCTGTCGACCGACGAAGTTGTCGTGTCATCTTGAATCATTCAATCATACCATGAAACGCTTGAACTGTCTACGAACCCAGGTTGCCACCATTTATCATAAAACAGGAATGATTTGATTGAGCGTCACTGTCGTCACTCTGAAAGACCACGAGTGGGAGGTGTTAAAGAAAAGTAGGGTTGTCATATTCCTGAGGTTGGGGAGGGAAGTGAGGAGGTAGAAATATAAGATTTTCTTGGGACCTGAGCTGCGGGGACGGAGCACATCTCCTTTCCCTTGATGCTGTATCTTTTCTAACGTAAAAACGAATCAAATACATATTCATAATTGGGTGGAAGTGAGGCCGCCAGCGTAAAGTTGCCCCCCCCCCCCCTTCTCCCCATTCCGAGTGAGAAACGAACTGTGCGAGACAGATTGGAAGGCGGGAGCTTTACTATTATACCATATGATATACGTTCTTCTCTATCTCTCTCTTTCTCTCTCTCTCTCTTTTGTGTCCTCATCTCTCTCTCTCTCTCTCTCTGTCTCTGTCTGTCTGTTTGTCTCTCTCTCTCTCTCTCTCCTCTCTCTCCTCATCTGTCTTTCTGTCTCTGTCTCTATGTCTCTGTGTGTCTCTGTCTCTCCTCTCTCTCTCTCTCTCTCCTCTCTCCTCATCTGTCTTTCTGTCCCTGTCTATGTCTCTCTCTGTCTCTGTCTCTCTCCTCTCTCTCTCTCTCTCTCTCTCTCTCCTCGTCTGTCTTTCTGTCCCTGTCTCTCTATGTCTCTCTCTGTCTCTCTCTCCTCTCTCTCTCTCTCTCTCTCTCTCTCTCTCTCTCTCTCTCTCTCTCTCCTTCTCTCTGTCTGTATCCATCTCTCGCTGTCATTTCTTTTTCAGGCATATCACATTCACGTACACACACACACACATGCGCACACGTACATACATTTACACACACACGCATACACACACACACAGACACACACATATAATACACACACACACACACAACCATCTCTTCTCTCACACACGACAACACACACACACACACACACACACACACACACACACACACACACACACACACACACACACACACACGTATCCTATAAGCACACACAAAGTACAGCCTACCTATTCCTCTTGAACTACATACATTTCGTAAATGATACAGTAATGGTCTCAATATTTCATAATGTGTTTGTATGTTGGCTTTCCATCACGTTGAAGGTCGAAACCAAGGTAGATGCAGTTTTTTTCATATCTGTTTTATATACATATACTCCTAATCATAATTTAAGGGCCACTTCTTCCTTCCTCTCTAATTTTAAGTTGAAATAATTGACAATGTTTAGAATTGATTCTATGTTTTATTTCATCATTTCCACACCTGTTTTGGAAAAAGAAATTAGCACAATGACCCATTAGTGAACAGCACATGCATTTAAAGGAACATCCCCCCTTTTCAAAAAACAGAAAGTGTCAGATTTGGCCAATCTGTTTTCAATATCGCGTGTGTCCGCCCCGAGCCTGGATGCATGCTTCACAGCGCCGATGCATCGACCCCACAAGGGTACGGAGTGTGTCCTGAGGGATGGCCGCCCACTTGATCTGCAGGATGTCGACCAGCCTGGCCAGGGTGCCCGGTGGGGGGTGGTTGTCCCTGATGCGCCTCCCGAGCACATCCCAGAGGTGTTCAATTGGGTTCAGGTCAGGTGAGCACGCTGGCCAGGCCATACGGACGACTTCATGCTGCTCCAGGAAGTCGGTCACAAGGCGTGCTCGATGCGCAGGTGCATTGTCGTCCTGGAAGATGGCGCCTTGACCAAGGTCCACAAGCGCAGGCAGTGCCACGGCCGCCAGAACCTCGTCCCGGTACCGGACCCCGTTCAGGATGCCGTCAATGGGGAGCAGGGGGTCCGGGTACCACGGCTCATGCCACCCCACACCATCACCGACCCGCCGCCGTACCGGTTATGCTCTTGGACAGTGGCGTCAGCGAACCTCTCCCCTTGACGTCGCCACACCCGAGCCCGGCCATCGTTAAAGGTCAGGGTGAACCTGGACTCATCCGAAAACAAGACCCGGGCCCACTGTTGCCTTGTCCAGGTCACGTGCTCCCTGGCCCAGGTCATGCGGCGCACTCTGTTGACCGGTGACAGCACGGGTCGGACGACCGGTCTCCGTGACCTCAAGTTTGCCTCATGTAGCCGTCTTCTCACCGTGCTGCAGCTGATGTTAGCACCTGTTGCGTCCCTCAGCTGACCCCTCAAGGTCACCGCAGTGGATGCCCTTTCCCTCAGGACGGAGAGGGCAAGGTAGCGGTCTTGCTGTCTTGTCGTTACTCTGGGTCGACCCGTGTGACGCCTTTCCTGGACTGCTCCAGTCTCATTGAAGCGCTCCAGCAGTCTCTGGATTGTGGAATGCGACACTTCAAGTCGTCTAGCAACTTCCCGCTGCGCTAGGCCTTCATCAAGCAGAGCGAGGGCTCTCCCCCGCTGCTCATCCGTCATCCGTCGTCTTGCAAGCATGGTTAAAACGAACCAAGAACGGGTCCTTTTTATCCTCGTCTGCGGGCAACTTTGGCTGGAGTAGTGTTCAAAAAGGGCTTGCCTTGCACGTGCAAAGCGAATTTTGTCGCTACCTTGCCTGCGTCGTCAGAGAGACCCTGCTGAAGATTCGACAATTTCGTGTGGAAATTGTCTTCCTTGGGCCGCCCATTGCAAATCGGCAAATCCCCAAACACGTGCCAAAAGGAAACTGCAATGTTGTCTGAGCTCTTATCCATTCAGTTACGGCAACGAATTGGAGAAAAGAGTAAGAGAAAATAGGTTATTTCTCCTTTCAAAAATTGACTCAAAAACGTTCCTGGCCCTTCAATAATGACGTGTAGTATATGTAAAATATGAAAACCCTGTCCTACTCCCATATAAACACCATTACTGCGAACAGGGTGCAGCTTAGGTCTGAAAAGTCTCTGTATATAATGGGAATGTGGAATAGTGCACTATCTTCAATTTAAACACTTCAGGGATGGGGGACATTAAACCGTCCTCTCCCTCACCTCACCTCCAAATCAAACGCCTTCAGCAGACATGGCCAAGGATACGTCAGACTGCAGCAGCAGATAGATTGGCTGAGAGATCAATGCACACACCTGTTATTGAGTCATAGGAGATCAGTCGATAAGCATTCTCTAACTTTCAAAGAACAAGTTTGTCAAATTAGAGGAAGAGAAGGCTGTTCAAAAAGATGTGGGTGTATAAAACTTCGATATGATACGTGTCGACATGCAGCATTTGTACTTCAGCTTTAACAAAATCTGAAGAAAAAAATCGATTGGGCTTATATCACGATCATTTTAGAATGTATCCATCAATGGCATCTGCTGTGTCAGTGCATACGGAATTAATCCCGAGCGAGGAGTTGTCAATTGAGAAACTGAAACCGAACCTGCTGAAACTGAAGCTAAATATATTCCATAACATATATCAAGACTTGGAGTCAAACCAGGAACCATTAGGAGACCTCCAAGACCGTCACCCGCCCGCTGAATAGTACACTAAAATAAAAGACTAACATATCCAATAGACTGTCTGTTTCCACGTGTCCAGTTCTATCTTATTTTGTTCCAGCTGGTCTGTTTTTGTCTAGTTTTTTGTTGTTGTCTATTATCATTATTTATATCTTATCATTATTATGATGGTCCATCTGTCTTTTGTCTCTCTACTTGTCAATTTGTCTGTCTCTCTGTCTCTGTTTCCCCCCTCTCTCTCTCCCTCACTCCCTCCCCCTCTCTCTCCCTCTCTCTCCCTCTCTCCCCTCTGTCCCGTCTGTCTGTCTATCTGCTTCTCTATCTGTCTGTCTCTCACTCTCACTCTACCTTTCTCATTCTCTCTCTCTTTGTCTCTCTCTCTTTGTCTCTCTCTCTCCATGTTGTTCTCTCTCTCTCTCTCTCTCTCTCTCTCTCTCTCTCTCTCTCTCTCTCTCTCTTGTGTGATGTGTGTGTTGTGTGTGTGTGTGTGCGACAATATGTCTCCCTATTCGTGTTTTTACATTTTTTTTTATTGCTATCACTCTGTCTTTGAGTTTGTACCATGTACCTCCTGTTATCTGGATTTATTTCTCATTCAGTATACCTCTGTCTTACATTCGTCCATGTGTCTATTGCCAGCAAACATACACGCGCGCATGCACATACGCAATCTCATGATCATGCACAATCACATGCACATTATTGATGATCGCAGGCTTTCATCTTGAGTTATCTTGAATAACGATACATTTTTTAGAGATTTCCCCTGATTATTTCACTGACTGTGTTCATAACATGTTGTTGAGATGAATCTTGGAAGGCAGAGAGAATGTCATTTTTCAAGTTCTCTTCTACAGCACAGACAAAAAAGCCTGAACAGAAAATCTAGCCTGCCTTCGAGATATTCTTCCCGCAGACATTTTGTCAGGGTACAGAACCGAAATACTCAAGGCTTTCTTTGCCTCTGCACAATGATAATACTTTTGAACAAAAATCAGACATGAGGCAAGCGCCATGTTGTCACTCGCACGTGCGCTGTGATGAGGGCAGTGCCTTCTGGCTTCAGAGCTGCTTTTGACAGCAGTGATCTCCCCCTGTAGAATCTGTTGGCGTTGTGTTCAGACATACAAACATGCACACACAAGCGCTCGTGAGCGTTCGTTCGTTCGTTCTTTGATTTAACGTCTTTTCACTTTGGACGATATTAAACGAGCCGGTGAGCGTCCATAAACACAGACGCACGGACACAAACATAGACACACAGACACAAGACAGGTACACAGACACTGAGACAGACAGTGATCATCTATATCACTCATAGTGAAAAGAACGTTAAATCAAAGAACGAAAAGACACAAGACACACACAGACAGACACAGACACACACAACACACAGACACACACAACACACACACACACACACACACACACACACACACACACACACACACCACACACAACACACAACACAATCACACACATACACACACACACCCTTTCCATCCACCACAACACAAACCACAAACACAGCTGATAGCTAACCAACCAGTTGACCTGGTAAGCATGTCATGCCACTTTGCATGCAGACGATACCGCATGTCAGGATGAACCTCCAAACTAATAAAGCGAAGTGAATTATGTATGCAGTTAATATGCACGCATGCAGAAAGGTAAGATCAGTAAATATCTAATGGAAAGTATGATTGATATATCTAGCATTGCCAGCTAGAATGATGCATCTGCCTCTTATATTTCTTTTGTGGTACACCATTCTGGATGGTAAACCTTGGCATTATTAAGCTTTTGAAATAGGTGTATACCTGAGTGATATTGATATAAACAACACCAAAATAAAAAACAACAGCAGAAATACAAAATGGGAGTGCTGGAATGGAGGGAATAGTGCCTCCTATCGTTTACTTCGATTTTATGTAGATACATATGAGATAGTGATACTGATAGGTACAAGAATAACTCTACTCATTTCAGGGGGGGAAAATCAAGATTTGGAAACTTAAGAAGATCCATCAATAAAGCTGAAGGGTGTTCTCCTCACCTCCCACCTCCCCCACCCTTTAATAGTGCTAAAATTGAAAGACTAATGTACTTATGAGAGGTTCTATTCCTGTATGTCTAGCTTTAGCTGATTCAGTATCAGCTTCTCTATTCCTGCCTAGATCTTTCAGTCTACTATCGATTACGTATAAACTTGTCACCGTCTTGTGATGGTCTGTTTGTCCGTTTTTTTCTGTCTGTTTGTCTGTCTCTGTCTGTCTCTGTCTCTGACTCTCTCTCTCTCTCTGTCTCTCTCTTCTCTTCTCTTCTCTTCTGTCTATCACAGTAATGTATAACAATTGATTTTCAAACATGTTTCACATTATATGCAGCATGGTTCATCTTTTTCAATGTGCTTATATTGTGAGTGTACAGTAGCAAGAACTAGCTGTCAGACAGGTCCAATGGGACCTAATGCAGTAATGTGTTCTGAAGTCAACTCTCTCCCTCTCTCTCTCTCTCTGTCTCTCTCTCTCTCTCTCTCTCCCTACCTCCCTCCCTCTGTCTTTCTCTGTCTCTAATTCAAGCAGATTTGTGAAGGCAGATTCGTAAATTGGTGCATGTGGTAATATTTTACTTTTGGACAATAAAGTTTCATGTTTTTCTCTTGAAAATAGATTATATGTGGTTGTATGTGTAAACACTCTTCAATATGTGGCCTAAGTTTCATACTGAGTAAACCATGTTGTGCCCTATTTCAAAATTCATACTCTATGTCTGTCTGTCTCTGTTTCTCTCTCTCTGTCTTCTCTGTTTTCTGTCTCCCTCCCCCTCT
>JAPXFY010000013.1:33089971-33144971 GCA_030674185.1 Monoplex corrugatus
TCTCCTCTTTGTCTCTCTCTTTTTCTCTCTCTTTTTTGTCTATTTTTCCCTGCTTATTTGTCAGTTCGATTGTGTGTTTCTTTCTCTCTCTTTGTCTCTTTCTCTCTGTCTCTCTCTGTGTCTTTCTCTCTCTCTCTCTCTGTACACAGTATCACTCCCTCTTTGTGCATTAAATGTATTTCTTGCTCTTACTCAGTCTTTGTGTCTGCACATATATCTCCTGCTGTCTTGATTTATTTCTCATTCATCATGTCTCTATTTCACATACGTCCATGTGTCTATTGCCAGCAAACATACACGTGTGCACTTACGCAAACTCATTTTTCCAGTTCTCTTCCACATCACAGGCAAAAACCTTTGAACAGAATAAAAAACCTTTGAACAGAAAATCTAGCCTGCCGTCGAAAGATTCTTGCTGCAGTCATTTTGTCAAGGTACAGAACCAAAATACTCCAGGCTTTCTCCACCTCTCACGGTGATAATTGTTCTGAACAAAAATCAGACATGAGGCAAGCCGCCATGTTGTCACTCGCACGTGCGCTGTGATGAGGGCAGTGCCTTCTGGCTTTAGAGCTGCTTTTGACAGCAGCGATCTCCCCCTGCTGCGTTTCTTGGCGTTGAGTTCAGACACACAGACATGCACACACAAGTGCAGGCGAGCGTTCACTCATTCTTTGATTTAACGTTTTTTCACTTTGACTGATATTAAGACGAGCGGGTGAGCGTGCATAGACACAGACGCACGGATACAAACACAGACACACAGACATACAGATAGGAAAGCAGACACACATACACACACACGCATGCGCGCGCGCACACACACACACACACACACACACACACAACATACGCACACACACGTGCTCACACCCTTCAAACCTCCCCCCCCCCCCAGCACAAAGATCACAAACACAGCTGATAATTAACCAACCAGTTAACCTAGTTAGCATGTCATGCCACTTTGCATGCAGACGATACCGCATGTCAGGATGAACCTCCAAACTAATAAAGCGAAGTGAATTATGTATACAGTTAATGTGCAATCACGCAGAAAGGTAACATCAGTAAATATCTAATGGAAAGTATGATTGATATATCTGGCGTCACCTGCTAGAAAGATGATCTGCCTCCTATATTTCTTTTGAGGTACACCTTTCTGGCTGGTAAACCTTGACATCATTACTAAGCTTTTGGAAGGTGTGTACACCTGAGTTGATTGCACGTTGATATAAATCTTCATGATGTTAACGACAAACAACATCAAAATAAAAACAAAAGCAAAAACACAAAATGAGAGTGGTGGAATGGTGAGGGGGATAACGCCCCTTAGCGTCTGAACATGTTCCCTTCAATTTTATATAGACACGTGTGAGATAGTGATATTGATAGATACAAGAATAACTCCACTCATTTCAGGAAAAACATCAAGATATGGAAACTTACGAAGATCCATCAATAAAGCTGAAGGGTGTTCTCCTCACCTCCCCCTCCCCCCATCCTTTAATAGTGCTTAAATTGAAAGACTAATGCACTTATGAGAGGTTCTATTCCTGTATGTCTAGCTTTAGCTGTTTCAGTTCCAGCTTGACTATTCCTGCCTAGATCTTTCGGTCTACTATCGATTACGTATAAACTTGTCACCGTCTTGTGATGGTCTGTTTGTCCGGTTTTTTCTGTCTGTCTCGTTCTGTCACTCTGTTCCTCTCTCTCTTCCTCTCTCTTCCTCTCTCTCTGTCTGTCTGTGTGTGTCTCTCTCTTCCTCTCTCTCTCTCTCTCTCAGTATTTTATAACACTGCATTTTTGAGCATGTTTCACTTTGTATGTATAATTTTTTAAATGTGTTTATATTGTGAAGTATCATGGTTATTTTGTTTTTTTTAGTGTGCGTATATTGTGAATGTAAAGTAGCAGGAACTAGCTGTAAGACAGGTCTATTGGGACCTAATGCTACTGTCTTTGCGTAATAATATGTTCTGAGGTCAACTCTCTCTCTCTCTTTCTCTCTCATCTCTCTCTCTGTGTCTCTCTCCGTGTCTCTCTCTGTGTTTCTCTCTGTCTCTGTCTGTCTGTCTGTCTGTCTGTCTGTCTGTCTCTCTCCTCTCTCTCTCTCTCTCTCTCTCTCTCTCTCTCTCTCTCTCTCCAGTTCAAGCAGAATAGCAAAGGCAGATACGTAAACTGGTGTATGTGGTAATATCTGTACCGTCGGAAATACAGTTTCATTTAATTCTCTTTCTCTTGAAAATAAATGTACTGCGGTTGTATGTGCAACACCCATCAATAAGGAGCCTAGGTTTCAATTGAATAAACCATTTCGTGCCCTATTTCAAAATTCATACTGTCTCTGTCTGTCTGTCTGTATTTGTCTGTCTCTGTCTGTCTGTCTCTCTTTCTCTCTGTCTGTCTGTCTCTTCCTCTTTCTCTCCACCTTCTCTCTATCCCCCCCCCCTCTCTCTCTGTCTCTCTGTTTCTTATTGACGTATACCTGTTGTTTCAATCTTTGTGTTCTGTTAGACAAGAGTATAACTACTAAAGAATAAATGTTAATAATTCTTTCAGCATTCTCGTTTGATTTGATGTATATTCAATGTTCTCTAAGAAATGCTAATATATCTGATGCATAAGAATCCCTGCCTTCCCGACTCCTCATATTGTATCGTGGCCTAAGACTGATATACAGTAAACAGTAAAATCGTTATCTGTTTGTGTGTATCACTCTCTCGTATGCACACATACTACACACGCGTGAACACATTCAGATATGAATATTCACTTTTATGTATTGATGGTGAAATATCTTACTTAATTTTTTTTTCTCTTGTGATATTGTTTTCGCTGCGCTTGTTTTCTTTGGGATCTTCAAATTATTTCGCAGTATCTTACTTTCTTTCTTCTGCTTTAATATATGTAAATAAGCTACAGCGGATATATAATTAGTCTGTGTTTAGTGTCTGTGCCGTTTGATGAAAACTTTCTCTCTTTTTTCTTTTGTTTTTGTTTTGTTATTGTCATTTCTGTCTCTATCTCTCTGTCTGTCTGTCTGTCTCTGTCAGTCAGTCTCTCTCCCTCTCTGTAACTCTCTCTGTCTCACTCTGTATCTCTCTCTTAGTATCATGTTACTCTCTTTTTTGTCTGTTTATGTTATCTGACTTCCCTAATATTTTTCAGTCTCCCTATCAACTCTGTCTTTTACTGATTTTTCGCTTAATTTTTGTATTTAAAAACATGCATGTGCAGATGCACGTACGAAAATGCCCTAAAAGTAGGACTAGAATGCAGTGTCCGTGAAGTGGATGTCGATGTATAGTCCCAGTCTTCTCATAGCACGATCGTTTCTGGGCAGGAGGCGGTTGCGTCTGATAAACCCCACAGTCATTTTGCCAGGACTGATGGGATCCGAACCTACAACTTTCCAGTTGTTGGTCCGTTATGCTAAACCACAGCACCATGGAGACCGGTTTGAATACAGAACCTATCGGGCATAAACACTTCATCAGCAAGCTGTTTGGTAGATCTTTTTACGTACATTGTCATGTTGACACTTTCATGGAATAGTACACATGTACTGAGGAAAAGGTGGAAGCTTTGTTTTGTAAGCAAAGTTATTTTCTTCATAAAGTTCTGGTATTGTTAAATGAAATGTTTGCAAAATCAAGAAAAACAGAATATGGTGATCTCTTGTGGAAGGAATTTTTTTCTGTCCTTTTACTACGTTTCTCTACGTAAGCATGCTATTTGAGGTTATCTTTTAATGAAAATAATTTCCGTTTCAGTCCTTCAAGTTTACTTTCAGCTTACAAAACAAGAACTGAGGACAAGACAGAAAAGTTACCTTATTCAGAACAAAATCTTGCAGCAATCATTACGACAAGCTACAGCACCAAAAACGTGCTTGACTTTCTTCACTTTTCCACAACAACAGTTGTTTCTTTACAGTAAGCAGACATAAGGTAAGCCACTATGTTGTCATGCGCACGTGCAGTCAGTCAGGAGTCAACGCCGCTTTTGGCAGCAATGATTTCCCCTGCTGAGCCTCTGAGCAAGAGATTGTGTAGAGTGTTATCCTCTAGGCAGTCTCTGCGGACAGTGTTATCCTCTGGCCAGAATGAGACTAAGACAGCAGAGCTGAGCAAAGTATGGGCTCGTATGGAAGGAAGACTGAGACTAAACAGTCGAATCTCATTTTATGGATGCTTCATTGAAGGTGTGGTTCAAATCTTTTTAATAACACTGCAGGTGTGTATGTGTTTCGTGCCTGGTTGACGCTAGGCCATATCATAAAAATAAGTGTATAGAGCTTTCATCATCGTCGTCGTCGTCGTCGTCGTCGTCGTCGTTATTATATTATTATTATTATTATTATTATTATTATTATTGTCATCATTCCTATTATTGTTATTGAATTTAATGGGCAACTATTTTCCACTGAGGGGAAAAATACCTTTTCCCTTTTCAGTCGAAACAAAATGCTTGCAAAAAAAATTTTTTTGTGTGACAAGAGAGTGTTGTAGCTTTTCTTCTGTATCATCATCATTAACATTATTTGTTGTGGTATTTGTTGGTGGTGGTGATGGTAATAGAAGTGATGGTGGTGGTGATAGTTGTAGTAGTAGTTTAAAAGTGTTTCAGTGGTAGGTGTTTGGATTTTTAACAACATTTGACTCGCTGTTTTAAAGTATTTCCTGCAATAACAGGACTGTCCATGCCAATTTTTATCCCTTTAACCCAAGAATAATGACAGTCATATATTTATGTCAAGCCTTTCCTGCATGATTGTCCAAAACTTACGAAATGAAATAAAGTAACAAACATAGCAAAAACAAGAAAGAAAGAAAATAGGAGATGATAGAATTGAATGAAAAGTGCGAGCGAAAGAAAAACGAAAATGTCTACAGCCGAACTGAATGCAGCGCTGAAAAGTTTGGTGTTTGTTCAAGAGAGATTCATCGCATTCGGGCAATTCCATATGCGCTCCATCCATATATGCCAGACTATATCTGACAAACTTCCTGAACATGCGCAAAACCTTGTGCGCTGGCAGTGTTTTAAACTGAGGAACTGAAAAGGGGAGGGAGGGACATTTGAAACACTAAGTTTACACCACGATGAGCAGCAAACAGGCTACTGGTATTTAATGCTGCGGGCTGGGACTGAACTCAAGACATCATATTCTGAGTCTACGGCTCTATCAAAAGAATCAACTATATCCCGCATAAATAAAAAAAAAAAAAAAACCCGGATAGGTCCCGGGAGCTCAGTTGGTTAGAGCGATGCTGATCCCCTGGTGAAAGACAGACAGGCAGACGAACGAAGAAATAAAAAGAGGAAATGAGGAAGAAATATTGGGAAATGCCAGATGAACGTACATATGAGAAGTGAACAAAGGGTAAAAAGAAAACAGGAAGAAGAAGGAGGAGGAGAAGAAGAAGAAGAAGAGGCAGTCTGGAAATTATCTGATTGAGGAACACTTTTTGTATGATACACCGGTCTGTCGAGGAGACTCCAAGTCGCAGGCCGAAATGGGAACAAGGGACAAACAGTAATTAAACAGCTACTTTGTTCTCTCCCTTGGAACGGACCTGGACCAAAGGGCATAAGATAACAGGAGGGACTGAGTCACAATGAGCAGTCACTCTCCCCACCAATCTGCCTCTCTGTTCCTCTCTGTCCCCAATCCTCAGTCCTCAAAAGTATGGTTCACTCCTTACGTGAAGAGAGAAACTTTCATTTCTTAGAAATAAACAGTGACAGTTTAAACATCAAAGTAAAGCTGGGACTTTCAAAGACAGATGAATCAGCTTATTCAAAATGTAGCGTATATATTCAAAACAAATTCAGTGCTCTGAGGACACTGGGGACAATGAGAAATCCCTGGAGCTGGAAAAAAAAGCAAAAAAGAACTGGATGACCAAATAAATTTTAGGCTCGATGGATGAACGAAGGAAGGTGAAGGGAAAAGAATAAGAATGCTAAGAAAATCAGGAATAGTGCAGTGACACTTAGGAAGCTTGGCTAGAAGCAAAGTGCAAAGAAATAAAAGACCGACACAAAACAGACCCTAAGTTTATGTGAAGAAATATTGAAGAAACTGGTTGATTAATATCATAAGATGATAAGATTATTATGGATAAAAACAAAGTATAAGCTAGATGGGAAGAATACATCAAAAACCTTCTTAACGATGACAGAAGGCAGAAATACATCATTAGAAAGACCGTCAAAGAACCACCAATAATGAAAGATGAAATTAGAGTAGGATGAAAAGGATACTATTATTTACTACAACAACAACAACAACTACTACTACTATTACTACTACTACTACTAGTATTTCTGTAGAAAAATTTTAGAGTAGAAAACGATATAAGCTCTTTTCAAAATATCGAAAGAGGGGTTAGACAGGGATGTGCTCTTTCACCAGATTTGTTTTTACTTTACAACCTAGAAGAATGTTCTTGGATTGGTTGGAAGAAAAATGATAAACAATCTTCGTTATGCAGATGACACCGTTCTAATTGCAGAAAATGCAAAAAGATGAGATCTACAAAATGTTATGAGTCTAATAGAAATAGAATGCAGAAATAAAGAGATAGAGCTTAATAGTAAGAAAACTGAAGTCATGGTAATCAGGTAAAAAAAAGAAAAAAAACAACCCAAAAACCCCCAGAAATCTCCTCATATGAAATGACAGTAAATGGTACAACATTGAGACATATTGATAAGTTTAAATATCTGGGAACAGTCATCTCACCAGACGCCAAATGTTCAAAAGAAATATTCAGCAGAACTGACCTAGCTAAAACAGCATTTAAGAAAACGAAAAGCATTCTTACCAACAAATGCCTATCAATTAACATTAGGAAGAGAGTTCTGCAGTGTTATATATAACCAATACTGTTGTAGGGATGCGAAGCCTGGACAATCAACAAGCAGGACTGAGGCAGCTGAAATTTGGTTTCTAAGAAGAATGTTAAGAGTTCCAGGACAGCAAAGAAAACAAACGAGATAGTCTCGAAAGAAGGAAACAGAAAACGAACATTAATGAAGAAGATGAGGAAAAAGACGAGCAACAATTATTGCACACTTTATGAGGCAAAAGAAATTGGAGTGCCCAGTTACAACAGGAAAGGTGGAGGGAAAAAGAGCACCAGGTAGACCCAGGGAGAATATATAGAACAGTTTTGCAGAGTGGGTGGGGAGAGAATGGGTAGGAAGTGCACGTGCAGTGACAAAAGATATATTTGTATGGAGGGCCATGATCGCCAACGCCGTGCAGCATGGCACTTGATGATAATAATGAATGTAAAACCAAATATGAAAACATAAATTAATGACAGCACTATTATCAATCGTCTCAAATCAATCTGTACCTTTTCCCTACGCTAGTTCATTGATTCCAGTTTGCAGGCAGACCTTTTAAGTCAAGCGGTTTTTATTCATTTTTTTTTTTTTTGGTGGAATATTTTTGCAATTAAGATTTATTTAAGAGGGTTCATGGCATTTGGGCAATTCCATTTGCGCTTATTTAAAGCTATTGTTTTATTTGGCAAACTCCATGATCCTTCGCAAAACTCTACACGCTAAAAAGGTCTTGAAATAGATGGGGTGGGGTAGGAGAGGGAACAAGACCTAAGGAATACTTAGTGATATTATCACAATGATTGGGACATTATGATCATTAAGGTTAAGATGGACATCGAACAGGCCAAATTTTAATGTTTTCTTGCTGGGATTGAACTCGAGACATCTGATCTTGAGTCCACGCCTCTACTACAAGAGCAGAAAAATATCTTTAACCCGCCTGAAGGTCGAACCCAAGAAAATGCCGTTCTAACTAAATGAGCTAACGGAGTCACATGCAGTGACAGTGGCCCATGGGGTTTGAGGTGGTTAAGTAATAGCAGTGTGATGCAGATGTGGTTGTGGAATGTCTGTGATGGAGGGGAGGAGGGAGTGGGTGGGTAGGGATGGGTAAGAGAGGGTGCAGATTATGGAGACGTTGTTGGTTTTGATCACGCTTGTAAGTGTGTGGCAGGAGATGTATAGGATTTTAGAGATTCGTACTTAGGATGAGAAGTTCACTATGATGATCTCCTAAATTATTTGGTTTAAAGTACAATTTATTTTGAAAAAGAATGTTCATTGATCTGTAAACAACACTACTGAAATAATAACGCTGAGAACAAGAAGCTCTAAGCTTATGGTGTTCTCTTGCCAACGTATATGATGTATGATGGCTAGTTATGAACCATACAATTACATTTAATTCACGAACATAAGTAATAATACAATCATAATACGCGCACACGCGCGCGCGCGCGAAAGAGAGAGAGAGGGGGAGAGGGAGAGAGAGAGAGAGAGTCAACCATATCGAGACAGCAGATAAAAATGCAATAGCTTAATAGAACATGTACATTTAGTAAAGGAGATAAGCGTTATAAATGTTCTCCCCCCACACCCACTTCCCTCGCTACCCGCATATCTTCCTCTATATTTATTTGTTTATGTATTTTGTTTTTTATATGTCATGCTATGTATAAACATTATTCCTATCACTTTTATAAAAATCGTTTGGACTCTTGAGATATAATTCTGCAGTTTTGAATATAAAATCGTTTGCTTGATTTAACATCAGAATTATTAACTCTGTATTGCCCTTTAAGAAGATCTTGTTATCATTGAACTTGTGAGGAAGTGTGGAAATTGTAGCTGCACGCTCAACGTGAAAATATGGATAGGGTAAAGATAATATTCAGCTGTTTCTCTTGTAATATCGCAGGTGCAGAGTTAATTTCCAAAGGATGGCGGTTAAACGTATTTGATGTGATTTCTGGTTGCCATCGATTACGGGTATTGTGCTATGATGCATTGTGTTGTGTTGTGCTGTGCTGTGCTGTGCTGATGAAAGTGGTAAATCTGTTCTTTTGACGCAGCAGCCCCACATTAATATTTTTGTATACTGCCTGCTTCTTGCATTTTCTTCCAGTTAGTACACGGAATAAGTGGTACTCAGCTGTGCAATGATCTTTGAATATTTTTAGGGAATAAGGAATCTTCCCCCTTTGAGTGTGTATGGGTTGCCATAGAGATTTATGTGATGGTCTCCAAGGGGAGTGGCATGGAGCTTGCACTGAGTGAGACTTTGCACTGGGTCGGATGATAGGAAGATGAAGGTATGGATGCAGTGATGGTTTACACTGACAGGATGAAAAAGGACCAGGCAATATGATTCATGTAATTCATATACATTAACTTAGACCTTGCTAGCACGTAGATTTCCTGCAAAAGTTTATAGCGTCTGCTACATGTTTTCTGAATTTTCCCTCAAATGGCCTTTGTGATTTAATGCATGGAGAACTGCACTGGCACGTTAATGCACTTTTGAGAGCTTAAACTAAAAGCTACACCAGTTCCGAGTTCAAAACATCAAAAGCGTGTGGTTTTACTGTTTGGAAGAAATTAGATGATACACATTTTGAAAGGAAATATAAATGTCTTAGAATGTAATGTTATCCTTTGAAAGCTCTCATTATACCCTTGTTTTTAAGGATGAATACTGGGGTGTAATTGAAGCTTTTAAAAGAAAACATTTAAGAAATTAGGGTGAAGTTAAAAAAAAAGCCACTGCCGGCTTGTATCGTCAGAAACGGTAAAAGGTGATTTTCTACTAGAGTATGATTTGTACCATTGTCTGTGTGTCTGTCTGTAGTCTATATCTTTATGCCTGTCTGTCTTTCGCTATGTCTGCAGAACATATAGCGTCCTTTGCGCCCAGACTGGAACTTTCAAAAACGTTGTAATGTAAGTTTTTTTAAAATCTAATATCTGACAAAAGTTCAGAATAGAAGTTATTTTAAGTAATTTTGCTCATAAATGAACCTATTACAGTGAAACATATACAGAAATTAAATACAATGATACTGGAAACAAATTTAACAGTATATGGCTCTCTTTATAGAATACACACATATGCATAAACACACGCGCGCACAGACAAACACGTGCATACATTTATATGTACATACATTAATACATATATTCATATAAACACAAGTTTTTGAGCACATGTTTATAAGCATTCAAGGAAGAAGTTTGCCATCCCGTTGTTTTAGTTTCAGTGTAAGATTTATGAGACGGTGTTGCTGCATTTGGATAATTACATGTGCATTAAAACCACAGTGCCATGTGATATGAGAATCTAAATCTAGCATAGCAAATGCCATAACCCTGCTCATAAACACTACATATTAACAATCCAACAACATAAAAGCGCATAAAATCTTACAGGTCAAAAAATGATTTCAGTATCGTCTGAGATATCAATGGGAATATTGTTTGTCCATGTTTTTGGCCTTGATGAGTTTTCTTTGTGTCATCATGAAGTTTTCATTTCATCGCTAGGACCAAAATAAGCTGATGTGTGAGAAAAAATAGAAGGGAAGGGGAAATGAAAATGAGAGGAAATGAAGCGAGTTAATGGAATATTGATGTGTCGGTTAGGTTTTCTGTTTTGTGTTGTTTGTTTTCTCTGTCAATAATTTCACTTTTCATAATCATGATCACGACAACTATTGACAAGGACTTGATGAATAGGATGTTGCATTTGTGAAAATGTAATGCTACAATTTTATGAACATTATTTTCTGACATCTGTCTCTGTCTTTCTGTCTCTTTTCTTTATCTGGTTCTGTGTGCACCAGCTTCTTTGTCTTGTTTGATTCTGCTTCTGGTATGTTGTCCAACGCACACCGCTTCTCTTTTCTGCTCGTTTCTCTGTTTTCCTTTTCCCCTTACATACATGCACGCACGCACACACGCACGCACGCGCGCGCGCGCACACACACACACACTATATATATATATATATATATATATATATACATATATATACATATATATATATATGTATATATATATATATATATATATATCGCGCACGCACACACACACTATATATATATATATATATATATATATATATATATATATATATATATATATATATATATACACTTCAAATTTACAAGACAAACAACAAAGACATTGAGTATTTTCTCCAATATTTCGGCCCTTGGCCTTCCTCAGGGTAAAATGACAAAATCGTATGTTCTCATCTACATTAGAGAATTCATCTCACTTCCTTTAAAACATGGCATAAAATCACGTGGGGCATGAATGTACACACAAACATATAGTCGCCCCTATTCACACTCTCACACACACACATACACACACACACTCACACACACACACACACACACACACACACACACACACACACACACACACACACACACACACACACACACACAAACACACTCGCGCACACACTCACACACACACCCACGCTTACCTGTACGTACACACTCACACACGCGCACGTTCATACCATTACACACACATTCTCAAACACAGGTCCCTGAACAATGACATCAATGCACGTATACCTGCCCGGGTAATAATAAAATAAATAAATGAATAAATAAATAAATAAATTTAAAAAAAATTATTTTTTTTAAATAAAATGAAAAAAACAACAACTCCCAATGAATCAAATAAAATGATATGATATAGTAAAAACAATCGAATTAAGACCCAAAATTATCAGTTTAAAAAAACGTAAGAATTAAGATTAATAGTCTGTGCCATACATTCATTCCGTACAGTAATTTACACTCCCTGTATATATATATATATATATATATATATATATATATATATATATATATATATATATATATATATATAGTGTGTGTGTGTGTGTGCGCGTGTGCGTGTGTGTGTGTGTGTGTGTGTGTGTGTGTGTGTGTGTGTGTGTGTGTGTGTGTGTGTGTCTCTCTCTCTCTCTCTCTCTCTCTCTGTGTAAAAAGATGGATGAATGGATATGTATACTCATTCACGCACACACACACATTTCAGTTTTAATGTGCATTTTTGTTTTGGACTTTTGTTTTTGTATTCATTTTCAAGCTCCTGTTGTGATAGAATAAATGTTTGATAACTGTCGTTATGAGAACATATCCATCACATGTCTTTTACAGTGTCAACAGATTTTAATGCATCGTACAATGTGTGTGTTTGTGATAATGCGTGGCATCGGGTGCATCGGGTACAAATGTCTGTGTTTGAGATAAGAAAATTGTTCTCTTGTCTTATGTCTGTCACGCACATCCAAAGTTCTCTCTTGCTCCCTCTCTCTTAGTGTCCTTTTCTTTCTCATTCTATCTTATCCTCCTGAGCATGTTGATTCAGCCTTGTCCGTTTGCTTAACTAAGTTTTTTTTTTTTTGTGCCTTTTGCAGTGTCTGCCTGTATACGTGCGTATTGTTGGTTGACACTGTGCAGGTATTATGCTGCTATACAGTCTGTATATCCCGTATTCAGTGTGTGCATATTGGGTCTGTTTGTAGAGGTGGTGGTGATGCTGTTGTCTGTCTGTTTGTTTGTTGTTCCATAGTCCACTGAACACCGGTATAACTTACAGGATCTCTAACGTAAGCGCATAAAGACACGAAATGCCTTCAGACATTAACAGGTGTGCACTTATATTTATCAGGGAGATCGGGGAAAAAAATCACCATACTTCACCCAGCAGACGGTACCAAAGAAGGATCGAACTCAAACTTTCCGATTGGAAATCTGACGTCGTAAACACTTGGCTATCGCATCCGTCAGTGCAAAAGACTTGAAATTTCTGGGATCAGCTCTAGGCTTATTCCCATCTGTTGCCTGGTGAATGTTCAAATAACATGTCCCCTTGTCATCCAGTAAAACCCCATAGGATCTTAGGAGGCCAAGGCATGATTTCCGCCTCGTCTAAGATATCCATGGGAATGTTTCTTGCCCATTTTTAGGTCTTGATGGGTTTCCTTTGTGCTATAATGAATTTCTAATTTCATTGCTGGGACGAAAACAAGCCTCGTCGTTCAAATGGAAGGAAAGGAGAGGAGTGAATATTAGAGAAAATGAAGCAGGCTAATGGAATGAAGACTGATCTGCTAGTGATATTTTTCTCTTTTGAGGTGGTGGTATTTCTCTTCGTGATTCAGTTTCTAGAGTAATGGTTATGACATTATCGTGATAACATACACGGGAAAATTCCTTTGATAAAACATAACAGTTATCATAAATATAGCAACACTGGAATTCAGTTGCTACAGAAATAAGAATTATACTGAATACTGCAACAACTCTCTTTCTCTGTCCCTGTCTTTCTCTCTCTCTCTCTCTCTCTCTCTCTCTCTCTCTCTCTCTCTCTCTCTCTCTCTCCACCACTCTACCTCTGCCCACCTGCAACCCCATTACTTCCTCTCTTATTCATATCAGATTCACCTCTTCCGCCTCTCTTTCCTCCTTCTCTCTCACTCCTTGTCAAAAATTTCCATTGTATAATTAAACGCAACTGTCGATCTCTCTCTCTCTCTCTCTCTCCTCTCTTCTCTCTCTCTCTCTCTGGGTGTGTGTGTGTGTGTGTGTCTAGGTGTGTATATATGTACGTGTGCGCGTAGGCGTATATATGCACGTGTATATTCCTCTTTTCATTAACTTACAACGTTGTAATACTAAGCTCGTTATCATTGGCACACGCACACGCACACGCGCACGCGGGCGCGCGCGCGCACACATACAGACACACACACACTCTCTCTCTCTCTCGCTCCCTCGCTCTCTCTCTCTCACTCTCTCTTTTCCCCCCTCTCACTCTCTCTTTTCCCCGCTCTCTCTCACTCTGTCTCAGTTTGTCTCTGTCTCACACACACACACACACACACACACACACACACACACACACACACACACACACACACACACACACACACACACACACACACAACACACACAAACACACACACACATACACACACAAACACACACACACACAAACACACACACACACACAAACACACACACACACACACACACACACACACACACACACACACACACACACACACACACACACACACACATATCACTTATAGTGAAAAGACGTTAAAACTTAAATTAAAGAACGAACGAACACAACACACTACACGTACACACCTCACTCTCTCTCTCTTTCTCTCTCTTTTTCTCCCATCCTCACTCTGTATCTCTCTCTCTCTCTCTCTCTCTCTCCACACACACTTACAACACACACACTCTCTCTCTGTCTGTCTGTCTGTTTCATTCTTTCTCTCTCTCTTTCTGTCGCTTCTCTCTCTCTGTCTTTGTCTCTGTATCTGTCTCTGTCTTTTGTCTCTGTCTCTGTCTCTCTCTCTCTCTCTCTGTCTCTCTCTCTTTCTTTTCTTACTATTGTTCACCCTTCTCAACTTCTCTTTCTCTCCTGATATTGAACCAGTGTCATCCATTTCCTCAAAACCCAGAGCACCGCGCTTTCAGCTCTCGGCCAATTCCCATCTGATGCTTGACGAATGTTTGGATAAGAAGTTGGTGTGTTATCCAGCAAAAGCACATAGGATCTTAGAGAGCCAAGAAATCAATTCCGGATCATCTACATTCTCTGTGGGGATATTTTTGTCCATCTTCTGGTCTTGATGTGTTTCCTGTGTGTCGTCAGGAATTTCTTAATCCCCCGCTGAGAGAAAAACGGGTTTTTGTGCTTTAGAAAGGGAAAGCGGCATGGCATGGAAAAATGACTAAGAGGAAATGAGGCAGCCTAATGGAAACAATCATACTGATGTGGCAATGGCGTTTTTCTTAAATATTCAGTTTTGCTATGCCTACGGCAATTATTTGATTAGAAAATAACATTCAACCAATTTCCGATCTTTGCGTTTGTCTGTATGTTTGTCTGTCTGCTTATCTGTGTACCTGTTTCCATTCATTCCATCCCACCCCTATCCCTGTCTCTCCTGACTGTCTTTTCTCTCTTTCTCTGTCTTCCCTTGTCTCTCTTTGTCATGTCCTCTGATCTAGTGGTAAATATCTAAGTTAAATATGTCTGTCATTTTGATTGCTTGTTGTTGTCGTTGTTGTTGCTATTTATGTTGTTGTTGTTGTTGTTGTTTGTCGTCGTCGTCGTTGTTGTTCTTCTTCTTTTGCTCGCTGTCTCCATGGTCAGGCCACATCTTGCGAGTGCTTTTTAAACGTCCAATGTTGTTAATGGATACATGTACACATGTTGTTTTGTCTATGCTGTGCAGACGGCATGTTGCTACACAGTCTGCATACTCTGTCTTTGGTGGGACTGCATAACAGGTGATTTTTCATGTTTCCATAAGCCATCAGACACAAACATGACATACAGGATCTTTAACTGTAAATATTTAAGTTAAATATGTCTGTCATTTTGATTGCTTGTTGTTGTCGTTGTTGTTGTTGTAGTTGTCGTTGTCGTCGTTGTTGTTGTTGTTGTTGTTCTTCTTCTTCTTCTTCTTTTGTTCGCTGTCTCCATGGTCCACCACAACTTGCGAGTTCTTTTTAAGCGTCCATTGCCAGGTGATTTTTTCATGTTTCCATAAGCCATCAGACACAAACATGACAAAGGCAGGATCTTTAACGTGTTTATTTCATATTCTGCGTGCTTATACACACATAGGGGGTTTACGCACTGACAGGTCTGCACACATGCGAAATGGAGTATTGTAAAAAAAAAAAATCTCTACCCTGTATCTGGCGATGAACGTGGCCGTTTTTTGTTTCCCAGTTGTTGGCAGCTGCCATTGTGCTTAGTGGTCGGTATAGTTGCAGCTAGCCTTTCTTTCTGTGCTCCATTCGATAGAGGTGGCATCACTGCAATGAATACATAACAACCGGTTCCTTCTGACCGTAAGAACAGATTACTGATAGCATCAGTCTGAACTTGCGGTTAATGTGCGCTTAAGCTGGTTTGTGACTTGTGTGGAGCCTTGTCAAGATCACTTGCTACTCCCTTGACACGTCATGTTGGTACCAAATGCGTTTTGGAAACTTGCACCTCGATTAGAGTACACGGAAATTCAATGTTAAACAGATGTTTAATTATGTTATATCAGTTTATTTTAACACTTTGGCATCGTCAGCTGGCTATTTGACCTACTTCCCTGCAGACGTACCAGCTGCCACTGACTAATTTCCTTGGAAACGTGCATTTTTAGGCCACTTTAAATTAATTTTCACAGCCGCCCCAAATGACTAACATCAACATGTAGGGATGGTTAGAAAGGTAATTTAATCCTTTTTTAGGATATCTACAGTATAAGGTTTGTTCAGACATTCTTTGAGGTTGTTTGTGCAATGAAATATCATGGTTGAGGAGCATTTCAGACAAGCATTTCATCCATTCAGCAGATGTAAACGAAACAGAAAAAAGAGACACCAATTCTCCATGACTTGTATCATCTGATCAGAAGCTCAGAAAAGTACACACACACACACACAAAAATTCCACAATCCTGAGTGAACAGCGACATCGCGCATTCGCAGGGCGCTCCATTTTGCCTTTGTTTCAGTGAAGCACGCGGTTCGGGTGACGTTGTTCTCGCGCCCGAAAAATTCTTCAAATAGACTTTTTACTCGGGAAATCACTCTCACAGTATTTAGAAATGGTTACTTGATACTATAATAGAGGATTTTCCCTTAGACCGTAACTGGCTTCGCGTAGGATTTTCTAACGCAGACGCTAGAATCTAGCGTTACGTTGTCAGCGGCGAGCTTGCTGAACGCTATACCTAGCGTTCCGTCGCCTGCGGTTCTCCGCGAGAACGCTAGCGGGCTAGCGTTACGATGTGAAAAGTTATAAGTATGTATGTTAGTGTCTGTCTGCTTTTGTCTCCAAGATCGTAACAGCGCGTAGAACTTATACTTAGATAATACGGTCTGTGCCATGATTATTGTGGATCTTCTCCATCACATGGCATCAGTGGCTTCAGTACATATGGAATTTCTTCCGAGCGCGGAGATGCCATATGAAAAACTGAACGGGTTCTGTCTTTTTCCTGTTCCATCTGTCTTTGTCTGTTGTTTCTTCGTTTGTCTTTTATCAGACAGACACAGACATGGACAGACAGACACACACACACACACACACACACACACACACACACACACACACACACACACAACGGACATGCACACACACGGACCACACACACACACACACACACACACACACACACACACACCACACGGACACACACACACACACACACACGGACACGGACACACACACACACACACACATCACACACAAACGTGGGTACACACACACACACAACACACACGCACAGAGAGAGAGAGAGAGAGAGAGGAGAGAGAGAGAGAGAGAGAGAGAGAAGAGAGAGAGAGAGAGAGAGTGAAACATTCATCTACATATGCAAATTTGGACACATGAAGGAATCAACACATTTTACACACCCACTTAATATATTCATGCGCACACATACGCACTCACAGGGTCTCTCTGTGTCTGTCTCTCTGTCTGTCTGTCTCTGTCTGTCCGTCTCTCTCTTTCTCTTTCTCTCTTTCTCTCTATCTATCTATGTATCTATCTATCTACCTATCTATCTATGTATCTATCTATCTATCTATCTATCTATCTATCTATCTATCATCTGTCTGTTTGTCTGTCTCCGTCTCTTTCTCTCTCTCTCCCTTCTCCTTCCTGTTGTTCTTTGTCTTCTTGTTCTTGTTGTTGTTGTTCTTCCTCCTCCTCCTGCTCCTCCTTCTTCTTTCTCCTCCTCCTCCTCCTCGTTCGTTTATCATTCATCTCACCTACCCACTTGTGTTCTCATTCTCTGCATGTTGACCCTGGTTTTGTTCATTACGCTGTAACAGGAAACGTCTCACAAACGGCTGCAGGTAATGCCTGATGAAGTCCCCTTGTCATCTAGCAAAAGCCCGTAGAATCTTACAGGGGCCAAGACATGATTTCCGCCTCGTCCAATATATTTGTGGGAACATTTCTGGTCCACCTTTTGGTCATAATGGGTTTCCTGTATGTCATCATGAATTTCTAATGTCGTTGCCAGAAGGAAAATTAGCTGAAAACTGGAAGGAAATGAAGAAATGAGCATGAGAGGAAATTGAGAAGGCTGATAGAATGGACAGTGCCATTTCATTGCGAATTTTTTCTCGTTAATGTGGTTTCTTTATGTCTGAGGAAGTTATTACATAAAGTTAATCAGAAAATGGCATTCAGCCAGTTTCTATCTCCTTGTCTGTCAGTCTGTCTGTGTACCTGTCTGTCCGTCAGTTGTCTATACTCTCTGGTGCCAATTGTGTGAATGAGACTGGTGATTGTTTAATATGTTCTTGTATGTGTTGAGGAAGAATCCACAAACTTGACGTCATAATATATTTCATATGGATTAATTTTCAACTTTTATATAATCTGTTGCAGAATCTGTTTCTGAAAAAAAGACAGTGGATCACACGACGTCGGAAAAGTCTACTGAGCGGCATTCCTACTAGTTCACAAAGAACGCGACACAGTTTACCTGAAGACGACCTCAAAAGATGACTGGGAGAGCATGTCAACCACGAAAGATACCAAAGAATCTACAGGTAATAAAATTTTGCGATCTGTTTGCTCAGATCGTGAACAAGCTATCAATGACCAACACAGAGTCTAGTCGAAAATTCTGTAAAATTCGAATATCCGGTTTTTATTTGGACGAAATGGGACTCAAATTGTCAGGTAGAATATGATAATAGGTACAGAAAGAATTGGTGGGGGTTTGATCTTCGATATCGAGGAAGATCACCGACAGCCGTCTTGAAAGCGGCTTTAGGAAGCCGTGCTTGTAACAAAATAAAGTGAAAGTGTCATTGCACATCAGCAAAATCACTCTCTCGGCATTGGCAGCTAGACTTCCAATAAACTGGGTGTTGCTTAGACAGTCATCAAGGTATGCAATTAGTAGGAGCCCGATCTCCTGGACTTTGCCGTGGCAACCATTTCAAGATAACTTCCATCTACGCTCCATCTGCAGCAAAGACAGCATGGTGAAACGGGGGCGGTTGTCAAGAGGGTAAACAATGGACATCCAATCGGAAGGTACTGGGTTTGATCCGCTTAAACAACTGCGCCTGATATGTAAAAAGTGGAGATTTTTCCAACCTCGCAGGCTAACATGTGTGCAGATCTGTCAGTGCCAGAACCCCTTTTGTGTGTTACGCATTGATAAGATCAAATATGCATGTTAAAGATCCTGTAAGTCACACCCAAACTTCAGTAGTTCCCTGAGAGAGAGGCAGAGGACCTGGAGAGATTGGGGGAAACATGTTGCAAAGTCATCAGTGGTGTTCCTACGACCCCGCAGTGTTTATGGAAACATGGAAACATCCAGCATGCAAGCCCACAAAGATGCTAGCTATGCAAACAACACAGTGGAATGTGATCAGCTCGCCTTACATCTTGGGTTCTCTGTGCTCCACTAAAAAGTTTGATAATATGTAATGCGCGGTGAATCCAAATTTTGCAGAACAACGCTGTATACAAAAACGATTATGATGACTATAATGCTGTAGCAACAGTGGAGTATCAGTCAATCTTGAAATATGGTAGATCTTCACCCATTTCATGTCTTAACCACTTAGCTATCTGATACCTGCAGTTGTACTGTATTGTGTTGGACTGGAATGCATTGCATTGCATTGCATTGTATTTCGCAACATTCTTTGTTTTTCACAACATTCTTTCTACACCCCACCCCCACCCCCACCTCCACCCCTCTGTGGGAATTCCGGGAGCTCATTTAGTATAGAATATTATCCCCACCTTCTGTAAATTCTGTGTTAAAAATGTTCTCTTTTTTGTCACACTCTTTGTTTCTGCCTTGTTCCTTTGCTTTCTGTCATTTCTTCCTATCATTTGTTGCCTTGCTGGTCCATTCACCGGTATGTGTTCGATAAAGTCTTACGTAATTTTCTTAGGATTGATAATTGGGTACATGTATTAAGTGCATTTTTGACTATAGGAAAATATGATATGCGGAAGCAATTTACGGTAATTTATGCCCGTTTTTTATATATGATTTAGTGTCCTTAGTTATGTTTAAATATGTATTCAGGTATCTACTTTAAGACCCGAGTGTAATAAATGGGACGGAGCGGTCCACGCCCGGGCATCTCTTTAGATTATACGCGCAAACGGATCGATGTGTGTACTTAATTTTCTTTTCCTTTTCTTTTCTATTGAAGTATTGTGTATGTTTTGAAACGGTTATAACCCTGATGCTGTTATAGCCCTGATACGGCTCTACGCAGTCGGCTGGGCTTTAAACAGAAAATAACAATAACAATAATTCTTTCTGCATCAAAAGGGGGATGGTGTCCTTGAGAAGAGCGCGTCACCATTATGTAGTGGGACTTGAATTTCATTTTTTCTGTTTTCTTTATTTTTGTTTTGTTTTTGTGTATGTGATTTTTATGTCCCTTTTCTTTAAAAGAGATTATTTCTTATCAACCGGAGAGAGCTATCTGTCTATATGTGACAAAAATGTATCAGCGAGATTTTTTCAGCTACTCGTAGATAATCACCAAATTTGTATAATGGTGTGGATCGTTAAGTTGCTAAGCGTAAGTTCAGAATTATGGCACCTACGTCAAGGTCTCACGGACCAGGCAAATGCCCCAGATCACAACAATTTGAAGAATGTGTGAAAACAACGCTTTCTCAGGAACTTCTGGCTGCATTCAAATTCTGTTTTCACCATTGTCCATGCTTTGAGACAGTCTTCATTTGACATGATGCTTTACGAAGATCACAGTGACTTTGAAAAGTACAAAAACTGGAAATTTCTGTTACCATATTTAGAAAAAGAAAGATTATTAGAATAGTTTGACCATTGGTGGGATTTTGTTGTTGTTATTGTAATTTTCTATTCGTGATTTCTCTTTACCACATAAGTGTATTGCTTTTAATTAAAACCCAAGACTGCGAGAAATCACCTTTTCTGTAAGTGCTGGTTCTTTTACAAGCGTTAAACGCACATCATACTTGGGACTTGGGTTTTTCCTATCATCCAGAGAGTAGAATTGAAACTTGAGCTGGCTGGCTCCTTCGATAGAGCGGTGGACTGAACATCTCATGTTTCAGTTACAATCCCAACCCGCACCATCAAGATTGCCTTGCGCTCTGCCCACTTAATTTAACTACCCTCATTATTCTAGAGGTGTCAGTGTTTCCCCACACCATTTTACGACTTCGCCAGTTGACAGGGATTTGCTCAGGCCTAAATGGTATGACAGATAACATCTGGGAGATTTGAGTAGGATGGATATATAGTTGTCCAAATGTCAGCTTAGTCAGCAGCATTGGAAGAAGAATTATCACGAACCTTCTTCTCCAAGATGACTTTGATGGCCTGGTAGGCAGTGAGAAAAAAAATGCCAAGCTTGTTTGAAGACTGGGTGAAATTTCGATGATGCGTGGAAATCAGCGCCAAGACGACCAAAGTAATGGCCAACCACGATGCTACCATCACTTTTGATATAATGTCTATGGACTGAAGCTAGGAACTGTTTGATCTTTCACTTACCTAGGATTCATCATTAGCAATGAGGCATCAAGCAAGAAATCCTCTTAAAGGCAGCAAAGACAACAACAGCATTGTCCAGGCTGAAACTTGTATGGAAGGAGTAGAACTTGTACGGAAGGAGTAGAACATCTCCATAAAACACATCAGGCTCTTACATGCTAGTATCTTTGAGTAATAAAGTATCATTAAGTCTTAAGTCTGATATATTCCATCTTCCTTTATTCATTCGAGACTCAAGCCCTCTCAGCTGATTTGGAAAGACGAATCTAAGCCTTCGATGTGAGATTTTATCTCAAGATACTTAACATCAGATACACTGACCATATCACCCATGAGCAAGTGCGCCGAACCGTCGGGCAACACTGGACTTATATGAAGTTACGCTGACATAATTGTAGGAAAGAAAACTACATTGTTAAGCTCATGTAACAAAAGATCGAATGGCCTTGCTAAATCATTCCTCCAGGGAAATGTTGAGAGAAGAAGACAGAGAAGAAGACAGAAAAAATAACCGATAGACTGACAACATTGCGGAATGGACAGAGAATTCATCTGCAGAGACCAGGGCTTTGGCACACAACCGACATAGTCGGAGGAATCTGGAAAACAGTTCTTTAATGCGGTGCCCCAATGACATATCACAGTTAGGAGAGAAGAAGAAGAAGAAGAAGAAGAAGAAGAAGAAGAAGAAGAAGAAGAAGAAGAAGAAGAAGAGGAAGAAGAAGAAGTAGTAGAAGAAGAAGAAGATAAGCAATGAATCACACTAGCTGAACAGTCTTCAGACACTAAGCTCCAGGCTCCTGGGACTACAAACACTAACGTCTTTCTTCTTCTGATGATTGTGTTTTGTTTTAAGATTTCACATATATCAGTTAAAAGCTAGGTTCTGAACCAAACAAGGATAACAAAATCGATTTAAACAACAGAAAATTATCACCTCAGCTTGTAGTAGGTTTTGCTTATGTACTGTGTCTTCATGGCGACACGTACGTTACTGAGTGATCGATCCATCACTCACTCCTTCATTCGTTGCTGATTCACTCAATCACTGTCTCAGTTACTGAACTAATAAGTGTTCTAAATCTGGTTTGCAGTACTACTGATAAAAGACAGTCTACGAACAGATTCATGGTATATAAATCGATGTTCTGTGTATAACTGGAAAAAAATGAGGCGATTCATGCGTATACGTACACGCTTTTCAGCGCTTATGTGCATGTGATTGCTTTAAAAGATTATTGGTGTGTGTGTGTGTGTGTGCGTGCGTGCGTTGTTGTGCGTGTGTGTGTGTGTGTGTGTGTGTGTGTGTGTGTGTGTGTGTGTGTGTGTGTGTGGTGTGTGTGTGTGCTTGCTGGCATAGATGTATGTGTATGCATGTGTTTGTGTATGTGTATATGTGTGTGTATGTGTGTGTGCGGCGAAAGCTTTAGTTAGGTCTTTCCCATTCAGTTTAATTTCATGCCAAACCCCAAGAACGAAAACATACACTATTTTTAACCAGAAAACAAGAATGCTAGAAATGTGCGGGAAGAAGTCAGTCATTCGTATGCTATGGACAAAGTGTGACAAAACATTCTCTTGCTCCTGCCAGGGGGGAGACAAGAAGGAGAGGAAAAGAGGAACCGGAAACCGTAGGGAACTCTCCGATGTTAGAAAAAATCAATCACGCTTGACTGAGTTGCGAACAAGTGAGCATTCCACCCTCGCTTTCCACCCCTGCGGGCACGGATGCCAGTTGTCGCACGCAACAGCGAACCGCACGTGCATACAAGCGACAAGTGCATCCGGGTCCTGCAGGCAGGAAGTGACGTCACCTATCAGGGCTAACGGAGCGAAAGTCCGGCCCTGAATCACCGCCTAGTCCCTGCAGATGATCCAGAGTCACACTGACTGGCAAGTCAAATTTACGATTTTTGGTGGTCTTATAGGATTTGGCCGCTTTGCAACAGCCTATTACCTCGCCTGTAATTCTAACCTCTTCCTCTCCTTGGGCGGCTGGGGTTGTGAAAACGCGTTCCGGAAAAGGAACGAGCACCTGCGCCCCTCCCAAAACAAAGACTGGAGATAAAAAGGAAAGAAGTCGGCAACGTGGCTTGAATGAGATTATTCCTCGGAATGAATTTCCTCTCCCGCGAAATGAAAATGGTGGCGTCTTTGACCTTTCTGTCCGGAACGTTTGAGAAAAGGACACGCGAGTTACGATTGCCAGATTTACGAATAGAGCCCTTGACACTTTGCATAATCCATCTCACGACCAAAACTGTTCCAATTAACAGACTTTTCTGGTGACATTTTGCCCTGCAGGCTATTGACAGCCGTGAATTTGTGTACTTTACTATGATTATTCCGTATTTATTGTAAAATTCTGATTTTGTGCTAATGCTATCTTTCCCTTTCTCTGTCTCTGTCTCTCTCTTTAGCTGTCTCTGTCTACGTGTCTGTCTCTCAGCCTGCCTGTCTGTATGGTTGTCTGTCTGTCTCCCTCTCTTTCTCTCTGTGGTTTTTTTTTCTCTGTCTCTCTCTGAGAGAGAGAAAGAGAGAGAGATTGTGTGTACATGTGTTTTTGTAGTGTGTGTGTGACAGAATAATTACAATTATAATAATTACAATATTTATATAGCGCAAAATCTCGACAAAATCAAATCTAAGCGCTGAAACAGACACACACGCACGCACGCACACACACGCGCACACACACACACACACACGCATGGCTATAAATGGGGAGAAAGAACAAAAGCAATAAAAGCAAGAATAAAAACAATGGAAAATTATAGAGAGCATATCATATACAATTATATGTTATAACAAAGTGATTCCCCTCCGAGCGGAGACAGGCTGCAGAGGGGGGTTGAGTGAGGTTAGGATTTTATGCAGAGGAGAAAAGGTGAGTTTTGAGAGCGGACTTGAAGGAGACAAAAGTAGGTTGCTGACGGACTGAGAGAGGAAGTTTGTTCCAGGAGAGTGGACCAGAAACAGAGAAGGCTCGTGGACCATAGGTATTGAGCTTAGTGCGTGGAAAGCGAAAAGTCAGAGGATCGGAGGCAGAGCGGAGGGTACGTTAGGGAAGATAGATCTCAAGTAGGCTTGACAGGTAATCGGGGGCTGCGTTATTGAGGCTTTTGTAGCACATGGTGTCTAGTTTGTACTGTATGCGCTTTGATACAGGGAGCCAGTGAAGTTGTGCCAGGAGAGGAGATATGTGGTCAGCTTTTTTTCTTTTTGAGTACAAGGCGTACAGCATTGTTTTGAATGCGCTGTAGGATGTGAATGGTGGAGGCAGGAAGACCAGACAGGAGTGAATTGCAGTAGTCAATGCGAGACATTATGAAGGAGAGAACGAGTTTTGCAGTTGTTTCGACAGAGAGATACTTCCTGATCAGTCTTATACGATGGAAATGATAGTAGCAAGATCTGGCAGTTTGAGAAACAAAGTTGTTCATGGAGAGGGTAGAGTCAATGCAGACACCAAGGTTTTTGGCTGAATCAGAAATTGGGACTGATGTGTTACATAATGGGAGAGAAAGAGGAGGCAGCTGAGAAAGTTTCTGACGGGTGCCAATGAGGATAGCTTCTGTCTTGTCGTCATTAAGCTGAAGTTTGTTGAACGTCATCCAGTTCTTAATGTCCGAGTAACACTCAGTGGTGCGAGTCAACAGGCGCTGTATATTATCAGGTGAGTCACTGTCTTGAAGTTGGGTGTCATCAGCATAGAAGTGGTGTTTTATAGAGTGGGAGTTGATGATGGTGGACAGGGGGGAGGTATAAAGAGTGAAAAGAACAGGGCCAAGGACAGATCCTTGTGGAACACCACAGGTCAGGTATGCAGGTTGAGAGTAAGTGCCATTGATGAGAACAGTTTGTTTTCTGTTTGATAAATATGAAGTGAACCAGGAGAGAGCAATGTCAGAGATGCCAAAAGTATGATGAAGTCTAGAAAGGAGAATACCATGGTCAATGGTATCGAAGGCTGCAGACAGATCAAGGAGTGTGAGGAGAGAGACTTTGCCAGTATCAGTTGCAAGGAGGAGATTGTTGAGAATGTGTAGTAGGGCAGTTTCAGTGCTATGGCACTGGCGGTAGGCTGACTGGAAAGGATTGAGGAGATTGTTGGCAGACAGGTGAGAGTTCAGCTGGTTGAGGACGACTTTTTCAAGGAGTTTTGACAAGAAAGAGAGATTAGAGATAGGCCGGTAATTTTTCAGTTCATTTGGGTCTAAATTGTGTTTCTTGAGGAGAGGGTGAACAATAGCAGACTTGAAAGAATCTGGGACAGTTCCAGTTTGAAAAGAAGTGTTGATGATGTCAGTGATGAATGGGAGGAGAGTATGGAGACAGTCGGAGTAGAGAGAACCTGGAAGAGGATCCAGTTCGCAGGTTTTGAACGACATGGATCTGATTGTGTTGAAAATTTCTTCTTGTGAGACTGGGGTAAAAGTAGTAAGAAGTGTGCCAGAGAAGGAAGGGTCAGGTGGGCATGGTTGACAGGGTGTCCTGTCAAGCCTATCACGAAGAGTTTGTATTTTAGTGGTGAAATACTTGGAGAATACAGATGGGAGTTCTTCATTTGTATGTTTTGTTGGGAGAGGTAAATCTTTTCGTGTGCCAAGGAGATGATTCATGGTTGTAAAGAGTTCTTTTGAAGAAGAGGCATTCAGGATTTTGGTTTGGAAATAGCTTGTTTTTGCAGATGCAATGAGGGTGGATACTTTTGTTTTAGAGGCTTGGAAAAGTTGCCTGTGTACAGTGAGTTTGGATTTGCGCCAGCGGCGCTCTGATCTGCGGCGGGCACGTTTTGCACAGGCAATCTCATGAGTGAGCCAGGGGGTAGGGGGGCGGTCAAGTAAAAGACGGGTTGTGGCTGGAGCATGAATGTCCAAAAGATGGTGGAGAGTAGTATAGAATTCATCGGCAAGGTTATGTGACTTTTCAGAAAGGAGACGGGAGGCATCAGATGAAAATGTGGAGAGGTCGATAGATTTGAGATTGCGTCGAGTCACTGTGTGCGTGGTACGGGAAGGAGGAGAAATGTCAAGAGAACAGAGAATTGCAGAGTGGTCAGATGGAAGGGCTGAAGTTAGACGGGTAGAAAGAACTAAGCAGTTGTCAGCAGCTGAATTGTGGTGATCACGAGAAATGATCCAGTCAAGAATGTGACCTTTTTGATGGGTTGGTTCAGAAATGTGTTGAGTCATATTGTGATTGGACAGAGAGTTGATGATATGTCTTGTGTCATAACGGTGAGTGTTGTCATAGTGGACATTGATGTCACCTAGAATGATGAGATTTCCAGGTAAGAGGCAGTAGTGGTCAAGCAGTTGGTCAAAGTCAGAGAGAAACGTGGATGTGGTGAGTTTGTTGGCAGAGCTAGGTGGAGGTCGATAGACACAGGAGAAGGTGATGGGGTGAGGGGTGGATTGGAAGGATACTTCAACGTGCTCGAAAGAAGGATGGGAGAAAGGCAGAGACTGCGAGAAAGATAGGCGGGAATGGAGTGAGTCGTTGTAGAGGATGGCGATACCGCCACCTCGAGATGAGCGATTGAAAGAAGCAAGCCTGTAACCACTCGGAGTGAGGCTAGCATGTATAGGTTCGTGACCAAGGGGGTTAAGCCATGTCTGTGATAAAAGCAATGTCAACATGCTCATCTGCGATAAAGTCAGCAATGACTTCGGCTTTGCCATCCTTGCATGTTGACTGAGCATTAAAAAGGCATAGTTTTAGTTTATCACAGTCATATGGCGGTGGCTGAGGTGGCGACGAAGGCGGCACCGACGGGACAAAAGACGAAGGCGACACCAGCGGGGCAGAAGACGAAGGCAGCAACGACGGAAACAGAAGAAGAAGATAAAGGCAGCATCGGCAGGACAGAAGACGAGGGCAGCGCCGGCGGGACAGAAGACGAAGGCGGCACCGGCGGGACAGAAGGTGAAGACGGCACCGGCGGGACAGAAGTCACCAGCGGGACAGAAGGTGAAGGCGGTACTATCAGGATAGAAGGCGAAGGTGAAGATGGCAGAGGAGGAGACGAAGTTTGCAGCAGCGAGGTCGAAGGCAGGGGCAGTGGAGGAGACAAAGAAGCAGAAGAAGAAAAGTGGCGTCGGGCTGGCACAGCAGGAGGCAGGTTGTGCCAAAGACGGTGGAGACGTCCACCACGACAGGATCGCGCAGTGCGGGGCTTGCTACACAGCCCCATTGTACGTATTCGCTGGTAGACGCCTCCACCGAGGTAGCATTTGCTGTGTTTAAAAAGTGTCAGTCCAATTTGTTTAAGAAAGGACGGATCCATAATTGAGAGCCAGTCAGGAGAGGATGATGTTTGCAGATTGGTGTGTGGGTTGGTCAGTTCACAACAATTGAATAGAGAACAACGAAGGTTTGGGAGCTGTAGCGTTGGGCGAACACAGTAGGCTAAAATGTTAACACAGTTCACAGATTAAATGTCCGACCTGAGCGGCAGAATTAAAATGACGAAAAGTAGGCATACGAAACTCCAAAATCAGATTATCCGGTAAAATATTCAAAATTAAAAAAAAAAATTTACATCACCATTTGTCGGGACCCAAGAGGAATAAGCTGATATAAAATTCAATGCACAAAATCAAATAGAACCACGATAAAATCACTGTAAAATACCACACACACTTTTGCTGCCTGCTGGCGCGACATCTACTCACATGCGTTACGTGTGTTTTGTTGTTGTTGCTGTTCTAGAACACATCTCTTTGCTTGAATTAAATTTATGTTCATACATTTTTGTTCCTTTGAAATCAGTCACATCAACAAATGTTTTTATGCAAAAAGGAAACAAAATAATAATAATAATAATAATATAATAACAATGGTGATGATGATGATAATTGATAATGAGGTTTATAAGGCTCCGGATCGTGATACAAGAATCAACTGAAAGCGCGCATACTTACCGTTTGCCAAATCAATCACCCAGCAACGATCAAAACTCCAGGGCACAAATCACACGCACACCAGAAGGGGGAGGACAGGAGGGTAGTGGGGCAAAAGGGTGGACACGTAAGTGTCTTCAAGCTAGACTCAAAGGAAGACAGAGTATGTGACTGTCGAACAGACGGGGGAAGATGATTCCAGTTATATGGACCAGGCACAGGAAAGAAGGATGACTGACTGTGTGAACATTTGTATCGAGGAATTTGTAAACAAGCATATCAGAAGCAGAAGGGAGAGATCAGGCAAGGTTGTGCATTGGGAGGTGGTCACAGAATAATTAGGTGCAGTACCACTGATACACTTGTAGCATAACGTATTGATTTTGGTTGGAATTCTTTGAGAAACGGGCAAACAGTGCAGAAAATGAAGCAAGGGAGTGACATGATCGTGTCTATTTATGAAGGGTAAGACGAATCGCAGAATTCTGATTGCGCTGAAGGCATTCATTCAACAGAAAAAGCGGCAAGGCAACAGAGACTTACGATAATCGATGCAAGAAAAGGTAAGAGAACTCGCAAGTTTAGATGTTGCTGAAGTTGAAAGATTATAGCGAATAGAACTGAAACATTACATTTGACAGTACCATGATTGACAGATTTGGGTGATGAATTTCTGCATATAGAATTGAGGATCAAGAATAATGCCAAGGTTCTTAACTGAATCGGAAAATACATCTAGTTATATAAAACAAGCTTTTACGGTGGAAAGCTTGTGTTTTGTGCCAATGAGCATTGCTTCAGTCTTATCTCCATTCACTTGTAGCATATTCTTTATCATCCAGGTCTGGATCTCAGCATAACAGTCAGAGGTTTTGGAAACAAAGGTCGAAAGGTTTTCAGAAGTTGCGTTGTTGTAGAGCCGAGAGTCATCAGCATAAAAATGGTATTTGATATTTTGCTGACTGATAATATTGCCAGCTGATGAGGTGTAGACTGTGAAGAGGATTGGCCCAAGTAGAGAGCCTTGGGGAACACCATATCTAAGTTAAACGGTTGGGTTTTAGACCCGTTTACCACTTCTGACTAAAGGCGGTGAGATTGGTATGACATAAATCATGCAAAAGCACTTTCTTTGATTCCAAATATGTGCTGCAATCGACAAAGGAGGATTGGGTAACCAATGGTGTCAAAAGCAGCTGAAATATGTAAAAGAATATGTATGGAAATTCAGCCACAGTAAGCTGAAAGTAACAGATCATTCAAAATGTGAATAACAGCAGTTTCGGTGCTGTGGCCAGAACGGTAAGCTAACTGAAAAGGATAGTAAAGCTTGTTGGTTGAGAGATGATTATTCAGCTGTTTTAAAACCACTTTCTTAAGGAACTTGGAAAGAAAGGGAAGTTAGAGACAGGACGACAGTTTCTGAGAAAGCTGGGATCGAGATTGTTCTTTTTCAGTAGAGGTCGAACAATGGCTGTTTTTGAGAGAAGATGGGACAGATCGAGTAAGAAGAGAGGTGTTGATGATATACGTTATGACTTGGAGAAGTTCAGGAAGTAATTGTGAAGTTCACAACACTTGAATGGTATTCCTTTTAGGTGATCAGAGTTTCAGCAACTGGTTGAAATTCAGTGAGAAGGAGGCTTGTTAATGGAGGATCGGGAAGAGATGGGGGAAAAAGAGGTTTTGTCGAGCTTGGCTCGAGAAAACAAAGCTGTAGCGTTCAGTTGGCGAGCACATTCTGTTGTTATATTGATAAAATCTCTGTGCGGACGTAGACACACACACACACACACACACGCTCTCTCTGTCTGTCTATTCTGTCTGTCTTCTGTTTTCTCTCCTCCTTCTCTCTCTCTTTCATACATCATATACACACACACACACACATATATTATATTATATATAATATATATATTATTACACACCATGTATCATCTTTCTCATACGCGTATATCTATCTATCTACCTATCTATCTATTATCTATCTATCTATCTATCTATCTATCTATCTATCATCTATCTATCTAGCTATTAGCTATCTATGTGTATATATGTTTGTGTGTATATATATATGTATATATATATAATTATTATATGTGTGCATATATATATATTTATATATATATGTGTATGTGTGTATGTTATATTTATTATATATGTATGTATGTATGTATGTATTATGTATGTGTATGTATGTATGTATGTATGTATGTGCGTGAGTGTGCGCGCGACACACACACATAATAGAGAAAAAGGGGGTGGAGGTGAGAAATGTGGGTGCTGAACTACGTCCGTATATGTTTTTCCTTCAGCTAAAGTTCAAAATATGTATATACATCTGACGCAAGCGTGGATAGACGAACTTCACGAGTCATAAAAAATGCATCGTAATCCAACTCTCAGAACTTAACTAGGGCAAGAGAAAAAGAGAGACAGACAGACAGACAGGCAAACAAACACACAGGCAGAGATGAACGTTCCAATGCCAATAAAGCAAATACGAAAATCTCTAAACTTAGTATGTTAAGTTACACGAACGGACAAGAACATCCAGATATAGCAAGCCACAAGATCGGATGATATCATTATCGTAATATGATATGCATAATGATTAAAGTTCGAAATTCGAACTGATGTTGGTGCACGTGCGAGAGAGAGAGAGCGTTCGAGAGAGATCGTTTGAGAGAGAGAGAGAGAGAAGAGAGAGAGAGAGAGAGAGAGAGAGAGAGAGAGAGAGAGAGAGAGAGAGCGCAACACATCTACATTTTCGGTGATAAGAGATAACCATAACAAATTTAACACTTTTTGTCTGGCGAGAGACAGAAAGAAACAGAGAGAGAGAGAGAGAGAGAGAGAGAGGTGGGAGGGGGATGAGAAACAGAAAGACAAACTGATACAAAGGAAATTGAATGAGTTTTTTCTCTCATGGAAGTTTCCCAATGCAATACCGAGTACAGTCCCCGGATAGAAGAAGCACGTAGGGCACCATTCTTTTTTCTCTACCCTCCCTTGGTTGCATATATATTTGTCTACCTATGACAGTGGATCTGTCCTCAAAGATTTCTCAGGAAGAAGTCTTTTTGTTGCTATGCAACCGTTTACATAAGCTAGGTGCATGCTGACCTCAGGATCTCGACGGAACAATTGTATCGAAAGACTAGCGCGTTGACGATCAGTCTAAAGATCTTGTGGAGAATTTGGAAAGGGAGAGAAACATCCTCGTGCGAGCGGAAATCGACTTTGGTTTTCTCTCAACCTTGGAGGGTGTTTGAACCACTCTGCCATACACTTCACTCTCGAGGAAGTGGTAGAGAGCAGGAGAGAGACGGAGAGAAAAGCAGGAGGGAGGGAGAGAAAGAGAGAGAGAGAGAGAGACAGAGATGAGGAGGAGGAGAATGAAAGTTGGGAGCAAGAAGGAGAGAGGGAGAGAAAGAGGAGAGGGAGAAAGAGGACAGCAAGAGAAGTGGGGATAGAAGGATAGGAGAAAAGGAAGCGAGATAGGAGGAAAGAGAGGGAAATAGGGAGAGGGAAGAGAGAAAAATCGGGAGATGGGGAGAGAAAGAGAGAAGAGGAGAGAAACTAGGCGACAGCGCAAGAGAGGAAAGAGAGAGGGAGACATGGATGGGATACAGAACGGCAGACACAAAGAGAAGTAGAGAGACAGACAGACAGACAAACAGACAAACAGGAGGCAGGTAATGAAAAAAGAAAAGAGAGAAAAGGGAGGGGGAAGAGCAGGAGAAGAGATAATCAGTTCCTAAGGGAACTAAGCGATTTTTTGTACTGTTATTTTTTTTCTTTCATTTTTCCCAACAAGAAAATAAGTGTTTGGATGCCTGCACATTTTCCATGGCTAAGGGCCACGTTACAAGGAGGACAGCATTGTTTTACTTGTGTCTATTTTCATTATCCCCTTGTAAAAGAGAAGATGATGGAGAGATTAAGAGCGACTTTGGGCGATGCGTGCGAGCTGTGTGTGAAACCTCTCTCTCTCTCTTCCTCTCTCTCTGCGTGCGCGCACGTGTGTGTGTATCCGCGCGTGTATGTGTGTGTGTACGTGTGTGTTCTTGTGTGTTCTTGTGTACGCGTCTGTATTCTTGTGTGCGAGCGTGTTTGTAAAACAGAAATAGTAATTCAGAACAGTCTGAAGGTGTGCTTTGTGGGTATGCATTTATCTTTGTCTATCTGCCTGTCGGTTTGTCTGGTTGCCTCTGCCTGCCTGTCTGTCTGTCTGTCCTTCCCATTGCTTCTGTTGTTTTGAAATGCATATGGATTGGCTAAGGCAGATGGATATGGCCTCTACACTTATATGAACACTGTGGAAAAATAGTTTCATTTAATTTCATTTTATTTCTCTCAGCCTCTATCTGTCTAATTGTCTGTCCTCCGTCTGTCTGTCTGTCTGTCCGTCCGTTTGTCTGTCTGTCTGTCTCTCTTTCTCTCTCTCCTCTCTGCTCTCTATTTCTTTCTTTCTGAGTGCGCCCGTGTTCACATAAGAACAAGTGCGTGCGTGTATGAGATGCATGTATTTATCTCTTTCTCTGCCAGTTGATCAGGATTGTTTTCTTGCTGTTGTTATTTGTTTGTTTCTATATTTGTATATGTGCTTGTTTGTTTGTTTGTTTTCCCGATGATTTACTGTTTGTGTTTCCTGATTTTCGTCTAAGGCTTGATCTTGTAGAGTTGCAGAAGTAGAAAAACTAAACCGGCTGTCTTATCTGTGTGGTCACAGTCACGTTTTTCCCGATTACCGAGAAGCGAAGAGTATCAAGAGTTAGATGGTTTACTGGATAAGCCATAGCCCATTAGAATCAGAATGAGTATTCCTGTAAGTTCATAGACGTTTTGTTTTCAAGAGTAAACTGTTTTAAATATAAAAAAAAATAGGGCATTCCATTGTCAGTATTTTAGGGTGTTTTTTTTTGTGGCCATTCGATGAGGTAGACGTAAACATGGATGGCTGGATAAGTATAGAATTTTGCTTGTTTTACTAGGAGATGAGAGCGAGGGGGCCCTGCCATAGGGCTTGCACGGCGGTTGTTGGCCGGATCTGTGATACATTTTGGACGAGGTTTGGGGGTACTTTTTGATTAAAACTGTGAACTATTGAGGAGCTGCGAATGCATAAGTTTGGAAGTCTTAGCGCCAGGGTCTAGGTTACCGGACCTATATAAAATTTGCCCCAAATCATCACTTTTTTAAGAGTTTAAGAGGGTATGTGAACAGCGTTTGTTCAAATGTTTATGAAAATATTTACATTCTGTTTTCAGTGTTGCGACAGTCTGCTTTTGTTTATTTGTTGTTTTCTTTTAATGTCATAATGACACAGAAAGTATTCAAATCGTGTCTAACCCGAAACCATTAACTGTAAAATTAACGTTTTCACATTATGCCGATATTTCATAATGAACCATACCGTTATTCTAAAACAATTAAATCGAAGAGAGTAACGAAGTCATAAATTTCAAATAGTTCAAAAGACCATAATCTCAATTTTAACACAAGAAAATCCGTTAGAACGCACATTAATGTTAATCAGTGACACAAGAGAGGCGTGAATGTTCCGTGCAGTGTCATTTGTCAAGCACATAAAGAGATAACAACGACAGAAAGAGATGAATCTTTCAAGATGCTGGTCGTTTTGATTTAAGATCTCGGTGAATATTTCGCAGCTGAATAGTTAGTTAAATGAATTCATGACATTTCTGGAGAAAAGATAATTATGTTTAGGAGCATTAAGAAAGGGTGAATGATAGTGTTGCTCGTCATTTTGTTATATTCTAGTTGTTTTAGTTGTTTACATTAATTTCTTTCATTCCTCGTTTTTTTTAAGCTGCCATTTATATGAAAAAGGAACAGTTTCATATCGACCAGAAAGAACTCTGTATCTGTCTGTCTGTCTGTCTGTCTGTCCTGTCTGTCTCTCTCTCTCTCTCTCTCTCTCCACACACTCTCTCTGTCTGTCTGTCTATCTGTCTGTCTGTCTGTCTCTGTCTCTCTCTTTGTGTGTCTGTCTGCCTGTTCTGTCTGTCTCTGTCTGTGCACGCGATTGTGTGAGTGAGTGAGTGAGTGGTGTGTGTTGTGTGTGTGTGTGTTGTGTGTGTGTGTGTGTGTGTGTTGTGTGTGTGTGTGTGTGTGTGTGTGTGTGTGTGTGTGTGTGTGTGTGTGTGTGTGTGTGTGACAAAAACGTGTAAACAAGATTCTCTCTGTTGTCTCATGATGGATTTTTACCAAACTTGGGTCAAAAGCGTTGACCGCTGAGGGGTCCAAAATGCGTACGTTTGAAGAGATGATACCAAGACCAAGATCATAAGGACAAAAAAATATTGTGCCAAAAATCATCGCTTTTCCAGGAATGTGTAAACAGCTCTTTCTCGGGAACTTCTGACAATATCTACTCTGTTTTCACAGTTGTGACAGTCTGCTAATTGTCGTCGGCTCATGTCACGTTTTTTCCCCCATCTGATTCAACTCAGAGGTCACAGTGACCTTTCGAAATACAAACTTTGGATTTTTCTGTGATTGTTCTACGGAGATTGTTAAATGGAGTCACTAGCTTGTACTTTATTCCAGTTGTTTAGATTTATTTTTTTTCTTTTGTTCTGATTATGTTTCTTTTCTGTTTTCTATCTTGTATTTTTTTCTTTTTCTGTCTCTTTCTTTCTTTTCTTTTCTGTTCTTTCTTTCTGTCTGTCTTTCTTTCTGTCTGTCTGTCTGTCTGTCTGCCTTTCTTTCTTTCTTTCTGTCTCTCTGTCTCTCTGTCTGTCTTTCTTTCTTTCTTTCTTTCTTTCATATGCTTAGTAAGCTCAGTTGCTGTTTTTTGTGTCTGTACAACTGGTGTGTGGCATTTTGTTTGTAGAAGACTGCATTTACCTTGTCTGCTTGTGTGTTTTGTTTTGTATGCTTGTTTACATTAGTTATCTTCGTTATTAGCTTGTCTGTGGTATAGCGGTGTCTCACAGACAGACACAGAGAGAGGGGGGTAGACAGAGAAGGGAAGGGAGCGGGAGAGAGAATAGCGGAGGGAGAGAAAGAAAGAAAAAAGAAAGAAAGAGAGAGAGAGAGGCTCTGATGTATGAATGTATGTAGTTGTGTCTGTGTGTGTGTGTGTGTGTGTGTGTGTGTGTGTGTGTGTGTGTGTGTGGTCATGTGTGTGTGTGTGTGTATGTATGTATGTATGTATGTATGTATGTATGTATGTATGTATGTGTGTGTGTATGTGTGTGTGTATCTGTGTGTGTGTGCGCGCATGTGCGCGCGCGCGCACTCGCGCGTGTGTGTGTGTATGAACTTGAACACACTGATTTGCCATAAGAACCCTAAATAGGACAATGAGACAAGACTGGTTGTAGTAAGTTGACATAACAGTAAATGATTTCAAAAGTTAATGGTTTCACAGTTTGCGTTATCATGATAATAATGATCATCACGAATATAAATGCATGAGTCACATGCAATTTTCCCAAATGCATGCAATCAAACATATATCAAAACAAGTATTTGTAAATTTTCCTTTGGTGACACTTTAATATAGCAGAATACACTTAGAAGGACCGATTGTTGAGGGTTTTATATACATGTATATACATGTACACACACACACACACACACGCACACACACACACACACACACACACACACACATATATATATATATATATATATATATACATATATGTATATACATACATACATATATGTATATATGTGTATGTATACATGTATGTATATATACATATATCTTCTTCAGTCTTTTTCTTTAGATTACATCACTGGTTTGAATGTTATTGTTGTCGTTATTATTGTTCGTTTATATGTTGTTGTTTTTTTATATCCAGTACAATTATCCAGCAAATGAAGTTTATCTTCAATCACACATTAACTGTACATTTTGTGTGTTTGTGTGCGTGCGTGCGTGTGTGTATGTGTGTGTGTGTTCGGATGAATATGCATGCAAATACATGTGTGATGTGGCAGTCCTGTTTCTGTTTACAAGAAAATGTGCAAAAGAAATGAAAATGGAGTCCGTAGACAGAAACGGAGAAAGAGAAAGAGAGAGAGAGAGAGAGAGAGAGAGAGAGAGAGAGAGAGAGAGAGAGAGAGAGAGAGAGAGAGAGAGAAGAGAGAGAGAGATCAAATGAAAGTTGATTTTTCAACGGTATAGATATTAGCACGTAGGCTAACTTATATATCTGCCATTGCTAATCTGCTTAAATTAAAACAACTGGAAACAGGATATTGCAAGAGACTTTAATTAAATAAAAAAAAACAAAAGCACAAAGAGAGAAAGAAGAGAGAGAGAGAGAGAGAGAGAGAGAGAGAGAGAGAGAGAAGAGAGAGAGAGAGAGAGAGAGAAGCCGACGGATTGAAAGGGATGTAGATAAACAGACAGCCACTAACAACAGAGAACAGGAATGGAACAGGATTTAAATTTTTAAATTTAGAACTTGTGAACGTGGCCTAGAGGTTAGCGCAACAGAATTCTGACTGGGAGGTCTTGGAATTCGAAGGCCCCATCAGACCAAAATGTCATTGTGGGATTTTTCGGCTCCGACCGGCTCCTACCCGGAGTTCAACATGCTGTGCGCTCGTTGGGAAGACTGGGACCACCACAAAGTCGAACGAATCTCATCCACTTTACGGATGCATCATTAAGAGCGTGGCTCAAATTTCCTGATTAGCATCGCATGTGTCTGTATCTGTAGGGCCTGGTTGATGTCTGGATATAACATTTACGTTAGCGTAGAGGCTTGTCCTGCAGTCTTGATCCTCTGCTCTCAGGGAAACCTCAGTTTCGATGGGTATGGAGGAAAGTTGTTCAGCCGAAATGAGCGGCGCGGGAATAGTGACATAGGAGTTGTGCAGTACGTGAGGCTGTGGAAAGATAAATAAAAACAGAAAGTTTGATAATAGTAATGAATTCAGGACTTAACGTAACTGGAAGATGAACACCAGAAGGGAGCCATTGCTCACTGCTGAAGCGAATCGTCCCTTTCTTGTAGATCTGTGTGTGGTCCCAGCCTTACCAGTTGGGCCCGTACCTCACTTAGCTTTGAATTGTAAGCAGTCTAGTGCACATGCCCAGACTCATAACTTCCTCCCCCCACCCCCACCCACCCCTCCCTCACAATTCCACCGCACCACCACCACCACCACCTGCATCACCACCGCTGCAACAGCGTACAATCTGGTTCCGTAACTCTACATTTTACATAGCATGATCACTTGTTGCACAGTGTAGTTTTGATTAATTTCGTGGAGAAGGCTAGCTGATACAATTTTGTTTCAAAACAGTCATGGGTAGTAAACGGACCGTTGGGTTTGAATTGATTAGAAAACAAGTACATGAATCACAGTCATTTATGAATTGAAAAGAAGAATATTTAAGTTATATGTGGTTTTGTGTGTGTTTGGTTGGTTGGTTATTTTATTATTATTATTATTTGTGTGTGTGTGTGTGTGTGTGTGTGTGGTTGTGTGTGTGTGTGTGTGTGTGTGTGTGTGTGTGTGTGTGTGTGTGTGTGTGTGTGTGTGTGAGGTGTTTTTTGTTTTTGTTTTTGTTTTTGCTGTTTGGACGTTCGTCGTAAATAAATGATAAATAAATCATTGAGGTTAGTTGCTATTTTTGAAGTAATTATTGTGAGACATGTTAAATTAATCACAATAAGATATTATTACAACTGTTTAATAATTCTTCTTTTACCATTTATCCTGCTTCAGTAGTAGTATGAGAGAGAGAGTGAGAGAGAGAGAGAGAGAGAGAGAGAGAGAGAGAAGAGAAAGAGAGAGAGAGAAGAGAGAACATGCAGCATAATCTTTGTCCATCTAATCAAATTTTATCAAAAATTAGCAAGATTCCTCCGTCTATATCTTCCCAGTATGTGGGAAATGATTGACGTTCTGATTCTTCACACACACAGAAAAGAAATATGATTAAGCCAGCCTATTCACCATTCGAAAGAAAGGAAAAAATAAAGAAAAATATCTGTACTACTATCCTCCCGCCTTTCATTTCGGCTGCCCAGTAAACACATCACAAACCGAGGTTCATTCTGCCACAGTGTCAGTGCCAGCAAGTTCACGAGGGCTATCAATATCATGTTGCCGTGTAGACCTATCACCTCTAAAGATTGCGCTACTACCGAATCACATCGGTAGAATTCAGTAGATCTTGTTTGCGATCCGTGTAGTCGTACTTAGAACTACTTTCCCATTCTTGTTTTGATAGATCGTACTGAGATTTACTATAGTGGTCCTTCTACTGACGATGACCATGACGCAGTCTCGAAGCTAAACAGGTTGGTTCTTTTGTTAGAGCCATGGGCGCCACACAGTTCATGTCTTTGTTAGAGCCATGGGCTCAACAGTTCATGTCATTTGTTAGAGCAATGGATTCCACAGTTCATGTCTTTGTTAGTGATGGATTGCACAGTTCATGTCTTTGTTAGCATGGACCACACAGGTCATGTCTTTGTTAGAGGCATTGATTCCACAGGTCATGTCTTTGTTAGAGCCATGGATCCCACAGTTCATGTCTTTGTTAGAGAGCCATGGGCTCAACAGTTCATATCTTTGTTGGAGCCATGGACTGCATAGTTCATGTCTTTGTTAGTCATGGACACCACAGCTCATGTCTTTGTTAGAGCCATGGACCCCATAGTTCATGTCTTTGTTAGAGCCGTTAACCCCACAGTTCATGTCTTTGTTAGAGCCATGGACTGCACAGTTCATGTCTGTGTTAGAGCCGTGGACCCCACAGTTCACGTTTTTGTTAGAACCGTGAACCACACAGTTCATTTCTTTGTTAGAGCCATGAACCCACAGTTCATGTCTTTGTTAGAGCCGTGAACTCCACAGTTCATGTCTTTGTTAGAAGCCATGAACCCACAGTTCATGTCTTTGTTAGAGCCATGAACCCACAGTTCATGTCTTTGTTAGAGCCGTGAACCCCACAGTTCATGTCTTTGTTAGAGCCATGAACCCCACAGTTCATGTCTTTGTTAGAGCCATGAACCCCACATTTCATGTCTTTGTTAGAGCCGTGAACCCCACAGTTCATGTCTTTGTTAGAGCCATGAACCCACAGTTCATGTCTTTGTTAGAGCCATGAACCCACAGTTCATGTCTTTGTTAGAGCCATGAACTCCACAGTTCATGTCTTTGTTGAGCGTGAACCCCACAGTTCATGTCTTTGTTAGAGCCATGAACCCCACAGTTCATGTCTTTGTTAGAGCCATGAACTCCACAGTTCATGTCTTTGTTAGGGTTAGGGTTCATAGGTCTTTTTATATTCTTCCTCCCATTTCAAGACTTTATAAGCCCATAAGATTTTGTGCAGGTTCAGGGAGTCTGCCCAATATTTGTTGGCAGATTTGGGTGGAGCACATATGGAATTGTCCGAGTGCGCTGAATCCTTCGTAAGCAATATCCAAACAGATTCCCTCCACCTGGATAGGAGAACGCCACTTTGCTCTTCCAACATCATCACAGATGGGAAGATCTTGACGTGAATGAAGTTTGCTTATGCACGATGAACACCTCAGGTGTCTGTGTGTGTCGGACCCGGTTCTGGTTCATATTTCTTAGAGCCCAGCCGACTATAGAGCCATATCAGGGCTAACACCACGTTAAAAACGACACCCAGTTTATGTGAAACACACACACACACGCACGCACGCACACACGCACGCACGCACGCACGCATGCACACACACACACACACGCACACACACACACACAAGGCCTGACTGACGCCAGGACAGGATAAGAAATTATTATGAACAGGATATGAACTGATTATGAAAAAGGAGATTCCAGTGCAGCCATGTCACCTCACGAAGTTCCAATCAAGAATGGAACTTTATAGCTTTATGATTATCATCCCCAGTCTCATACATCACCACAACATTGTACCAGATTCTATGGCCACTGACGCGTTCAGAAAAATCAGACAGATTAAGGATTCCTTCGCATGCACAGAAGCGGCAAGAGATCGCTATTGAGATAATCATCAGAGCAGGACATGAAACACCATAGAGATTTGACTTTTTTTTTTTTTTTTTTAAATTTTTTTTTACAATGCTATATTGATTGAAGAGGGAGATGGTGATAATGTTGTACAGTTCAGTCTGGTTTTGAGGCTGCGTGACCGAGTGCATTCTACGCTTCCTTAATAATTCTGGCGTCAACATGGCCGGAAAGATACAGACAGCATCTGTCTGCGATATCGTTGGGAAATTTGAGCAACATCTCTGAAATCACGCCGTGAAATGATTGACACTTGAACGGTCCCAGTCTTCCAAGATGAGACCATAGCACACCTAATTCTGGTTTTAAACCGACCAAAAAATCTTGGGGCGGATTTTCTAATTCGAAACTTTATGATTAATCATTAGTCCGATTCGCTAGCCATTTGGACTGCTTAGCTGGTTTCTGTCTTTCTTTCTTTCCTTTCTTTCTTCTGTTTTTTTTTTTTCTTCCCTCGTGCCATATTGTCTTTCTTCTATTTAACGCTGATATGACCATATTCCGTTTATTCCTTGCCTCTGTTCGTTTGCTCGGTTTCTTTTCTTTTCTTTTTTTCCGTTCTTTGTTACATAGATCTCATTTACAGATCTATCTATCTATCTATCTATCTATCTATCTATCTATCTATCTATCTATCTATCTGTCTGTCTGTCTGTCTATCTGTCTGTCTATCTATCTATCTATCTGTTTATCTATCAATCTATCTATCTGTCTGTCTATCTGTCTATCTATCTGTCTGTCTATCTATCTATGAATCTATCTGTCTAACTATATATCTATCTGTGTCTGTCTGTCTGTCTATATCTGTTTGTCTGTCTGTCCTCTTTCTATCTGTCCATCTCTCTGTCTCTGTTTCTGTCTCTCTGTGTCTGTCCGTCCGTCTGTCTGTCTGACTGTCGGTCTGTTTGTCGGTCTCTCTGTGTCAGTATTTGTCTGTTTGTCTAGTCTTTCCTTCTTTCTGACTTACGGACAGAGACACAGGCAGACATACAGAGACAGACAGACAGTATCTCTGTCCGTGTGTCTGCTTTTCTATCATTCATTGATTCATGTGTTTTATTATCCTCTGTTTCTCTCTGGCTTTCTGTCTCTGTCTCTCTACCTGTATGTTTGTCTCTTCTCTCTCTCTCTGTTTCTCTCTCTCTCTCTCTTGTGCTCTGTGTTGTGGTGTGTGTGGTGTGTGTGTGTGTGTGTGTGTGTGTGTTGTGTGTGTGTGTGTGTGTGTGTGTGTGTGTGTGTGTGTGTGTTCCCAGGTAAAATGACCCTTGGTCGCAAATTTCAGTCGACTGAGACGCAGTAGCTATGATAAATGAGGTTTTTGAACTCTACCCTGAAAACGCCGGACGTACATTACTTAATTTGTACCTACACGGACCTGTTTCTGCTGCTGTCTACAAAACCTGTCATTTACAACCAGACCGAGAACCTATGGGGCTGGCTGGAAAATTGCACAGTCCATTTCTTTGAAGACCATTCGCCAGAGTAAGTTCAGTCACAAAAAGCGTGGAATAAAAATTGTGAGGATAAAAAAATGCAAGCACGAAGTTTGAATTCAGGTGACTTTTAGGCCGTAAGGTAAGCTAGGTAAAGGTTGTGCCATAACCTTTCGATGGGAGTGAGGGTACTGGGAAGAAACTTCAACTTGTCTCGTGGCAAACATGCGAGCGTTGCCCGTCTCTTATCCCTTGTTGATTTCCCTTTCCCAACCCTGAACAGGTCAGGCACCCATTCACAGCTGGGTTGATTTGGAGGACACACGCAAAATGTATCTCTCGGACCCGTGTAGAGCGGAGAATACCGTTTGCAATCTTCATAGCCGAACAAACAAGAACATGAAACATAAACGTTCATTTTATTAACGAAACAAGGTTTTGGCCAAATGTCATTTACCTTGGTTTACACATTTACTTACAAAAGTATACGCCAAACCTTTCTCTTAGGTTATTCCGTTATTTTAAGTATTCATATAATAGACTGTTTTTGAGTACGAACGTTGTTTTGGAGAACATTTTCGCTTTCATTTCTTTCGTATCAAATTTGAAGCCCAAGGATTGAAATGTACCCCTATACCCCTAGTAGACTGGATAAGATATGGTGTTTGTTCAAGAGACGTTCATTGAAGTCGTACAATTTCTCATCGGCGCCACCCAAACCTCTTAGTAATCACCAGACAGATTCCGTGATCGTGCGCACAAAACACTTATGTGCTGGCGATGTCTCAGAATGGGTAGGAGAAGGAGGGACGTATGAAACAGTAAGCTAACACTACAATAATGATTGAAGCATTAAGATCGGCAATGAACTGACTTTGCTTACTTTGAAGCTCCCGCATCGTGCAAAACATGAGGCAGCCAGAACACCCCAACGGGCTCGGTCAGCAGAGAGTCTCAAGGCGTCATCCCTGGGTATGTCCATCAGTTTTAGGATTTTATCAATCATTTGGTGTCAGTTCATGTTTGGTCTTTCCTTCCTGAGGTATCGTCTGGGTACCAGTTCAGGACTTTGTTCGCAGATCTGGCCAACTAAATCGATGCTTGAAAATGATGTTGTTGACTGGAATCTCTTTGCTGCTTGACTTTACTTCATCGTTTGTCACAAAGTCTTTCCATTTGATGCCCAAGATTTTGCGTAGGTTCTTTAGATCAAAGGAGTCAAGCTTCTTCTCCTGGCTTGTTTTCAGGTGTCATGTTTTGCAGCTGTATAGCTAACATGGCAGAACATTGGAAATGTAGAACCACAGTTGTGGTTGAGAGATTTTCTTCGTTCCAGATTGTTGACACTGGTTGAATGGTGCCGTTGTTTTGCCCATCCGACAGTTCAGTCCTTTAGTCATGTCGCTTTAGCAGGACAGTTTTTATGCTACTAGGGCGCACGATTGAACTGAAGACACCGGATCTTAAATGCACAGTGACATCAAAAGAACCGGCCAGTCTGTATCTATTGACAGAGGTTGGGTGATGTTGACGGAATGTAGCTTATGAAGTTGAGATGTGGTCTTTGTGTTAAGAAGAAACACCCGAGGGTGAACAGAAGTGCCTATCACTGACATCACTGACCGGTTAACCACCCCTTGGTGGCCATCTCCCGACGCCACGCCGTAGCCATTTCTCCAAGCAAAGGGGGGCTGTCCATTCTGCTTTGCTTTTTGATTACTCTTGAAATACAGTCTCTTCCTTTTTGTTGTTTCATCGGCCTTCCCTTAAAAAGTACAGCTTTCATATTCACAAGATGGATACTCTCTGTCCGTGTGTGTGTGTGTGTGTGTGTGTGTGTGTGTGTGTGTGTGTGTGTTGTGTGTGTGTTTGTGTGTGCGCGTGCACGCGCGAGCGTGTGTGTGTATGTGTGTGTTTCTCCTTCTGTCTTTCTCTTCTTAATGAATGAAAGTAGTAGAATTGATGATTCCTAAATGTTTTAGACTTTGCTCTCTCTCTCAGTCTCTCTGTGTCTCTGTCTCTGTCTCTGTCTGTCTATCTGTCTGTCTGTCTGTCTGTCTGTCTGTCTCTCTCTCTCTCTCTCTCTCTCTCTCTCTCTCTCTTTCTCTCTCTCTCCTTGCGTGCATTTGTGCATGCATGTGTTTGTTAGACTGTCGTATATCTCAGCCTGCTTTTTGCAAAACTAGTGCAAGCGGTTTGGTGCCAAAGCATTTGGCAATCTAAATGTCACATTACAAGCACAAAACATATCAGTTTACGCTTCTCGTGTAGCGTCTTTCAGGTTTGTTTATTTGCTTGTTGTTTTGCATTCCGATTTGTCTCTGATGCCTGTATGCACGTTGTTGTGCCCACACTGTCACAATGTGCAGGTGATACATTGCTGCACAGTCTGCATACAAGATGGCCCTGGAGATGAGAATAATTCCCACCCCACCGTTTATCCCTCAGGCAGAGGTGTCTGGGTGGATCGAACCCAGGGCTTTCCAGGTGGAAGTCCTGTGTTCACCCACTCACTATCGTGTCCGTCTTTTCTTTCTGTCAAAGCCTGTTGATGAAAGAATAACTACGATCGACCACAGTTGACTCTGGCTGTCTGTCTGTCTGTCTGTCTCTGTCTGTCTGTCTGTCTCTCTCTCTGTCTGTCTCTGTCTGTCTGTCTCTCTCGCTCTGTCTGTCTGTCTGTCTCTGTCTCTCTCTTCTCTGTCTCGCTCTCTCTCTCTCTCTCTCTCTCTGTTTCTCTTTCTCTTTCTCTCTCTCTCTCTCTCTCTCTCTCTCTCTCTCTCTCTCTCTCTCTCTCTCTGTCCTGTCCCTCCTCTTTCTTTCACACAATCAAACGCACGCTCACTCACATTCACAATATGTTAGATGAGAACAAGCACGATCAGAATCCTCTGAAGTAATGTCGCAGCGCTGAATCTTCTCCGGTGAGTCGCCCACCAGCCCTCTTGACATCACTAGTTTTCTGGCACTATGGCTATGACCGAATGAACTTAGATTGGGTAATATTGTTGTGGAGCATTATGAACGGAATCCGCACAGTACCAGTAAAGCGGCTCGGAAAATTGGGCAAGGAGAATTTGGGGGAGAGGAGAGGGGCGTGCATAGATTGTTATTAGAACGAAAATTCGATCAGTAGTCTGTTGTGCTAACCATCCGTCACTTTTACTGACCATGTTTTCATTTGTTTTTATTTCATATAGTTCATTTCGGTGTATTTGAGCTCTTCGTTCAATCTGTATTTCTCTCTGCCGAAGATGGAGATTCGTTTTCTTTTCACAGTATTGTTTATTTGTTGTGTTCTTTGATTTTTCCAGTATTTTACCGTACTGAATTTTAAAAAAAAGATTAACAATCTTTTTCAGTTTGACATTACTGTTTCGCTTTTACGCAAACTAATTATTTCTGCCCATTTTTGTCGTTCAGTTTGTGAAACCTAATCGATTTCCGAAACCAATTGCATTCGGAACAAGAGCTATTGAAACATCACAAAATCCATGTGCAGAAGTTGTTATGTTTTTTTTTCCTGTTGTTGTTGTTGATGATGATGCCGGTTTCATATCATATTACAGTTAAAAGTATAATCAGTCTGGCAGAACTGTCTTTTGCAGGCTTCTTGGAAAGCTTTTTGAACACTAGAAATCATGCTTTGTAAACAGATGACGAAGAAGAAGAAGAGAAGAAGAAAAAGAAGAGGAAGAAGAAGAAGAAGAAGAAGAAGAAGAAGAAGAAGATGAAGATGATGATGACCTAGTAGTAATAAAACTAAATTTGGTTTTATGCCCATTGGTGAAAAACAAACACTAGAATTCTTTCTGTACAGCTGTTATCTGCTCCCCTATTCGTCGATGACCATACATCTTCAGCTCAAAGGAGACAGCTTTACCACAGCCTCAGCGATGACAAATATGGGTGATGTACAAGAAGGCTTCTATGAAGAGTTAAGATGTCTCACTGCCACAGTCAACTGCAAGGACGAACTAGTCTTTGTCGAAGACTTTTAACGCTCGTGTGGCAGAAGACTATACCACTTAGCCAAATGTTCCTGGCCTCCACGTCGCTTGCAAGTACAACTTCGTGTGGGCTGACGTTGTTGTCACTGTGTGCTCAGTATGAGCTCACCATCACCTGTATCCTCTTTTAGCAGAAGGACAAATTGAAGAATACGTAGATGTACCCACTCTTTAAGCAGTGGCACATTCTAGATATATCATCATGCGACAGAAGGACGGAAAAGTACTCACTACATATCACACGCTGCATGACTGGACCTGGCGGTTGGTCTGACCATCTATTATTACAAAGCAAGGTGAATAGCCAGATAGTTGGGAAACCCAAGGCAACTAGGGTCAAATCTTTGCTGAAGCTGAGCGTCGCCTATTTGTATACAAATTTGAACGCTGTCTAAAGGAAGCTACATAAATGATATCAGTTCGACGTTCAGCAAATTTGCTGACGAATTCCACAATATTCGCATAGAAAATCTTAGCGACAAGGCCTGTCAGAAAACATTAGAATACCAGCAAACAAAATAACTTGCTCAGAAAAAAAACTTAAGAAGACGAAAAAAAAACAAACAAACAAACAAACAAACAAAAAAACCAATAGTGGGAGTGAGAGCTGCAGAACTTCAGACAGGGGTTGATATCAATGACATGAAAACAGTCCATGATCTACTCCGCATATCGTCCGAACCAAAGGCTAAGTTCCCATCCGTATCTCCGACCACTGGTGGCCGAGAAAAATGATATATTATCACGTTTGACTAGGCATCTTAACACACTGCTGAACAGAGACTCTGATGATATCTGATGACACCATCATTGCACTCCCTCAGATACCAGTAAAGGAAATTTTGGCAGGTCCACCTTCCAATGCAGAGATTGCCAAAGCTTTGAAGCAAACCACGCCTGGGAAAGCACCAGGAGTTGATAGGATCTCTGCAGACAGCTGCAGAGAAGCTGACAACTCTATACACGTCTATCTAACAGAAAAAAGTGTCTCAAACCTTTAGGGAGGCTACGATTTTCCACAGTTACAAGAGGAAGGGCAACAAGACATGCGGTAATAATCGCGGGATATCCCGCTTGCGGGGAATTGCGGGGAAGATCCTTACCAGACTCATTCTTGACAGGGTCATCGCCCATGTAGACAGGCCATCTTTTGTGAATGACATTGTGGTTTCGCAGTAAAAGATATACAAGGGCATGGTGTTTACCGTTCGCCAGTTGCAAGTGAAGTGTCAGAAACAAAACCAGGAGCTTCACATGGCATTTATAGATCAGACCAAGAGAGAAGATTCTACGAAAGTTTGGTTGCCCTCAGAAACGTGTCTCTTTGACCGCTTCCTTTCTAAACGGCATGCTGGCCATGGTGCAAGAAAATGGAGAGGACTTAAAATGTTTCCCAATGCAGATCGAAGTGACGTACCTATGTGTCGAAGCTTCCACAATCTTTTCCATTCTGTTTGCTGAAACACAGCGATACATTCAGAGAAATAACTGCGGTGTTTACTTATAGTTTCTTTTAAGTGGAGAACCCTTCGGCCTGCGGAGATTTCGAGCCAAGACCAAAGTGCTGAAAGTTGTCCCGCGGGAATTCCTCTCCGTAGATAGCTGCGTGCTTGCTTCGTACTTACACGAGAACATTTTAATGCTTTATTGACCAGCTTGCTACTGCATAGGAGCCCTTAAAACTTCATAATTAACCTCAGCAAAACAGAAACTATGTTTCAGCCAACACCATATCAGAATTTTTGCGCTTGTTCATCTCCGATTATAATCAACAACCAAAAAAGATCAAGACTAGACATGTTCGGCTACTTTGGTAGTAAAATGGGCATCAATGGGTTTCTTGGTGTAGAGATTTTGGTAAGACAAAAACGTCAGGCTTACCACAAAAATGCTATGTACAGAGCAGTAGTCCTAAAAAGCAGGAGTCTTGAGCGCTCTGTTATGTTGCTGCAAGACCTGGACTACCTATTGGACAACACGTCTGACAGCAGTTTCACCAAACATGTCCACGAAAGATCTGCACCATCACGTGGCAAGGTCGACAATCCAGCATCAAGGTTCCTAACGAGTGTGGCTTGCCATGCATTGAATATCTACCCATTTAGCGCCAGCTTCGCTGGACAGGACACGTTGTCCGTATGGAAGACAATCGCATCTCAAAGATGCTTCTGTAAATAACAAGGACACCGGGCAAAATCATATTTGAAAAGCGCAGAACAGCTGCTATTTAACAGGGAGAAGAGTAGCAGAATGGTTCAGACGTTCACCTGCCAATAACTAAACGCGAGCTTCCAGCGTTCGCTCCCCGTAGAGGCCCGACTTTTTTTCCTCTGTTTGACCGGAAAATCGAACTGAACGTCGATTGTATCCATGTAGCTTCTGGCTGCGCACGCTTAAGATCCCACGGCAGTTGAAAATCGTGAAGAGCAAGACATTGCCCGGCCATCTTGATATAAAACATTGGAGAGATAGTTTGATTTCCCAGGTCCCATCCCTTGAAGAACAATTAGCCTTCTAGCCTCTCTGAAGTCTTGGTTAAAAAATGTGAATATGAATATGAATTTGAAGTAAAGGAGAGGGGATGGGCGCCGCCCCAGGAAAAGTTGAGGTCTTTGCCACCTCACTCCGCTAAGACCCATAGGTTATGAAACGATCTAGGTAGGACCTCAGGACCTGGCCGGCTCATGGCTTTATGTGCAAGCTTAAGGCTTGTACCGTGATTATTCTGGATCTTCTCCATCACATGGCACCTGTGACGTTAGTGCGTATGGAATTCATTCCAGCACGGAGACGACATCTTGAGAAACTGAAACGGAAACTTTAACTGCTGGCAGAAGCAGAACTCAGGGCCGCAAGACTTCTTCCGATTCAAGACGTGTGGAAGTACATGTGTCTGCAGAACTGGTTTTCTGGCTCAATCAAGCGCTGGCATCACTTCGGACAGACCGCTGAGTTCAACTATATTCATTCTTGTGTCATCTTTAGCTGTTTCATATCGTACTGAAAAAACAAGCCGTTTAAATGTATGTATCCGAAAGACTAGGTCAACATTGCAGACAAAACACACAAACAGGCAGACGATATGAAGCAAGCAAGCAAGCAAGCAAGCAAGCAAGCAAGCAAGCAAGCACACACTCACACGCACACACACGCCCCACACTCACCCACACACTCTCTCTGTCTCTGTACCAGAATGGGCAGATTTTCAGAAAGGTTTCTCTATCCAATTTCCCTCTCTCTCTTTTTTAAATTTTTTAAATTATTTTCTTTTCTCATTTCTCTTTCTTTCTCTGTCTGTTTATTTATTTATTTATCTAAGGGAGAGCATACAGGAGTGGGACGTGGGGAGAGAGGGTGTTTGTTTTGACACTGGTTAGCTATAGTTAGTTCTCTTTTGTGTGTTTGTTATGCGTCCCACATACAAAAGGGGAAACACAACAACATAAGCTTAGGAACTGTGGCAAGTATCTGCGAACGCATTAGTGGCAACGGATGCATAAACATACAACAAGGACAGAGTGTTAACGCTTTGACTCCTCATTCTATCAACCAGCTTTCTAAACCTGTGCCTCCCTAGCCCTATTAACCACTTCCTAACCCTTTCACTCCCGCCAGTTTCCTAACCCTTTGACTCCCTCACACTATCAGTTAGCTAAACTTTGCACCCACTGTCAGCCAGATTCTAACCTTTAACTCCTAACGTACCACCCACTTCAGCACTTTCTTCAACCTTATCCATTAGCTTCCGTACTTTTTCAGTCCTTGACAAGTTGGTAACCATTTTATTCCCTCACCCTATCCACCAGCTTCCTTACCTCTTCCGGTACCCTACCCTATCCACCAGCTTCTTACCTCTTTCATTCCTTCACCCTATCCATCAGCTTTCCTCCCTTGTTCACTCCCTCACCCTATCCACCAGCTTCCTTACCCATTCCAGTCCCCACCAGCTTCTTACCTCTTTCACTCCTCACCCTATCCACCAGCTTCCCTAACCGTTTCACTCCCTCACTTTGTCTACCAGCTTCCCTAGTCCTTTCACATCCTCGTCCTATCCACCAGCTTCCTAATCGTTCCGTCACTAACCCTATTCATCAGATTCCACCAGATTCCTTGACATTTTCGTACCTCACCTATCCACCCGCTTCTTAACCCCTTCATTCCCTCACCCTGTCCACCAGCATTCTTCCCCTTTATTGTCTCGTCCTATCCACCAGCTTTCTAACTCTTACATTCCCTCACCTCTATCCATCACCGTTCTAATTCTTTCACACATTGTCCATCAGTTTTTAACGCTTTCATCCCTCACCCTATCCACCAGCTTCCTAACATTTCACTGCCTCACTTTATCTACCAGCTTTTCGACTCTTTCATTCGTTCACCCTATCAGCTTTTTGTGACCCTATCACTCCTGTACCTATCTACCAGCTTCCACAAGAAAGGAAAAAGAATGAGATGCGAAGGAAAGGAACAAAGCGTGATCGTTTTGTGTTGTGTGTGTGTGTGTGTGTGTGTGTGTTGTGTGTGTGTGTGTGTGTGTGTGTGTGTGGGTTGTGTGTGGGTGTGTGTGGTGTGTGTGCGAGGGAATGAAAGGGTTAACAGCAGCAGCAGGAGGGCGAGTGTTGATCTCCCGAACGGAATAGAAATATGTATGAAAGAGAAAGAATGGGCTGGAACATTTGAGAAACAGTATGCTTAAAGGGGAGGAAAATGCCATCAACAACAATTAAGCAGCAGAAGAAACAACAGCAATAACAACTAGTTCTTGACTTCATTATCATGTCGGTTACAATCGCAAAAACCTTTCTATCACTGTCGTCATCATCAACAACCAGTAACAGCGGCAGCAGCAGCAGCAGCAGCAACAACAACAACAACAACAACAACAACAACAAAAACAAGAAAAAGAAGAAGAAGAACAACAACAAAAACAACAACATCAATAACAGAACAACTACGACAAAAATAATTAGCATGAGTAACGGCTACAATAAAGACAAAGCAAATTGAATACATAATTTCGAAGGAACCCATTATGCAGCCGAGGAACTTATAACTCGGTGAGAGGAACCGGCATCTCCGGCCTCTTTGCAAATTCTAAAGAACTATGGAAACAGTAGACCGACAATATTGCCTAATGGACATAGAAACCATTTGCTAAGACTCAGGCTTTGACACACAACCAACAGAGCTGGAAGATTCTGATGAACATTTCGCTAGTGCGGCGCCACAATGACTAAAAAACAAACAAACAAAAACAAAAAAAAACAAAACAAAAAAACAAACAAACAAACAAAAAAACCTGCGAGCTTTGGCAAAGGATTTCCATTTATCATTCCTTTTACTGCTATTAGTTTTACCTGTACTACTTCTATTACTTCAGCTCTAGTGCTTATGCTTATTACAAAAAGAAGGATAAGCAGACGAAAGAAAAAAAGAAAAAAAAAAAAGAAAAGAAGGAGGAGGAGGAGAGAAGAAGAAGGAGCTGAAGGAGAAGCTGAAGAAGAAGAATCAGAGGAAAGAACTAGAAGAAGAAGGCCAACAACAACAACATCGACATCACCATCAACAGCAGCAGCAATGATAACTTCTGTTATCAACACAAATTGCCGGTGCTGCTGCTGCTGATGATACCAAAGGTCTTGGCAGTCAGGCTGCCATTTCTGAATTGCTCACAGTAAATGCTTTTGACTCTACTGAGGTAAAATATAGACGTTGCGCTATTAGTACACACAAAGAAAATTAAAATTACAATGACGCCATAATTGGTGTAATTGCTTGACGTCATTGAAAATGTGATGTAACCAACTGCACGTCCGAAAAAATGGAACCTAGCATAAAGCAACTCAGATGCTGTGTCTTCTTCACAAGGCTTGACCTCTGAAAACGATCTTGTCAAAGTCATGCCAATTTGACAGCTATGTGTGGCGACAAGTGTGTGTCACAGGGATAGTTTGCCGCTGGATTGATAGTTTTAAACGAGTAAAACCCGACTTGAAAGACAAATATCGATGTGGACGGCCAGGAGTGGTCCGAACGAGCAAACTGTTCAGCTTCTGAAGAAAATATTCAAGAAATCCGCATATTTCAGTTCGTGAAATAAGTTAAACTTACTATGTTTCATATGGTACATTTGGAGAAATCATGTCGTATGATCATGAGATGTGACAGTGACTTCCAGATGACTGACTTACTCATTTTCTGGCAGAGGAACAGAAAAAACAAAGAATGTTCAGCATTCTGAGCAATTGATTAAAATGTTTGGACCAGAGGGCCCCAAACAACTACGTGGCATAATCACAGATGATGAAATTTGGATCACTTTCTGTGGCATCCCGAACAAAAGGTCCAATCAAATGTAATGAGTACTAGTGACGAAAGACAAGTTGTACTAAGACCTGGATTTCAAAGCTGGAAGAGGTTTTTATCGATTTTCTTCAACTCCCAAAACTCAATAGCGGTCGACACTTTGCCTGGAAAGTCTGCTCTTTTACTGTAGGATATCATGTAGGAATGTTTTAGTTGAAGTTATGCAGTCCACCCATGAACAACATCCGAATGTGGTACCAGCAAAATGCTCATTCTACAAGACAAAGCAAGTGTTTACCAAGCCAAGATCACTGTGGCATATTTACAATATCAATCCATTCATATCGTTCCTTACCCACCCTACCGACCTGACTAGGCCCCATGCGACTGATGTTGTTTCTCCTTCTAAAGGAAAACCTGGCTAACAAGAAGTTGTCAAGAATACAAGACGTGGGAAAAGCAGTGAAATCACAGCTTGCTACTTTATCTCAACCAAAGTGTTAAAACTCGAATGTTTTTTGGCTGAGACGTTGAAACGCTGCATGTAGAGGGAAGGAGAATATTGCGAAAGGCTAGAAAATGTTACGTACAGTGGACTTCCTATTTTGTTTTACGACGTGACAAAACCTTTGGATCAGCCCTTGTATTGCAAACAAAGCGGCGACAACAACGACGGCAATAACTTGTGCATCGACAACAACAGCTCTAACCACGGCTTTCGGCACTGCTATCACCGTCGCCAACAACTATCATTATATGCATGAGTTTAACATTCAGTCAACTCATGAGAAATCAACAGTTTCCTGAGACACACACATCGTCTGACTCTTAATAGTCACTATATATAACATAGTACAACCATATCGGGCACGAAGGGGTCTCGACTCCTCAAACCACTCCTTCTCATAGGCTTATAATAACAGGTGGGTTTGGACCGAACAGTGCCCCTAAAGCACACCTTCTATTAGTCCTAGCAGGCTTGTACGGTAGTAGCAGTAGTAAAAATACTCAGCCAGCTTGAGTGCTATATACATAGGAACGTAGTAAATTGACAAAAAAACAAACAAACAAAAAAACCGAGCACGCTTTGTTCCTTTCCTTCGCATCTCATTCTTTTTTCTTTCTTTCTTCTTATTTTTCATTTCTTTCTAGAGAAGGACAAAGCAAAGTAACAAAATTCAGATGACTTTTTTCTTTCTTTTCTCTTTCTCTTTTCTGTCTTTTCTTCTCTCATTCATTGTTTTCTTCCTTTCTTTTTACGGAAAAATAGATTAAATTGATGAAATACAGTGACCTTTTCTTCCTTTCATTCTTTTTCGTGAGGAACAAAAAATTGACCAAAAAAAATGAGGAAGCGATTCGTTCTTTTCATGTGTAAGGCTAAAACTTAACTGATGAAAAATTGAGAGTGCCTTAAGATCTGTTTTGGTTTCTTTTTTTTTATGTCTGTGTGCAACGGGTCAAAGTACACTGACTAAAATTTGATACAGGCTTTTTTTTTTCGTGTCAAGCTTCTGCCAGAATGTTACATTTACCGTGCAATCTCACTAAAATCATCGTTATCAAGTGACGCCCACCAGTGACCGTAATTCAAGGACAACATCCCAATATACTCTGATGTTAAAGTCGACAGAATCTGACTGCATGTCGTTAATAAAGTGTAGCTTCTGTTCAGTAGCTTTATGTGACTAAAACTATACGGTTGGCATCTGTGCGAGCGCCGCGCGCACACACAACACATACACATGCACACACACAACACCCCCCCCCCACACACACACACACATACACACAAGGAACAGTGAGTGAGTGAGTGGGGAGATATATATATATATATATATATATATATATATATATATAATGTGCTTATATGGTGTGTGGCACAGCTAGCTGATCGTGAAACAGAAAACCGAATATGTTACTCTGCTTTGAGGCAGTTAACCGTCTAGTCGGTGTAAATTTCATTGAGTTTAGAAAGCAGACTATTTAAATGCGACAATAGCTCACGTGTGTACGTCGCGGGACATGAAGTGGAGTGGGACATTTCCACTGTAGGCAAACTAGTGAATGAGGTTTCGACAGGTATGCCAAAAAAGTGATTTTGTACAGTACATGGCGCGCCACTCAGTCCTTCAGACACAAATATATATGAACGACTTCTACCGAAGAGAAGGAGCGCTTATAGATTTATTAATTGTTTCTCGCAACACGAAAGTAAGCAAATGGAACTGCTCCAACTGTTCACCCTATACCTTGCAGTTCCAGCCACGTAACCCTGCAGTAGCGACACGGGAGGCAACCCTTGTTCCAAGGGCGACCACCGTTTTCTCGTCTGCTTCACCTTAGCCCACAAAGCGAAATCACAGGTCTAGCGGCTGGTGACTTTTTTGTTAAACGGCACTCATCGCGGAACGCTTCCTGCGGCTCTCTCAGCATGATAGCAAGTGAGAGTTGAAAGCTACCAACACCTTGTGCTGCCTGTCGACTCTTTCCAACTTTCTTTCAATCCTTCGTCTACCGTCTGCATCACGAATCACGCCCTCACGTCTACTTACTTTCGATGACAAGCTGCACCAGCGACCCATTACCAAAAAAACTCGGTGCCTGTTTATGAATGGTGTTTGGAGTGATTGGAAACTTCAGGAAAGAAAAAAAAAAAGTTTTGTTTCACTTCGATTTCTCCGGTGTGGCTCTTCGGCTAAAACTTCGTAGAAGTGTGCGTTAGGATCTGAGGGCTTGTGCTCAGTGTGTGTGAGTGGTATCGGGCGCGTGCTCGGGTCTCGAGCCTGCAGCTCATCGAACCAGACCGTTGTCGCATCTTCTGCTAGCGTGCGCGGTGTGGGGGATTTTGGC
>JAPXFY010000013.1:33152471-33172471 GCA_030674185.1 Monoplex corrugatus
GGAGAGAAGAGAAGGAGGAGAGAAGAAGAGAAGAGAGAGAGAGAGAGAGAGAGAGAGAGAGAGAGAGAGAGAGAGAGAGAGAGGAGAGAGAGATCATACAATCATGCAGGCGGCGTACAGATTGTATGTCTGTATGACAGGGAATTGGAGTGTTGTTCATACAAATCTATATTCAGGAGGCTCGCATAGCAATATCTGCACACACACACACCCCACACACCACACAGAGACAGAGAGAGAGAGAGAGAGAGAGAGAGAGAGAGAGAGAGAGAGAGGTGGATGGGGGCGGAGAATGTGATGATAGAAGGTTTCCTTTCCATAAAACTTTGTGATATCTGGGAAGAGTGAGATAGAGAGGGGGGAGGTGGGAATGGATGTGAGATGGGGGTAGAGAATGTGATGATGCTAGGCTTTCCCTTAATAAAACGTTTGCCAGATGTCTCCTGTGGTCTTCTGTCTTTTTCCAGGGAAGCACTCTCGTATGCCCACACGTACACATGCATGCACGTGCACTCTTGTACACTCATACATGTAGATGCAGACACATACGCAGACACACACGTACGCAGTCACACACACACACACACACACACACACACACACACACACACACACACACACACACACACACACACACACACACATGCGCGCACAGGGTACACAGACACAGACACAGACAGACAGACAGACAGACACACACACACACACACACAGATACACACACACACTCTCTCTCTCTCTCACACACACACACTCACACTCACACACACACACACACACACACACACACACACACACACACACACACACACACACACACACACACACACACACTCACACAGAAGCATGTACGTACACACTACGCATACACTTACGGGCTCGTGCGCGTGTCAATACACACACAGGAGCGCGCGCACACACAGGTAAACATCTGCTCTTTTCTACGTCTGATATGCAGCAACAGTCTTTCATTTGTCCGCTCCAGATTTACGTAAACAAAACCTTAACTGTAACTTGTTGTTTTCAGAAAAGCATGAATTGACTTCACTGTTTCGATTTTATCAATAAGAAACGTCACCTTTTCTCACTTTGGGTCTTTGTTTTGAAAGGTGAGATAATGATTCCTAACATGCTTATGAATCTTTGCCCCTGTGTTTGTCTGTCTGTCTCAGATTAGTCAGATTGTGTTTGTGTCTGTCTATGTCTGTCTGTCTGCCTGCCTGTCTTTTTTCTCTCTGTCTATCTCTATCTGTTTGTCTGTCTGTGTGTGTGTGTGGGGGGGGGGGGACGTGTGTTGAGTGTGTGTTGTGTGGTGTGTGTGTGTGGCGCGCGTTGAGTGTGTGTTTGTGCGTTGAGTGTGTTTGTGGTGGTGTGTGTGTGTGTGTGTGTGTGTGTTGTGTGTGTGTGTGTGTGTGTGTGTGTGTTGTGTGTGTGCGTCGTGTGTTGTGTGTGTGTGTGTGTGTGTGTGTGAGAGAGCCGTGGCGTGTGTGATGTGTGTGTGTGTGTGTGTGTGTGTGTGTGTGTGTGTGTGTGGATGTAAAGAGAGAGAGGGAAAGAGAAGGGGCTGCGGTTGGAGAGGAGTACAGACAGTCACGTAAACCCCTCATGTGCACACAAATTGACATGTGTCGTCAGTTTTTCGTACATCACGCGGTAGTGTGTATCATATTGATTTAATGAGCAACAGCGACATATAGTTCAAAAGTGCAACGTGCTTTATTTGACACACACGGTCTACGCTATAAAATAGATATATATTTTCTGATTGATATACATTAAATCGGTTATGTATAAATTAGATCGTGTATTTTCATTTGTTGATAGTGACTTTTGGTCTGTTTATGCATTTTTCATTATCATTGATTTAGTTGTGGAATTTTACGAATATGATGATATAAAATTCGTATTATATCGATTATTATACATGTATACATTCCTTTCCCTATATTTCTTTCATCCTTTACATCCAACCCTTTTGTTGCGTCTATTTTTTTCTGTTTCTGTGCCGCTTTACATACGGAACTGGATATTTATTTACGTATGTTATAATGATGCATGACAATGGATGTATAATCGTGATGCTAGGACTCCATTCTGATTGAGAATGCTTTGACAGTGCGCATGTAATGTTGCTTCTTTTTTATTGCGTGCGTGCTACATACTGTACGCTTCTTCATGATTTCGGACAATGCGGGCAGTACTGTACGCTTTTTCATAATGATGATGATGAGTGCTGACGTACTGTACGCTTCTTTTCATATAGATGTGTGACAGTGCTGCACGTACTGTAGCTTCTTTTCATAATATGAGTGTGACAGTGCTGCACGTACTGTACGCTTCTTTTCATAATATGATTGTGACAGTGCTGTACGTATTGTACGCTTCTTTTCATAATATGATGTGTGACAGTGCTGCACGTACTGTACGCTTCTTTTCATAATATAATGCGTGACAGTGCTGTACGTATTGTACGCTTCCTTTCAAAATATAATGCTTGATAGTGCTGCACGCACTGTATGATTTCTTTCATTGTATAATGCGTTACATCTTACAGTGCTACACGCGCTGAATGCTTTCTTTCATAATATAATGCGTGACAGTGCTACACGCACTATATGCTTCCTTTCATAATATAATGCGTGACAGTGCTGCACGTACTGTATGCTTCCTTTCATAATAGAATGCGTGACAATGCTGCACGTACTGTGTTTTTCCTTTCATAATATATTCTGGTGTCAATCAGGCCCAGAGATACAGACACTTGTGCTGATAAGAAAATTTGAGCAACTCAGGTAGTGATATATTCATAAAGCATATGAAACTCGATTAGCCCACAGCACGCTCAGTGTAGGTAGGAGCCGGATGGGGCTGAAAAATCCCACAATGATTTTGACAGGATTGATTGGATTAGTCGTTACTTTCCCACGGCATCATGACGACTGGTCAGTTCGTTGGTATTTTTGTTTACTTCAAGTGTATTTTAAATGCGTTTTGCTTCCACTGAATGTACAGTTCTATTTGGTTTGGATCTCCCTTTTTTGACATGGACTTAGCAATACTAACAAAAGTTCCAACGATGAGCAGTGGCCTGTTAGCTCACTTGTCTGAGCGCCATTTTCATAACACAGGGGTTATGGGTTGAACCCCAGTGCTAGTCCATTTTTTTCAGTGGCTTATTCGCTCAGTTGTTGCAGCGCTATGTTCATATCGCTGGGCTTGTGGGCTCAACCCTGGGGCGAGCCACTTTTTTGTGGGGTTGTTTTTTTTTTTTTGTTTGTTTTGTTTTTTGGTAGGGCAGTTGACTTAGGATCTGATATCTCGAGTTCAATCCCAGCCTGTGGCATTAAAAACTGGCCTGTTCGCTGCCCTTCTTAATTTTAATGGGTTTCCGTCATTGTGGTGGTGTCAGGATGGTGTTTCATAGATTCTTTTTCCTCGCCTCCTTACATACAGTACCTTGCCAGCGCGTAGGGTTTTGCGCAGGGTCAGATAATTGCTGGCAGATTTGGATGGAGCGCATATGGAATTGTTCGACTACGATGAATCACTCATAAATAAACTCCAACCTTCCAGAGGTGACTCACTATTTAAGAACAGAAGGCCACATAGAAACAGTCCGCAGAGGGACCAGTAGGGAAATAGATACAAGTATATGAAACTTGTACATCATCACTACGATAAGTGTATCACACAGATTAGTACGCCAATGTGAAAAGACTTGAGTAATGTGCATTATGGGCTCCCATGCATGACAAACAGATGTCTATCGATCTGGATAGTGTTACGTTTTCGGACTCTCATTTGCTCGCTCCTTCCCTCCTCCCCACATCTTTTTCTCTGCCTGTGCCGGCGTTTTCTTTTGTGTGTGTGCGTGTGTGTGTGTGTGTGTGTGTGTGTGTGCGTGCGTGCGTGCGTGCGTGCGTGCGCGCGCGCGCGCCTCTGTACCTGTGTGTATGTATGTATGTGTGTGTGTGTGTGTGTGTGTGTGTGTGTGTGTGTGTGTGTGTGTGTGTGTATGTATGTTTGCACGCACACGCGTGTGTATATCCAAACAACTTCGTTTTAGTTCTGAGATTTGCTTTACTGTTTATGTCTCTGAAAACAGGTGACATTAACTTGATTAGGGTAATTTATATGTAATTACTTTATGTTTTTACTCCATAAACGAGTGATTTATTGCTGCTGTCTGCAGAAATTATGTCACGTTAGTATAATCCAGATTCGTTGTTCGCACCTCAGTCATAAAACATTTCGATAGCCCCCAATTTCCATTTATATGATAATAAAGGGTCAGCTGGAAATTGACGCTGCATCATTTTTTTCCTGCTAATGCTTTTTTATGTATCGTGTTTTGAAAGGTTAGTGAAACTGCATTTTTATAACGCAGTTAATAACTTTGCAATGAAGTCGGCTTTTGTTTTCTCGCCCGTTTTCTTCTTGTGAAATGCCATTTCTATCTAGCTTTTCCCTTGTTCAATTTCTCCAGGCCCTGTTTGTTGGAAATAAAAACTAAGCAGTAAAATAAAGCTTTCAGACCGTCTGAAACGTCTACTAATATTCCGTAAAAGGAAAAACAAACAAACAAACAAACAAACAAACAAAAACAAAAAAACACTGATCTGAGTTGCATTGGGGAAATAATAGGATTTGTAAATAGCTTTTGTCACTCGTGTTTGTTGGTTTTGTAAGGGCGAAATGGTGGTGATTTCAAAGTATTAACGCTTTGCTAATTTGTTTAAAATTTGAAACTAAGACTTTTCAAACTTTTAGCTATTTTGCTGATGAAACGTTCGTCTGTTTTGTTACATCATATATAGGTCCCACTCCTCCCTCAGTTTTGTTGTTATTTTATCAGGAATGAGGAAACAGTTGTAAAATTGCGATGGGATGGGTAGGGTTAGGGAGAGAAAAGGGTGAGCTTAAGATCAGTTGGGTAATATGAACTGTATTTGTCTTTTTCTCTCTAGTTTGTGTGTGTTTGCCTAATTAAAACTTATAATTGTCTCTTTACATAAACATTTCGAACTTAAACAAGTCTATATTACTTTTGTTGTTTTTCCTTCACGAGGAAAATATTGCTCCTTCGAAATCATAAAACGGTTTACATGTATTTTGATATTCTGAACCATTCTTCTTCTGGTATTGGAAATATTTTTAAAATGAAAATGAAAGAAAAATGAAAAGAAGAAGAAGAATAATTACAATATTTATATAGCGCAAAATCTTGATAAAATCAAATCTAAGCGCTGAAGCAGACACACACGCAAGCACGCACGCACGCACGCACGCACACACCACGCACGCACGCACGCACGCACGCACACACACACACACACACACACACACACACACACACACACACACACACACACTCACACACACGCACGCATGGCTATAAATGGGGAGAAAGAATAAAAGCAATAAAAGCAAGAATAAAAGCAATGGAAAATTATAGAGAGCATAGCATATACAAGTATATATTATAACCATATGTGATTCCCCTCCGAGCGGAGACAGGCTGCAGAGGGGGGGGGGGGGGGGGGTTGAGTGAGGTTAGGATGTTATGCGGAGGAGAAAAGGTGAGTTTTGAGAGCGGACTTGAAGGAGACAAAAGTAGGTTGCTGACGGACTGAGAGAGGAAGTTTGTTCCAGGAGAATGGACCAGAAACAGAGAAGGCTCGTGGACCATAGGTATTGAGCTTAGTGCGTGGAAAGCGAAATGTCAGAGGATCGGAGGCAGAGCGGAGGGTACGTGAGGGAAGATAGATCTCAAGTAGGCTTGACAGGTAATCGGGGGCTGCGTTATTGAGGCTTTTGTAGCACATGGTGTCTAGTTTGTACTGTATGCGCTTTGATACAGGGAGCCAGTGAAGTTGTGCCAGGAGAGGAGATATGTGGTCAGCTTTTTTCTTTTTGAGTACAAGGCGTACAGCATTGTTTTGAATGCGCTGTAGGATGTGAATGGTGGAGGCAGGAAGACCAGACAGGAGTGAATTGCAATAGTCAATGCGAGACATTATGAAGGAGAGAAGGAGTTTTGCAGTTGTTTCGACAGAGAGATACTTCCTGATCAGCCTTATACGATGGAGATGATAGTAGCAAGATCTGGCAGTTTGAGAAACAAAGTTGTTCATGGAGAGGGTAGAGTCAATGCAGACACCAAGGTTTTTAGCTGAATCAGAAATTGGGACTGATGTGTTACATAATGGGAGAGAAAGAGGAGGCAGCTGAGAAAGTTTCTGACGGGTGCCAATGAGGATAGCTTCTGTCTTGTCGTCATTAAGCTGAAGTTTGTTGAACGTCATCCAGTTCTTAATGTCTGAGTAACACTCAGTGGTGCGAGTCAACAGGCGCTGTATATTATCAGGTGAGTCACTGTCTTGAAGTTGGGTGTCATCAGCATAGAAGTGGTGTTTTATAGAGTGGGAGTTGATGATGGTGGACAGGGGGGAGGTGTAAAAAGTGAAAAGAACAGGGCCAAGGACAGATCCTTGTGGAACACCACAGGTCAGGTATGCAGGTTGAGAGTAAGTGCCATTGATGAGAACGGTTTGTTTTCTGTTTGATAGGTATGAAGTGAACCAAGACAGAGCAATGTCAGAGATGCCAAAAGTATGATGAAGTCTAGAAAGGAGAATACCATGATCAATGGTATCAAAGGCTGCAGACAGATCAAGGAATGTGAGAAGAGAGACTTTGCCAGTATCAGTTGCAAGGAGGAGATTGTTGAGAATGTGTAGTAGGGCAGTTTCAGTGCTATGGCACTGGCGGTAGGCTGACTGGAAAGGATTGAGGAGATTGTTGGCAGACAGGTGAGAGTTCAGCTGGTTGAGGACGACTTTTTCAATGAGTTTTGACAAGAAAGAGAGATTAGAGATAGGCCGGTAATTTTTCATTTCATTTGGGTCTAAATTGTATTTCTTGAGGAGAGGGTGAACAATAGCAGACTTGAAAGAATCTGGGACAGTTCCAGTTTGAAGAGAAGTGTTGATGATGTCAGTGATGAATGGGAGGAGAGTAGGGAGACAGTCGGCGTAGAGAGAACCTGGAAGAGGATCCAGTTCGTAGGTTTTGAACGACATGGATCTGATTGTGTTGAGAATTTCTTCTTGTGAGACTGGGGTAAAAGTAGTAAGAGGTGTGCCAGAGAAGGAAGGGTCAGGTGGGCATGGTTGACAGGGTGTTCTGTCAAGCCTGTCACGAAGAGTTTGTATTTTGGTGGTGAAATAGTTGGAGAATACAGATGGGAGTTCTTCATTTGTATGTTTTGTTGGGAGAGGTAAATCTTTTCGTGTGCCAAGGAGATGATTCATGGTTGTGAAGAGTTCTTTTGAAGAAGAGGCATTCAGGATTTTGGTTTGGAAATAGCTTGTTTTTGCTGATGCAATGAGGGTGGATACTTTTGTTTTAGAGGCTTGGAAAAGTTGCCTGTGTACAGTGAGTTTGGATTTGCGCCAGCGGCGCTCTGCTCTGCGGCGGGCACGTTTTGCACAGGCGATCTCATGAGTGAGCCAGGGGGTAGGGGGGTGGTCAGGTAAAAGACAGGTTGTGGCTGGAGCATGAGTGTCCAAAAGATGGTGGAGAGTAGTATAGAATTCATCGGCAAGGTTATGTGACTTTTCAGAAAGGAGACGGGAGGCATCAGATGAAAATGTGGAGAGGTCGATAGATTTGAGATTGCGTCGAGTCCCTGTGCGCATGGTACGGGAAGGAGGAGAAATGTCGAGAGAACAGAGAATTGCAGAGTGGTCAGATGGAAGGGCTGAAGTTAGACGGGTAGAAAGAACTAAGCAGTTGTCAGTAGCGGAATTGTGGTGATCACGAGAAATGATCCAGTCAAGAATGTGACCTTTTTGATGGGTTGGTTCAGAAATGTGTTGAGTCATATTGTGATTGGACAGAGAGTTGATGATATGTCTTGTGTCATAACGGTGAGTGTTGTCATAGTGGAACTAGTCATCTTGGCGAAGTGGTTAGCACAACAGACTACTGACTTGGAGGTATTAGGTTCGAATCCCCATCAGCCCCTCCCCCCAAAAATTGTGGATTCTCTCCCCCCCAGACCGATACCTAATAGAGTAACAAAGTTGAGCTTGCTACGGGTTCGTTGGGAAGACTGGGATACAACACAGTCAAGTCTCGTTCAATTTTAGGATGTTCATTGAGGGCGTTGTTCAAATTTCGTAACATTTTGTGCCTTTTTGATGCTAACGATATTAGGAAAGTAAGTGTTGAGTACAGCCCTGTCGCTCAGTCTCAGCTCGAAGTGGAACTTATCATGTCTATCATCCGCATTGTCATCATCATAGCATTGTCATAAAATTGTTCCAGATTTTGTGGCCCTCCGTACCATGTTCTCATAGTGACCTCGGTTTTGGTGGCTTTTGGGGTGTGCTGGCGAGTCGAAGTAACTGACGTGGGGGTACTGATACAGGAGCGGTGCAGAAGACGGGGAAGCTGTGCTAGTAATGATATCAAAGATGATAATGATTTTCATTATTGATATCATTACTAGTGCTGTTATTGTTATTATTGTTGTTATTAATATTGATATTTGGTCGAACACTTTCAAACGATTTTGCTGTGCGTCACAGATAAACGTGTTCTATGTTTCACGTACTGCTTGATAGCTACGCTGCTTCACAAATGTAGATTTCATCGACAGGGCTGTATGATTTGGAGATCCGCTGAGAACTTGGGACTAGATCATTCGAAATTAATATATAACGTTTGTCTAACTCCTTACTTTAAAGTGTATTTCTTCGTATGTTTATTGATCTGATAGGTTTTTCAGCGGATGCAGCTGATCTTGTCGAAGAGCCAGCACGAAATGTAAAGCTATACATACAAGACGTACGGTTTTCAGCGGAAACACTTGAACTTGTCGGAGAACTAGCATTCAAATTGAACAAAATGTGTGCAAGAAAAGCGTGGGAAGACGCACATGAAAGTTGTAATGGTACGTTTCGCTGTAGACGCCAGCCACGTTGTCGAAGAAAGTGAACTGACAAATGGCGCGCCTAACCACATCGTGGTCAACAACTAGGACAACTTTCAAACTTGGAAACGGAGGTTTTGATTTATGACTCCATCAGTTGATAAGGTATACTTCAGCGCAGTTTTTGTGGAGACGCTTACAGTTGTGGTTGAGTAAGGTGAATAGAATGTGCAAGGCAGCCCACATGGTCAAAAATCAGGTGCTGTGCTTCTTCGTACTTGTATTTGTAACATTTCGTTTCCAGTGTGTATGACACGTAACATTGCTGATGAAGAAATAAACAGTTTGGTGGAGGACCCACGAGATAGGCGTTTCAGCCCATGATGCTAAGTAACTTAGCATCAGTGCTTGTTTTCATTGCAATTCCTATCATTTGACATGTATGGTGAAGCACGAATGGGATCATCTATTTGCAGCCATGAAACATTCGTGGTAAACTCTGTAATCATCGCTCAAACTTTCTTAAAGATCACGTTTTCTTCAAGGCAGCTTGATCAATGAAATGAAGTTTGTTGACATGCATTTTAGTTATTTTGTCCAAATAGAAACTTTCGTCCTATCGCTAGCCGTACCCCAAACCCCAGGGGATCGGATTTTCCTGTGAGTAAATCACTAATCTCGAGGGTGAAATACTGACAGTTAGGGTAGGGCTAGGGTCTGAGCTGGGGTTAAACATAGCTGTCAGAAGTAGTGAAGTTCTGCTTGGATAGGGCTACGGTTAGTTTGTTTAAAAAAAAAAAAAGGCCAGGAGAGTTGAGGTCCTCGGGTGTGTTGTTCTCTGCCAAAGGAGCAGAAACGACAGAGACCTAGATTGTGCCTATACTCATCCGCTTCCCTTTTCCATTCATTTTCAGAAACAAATGTCCATAGGTGCATGGGCAAAAAAATGGAAAAAAAAGGGGGTGGGGGGGGGGGGGGAGAAAAAAAAAGAAAAAGGTCAATTGGGCAGGTGGTCGTGATGAAAGTAACTTCCTGACGATTATAGGGTTTCAGCATATAATCTTTTTCTCAAGTCCACCACAACGTACACACACTAGTAGTATAGTAGTTAAATATTTAGATAGATCGACGTGATAATTAAAGAAGAGGAAGAAGAAGACGTCTGTTCTTTTCGATCAAAGAAAGTAATGTGTATACTCAGTGTAAATAATCAACACACTCTGCGTGGTGAAGTGTTTGAATTTCAGCCTTGTGTAAAGGGTATTGACCGAATAGACCATTTTGGGTTCGTCTTGTATCTCCCACTATCTGCTGTCTCATTTCTTTTTCTTCTGTGGCCAGATTCAACGTCTTCTCCTATGTCTCCGCCTTTGACATGCTCGTGCGGACTTGTTTGCATACACGTGTCATGTGCATTCATGAGTGCGTGAAGCGATGTGAATTTGTCCAAATCCTTTCCGCGCCCTGGGGCAGTGAGCCGAAAATGTCGATTGAACGTGAATAAACACTGCGTTATGAAATATTCAACAGCAGGCTGTGGAAATAATCCTGGAGATAAGGGGCAGGACGTGATTGTGCTGTCCAAACTATAATGCACACTGAAAGTGATCCTTCCAATGTCCGAGACTTTTGTGCTGTCCTCAACTGGGAGACTGTTAATACTCTTCCTGAAAGAAGGCCCGTGACATGAAATATTCAGCAGTGGACGGAGGAAATTATTCAGGGGGGATAACGTGGAAGACACTGCGCTGTCTAAACTACAGGGCAAACTTAGTGTCCCAACGAAGGTAAAAGACATGAAAATCACCGATACTAACCAATGCAGCTTCTGTATTGAGGCTAAAGACACAGCTGAACACTTATTGTTGCGATGGAAGCATTCAAAACATTTCTGGTCAGATTTAGAAAATAAAAGTATAAATAAATAAACGAAAAGAGTCAGATATATTAGAGTATGAATTTAACAGAAAATACAGTTGTATTTGGAGCAGACAGTGCAATACATAGAGATGAAATTTTTTATTTTATAATTTTGCTTGCAAAAAAATTCTTATGTACAAATGTAAGATTAAAAGAACTCTTCCTCATATCTTTCCTTTCATGAAAGACTTGAAATATAAACGTAAACTGGAAAAATACAAAGCAAACATAGATGGTTCTGCTTCTAGATTCCAAACAGACTGGTAATAGTATACCGAAATATCTACATTCATAAGTAGCTCTGATTAAATGCGTGTATGTGTCTGTCTGTCCGTCCGTCCGTCTGTCTGTCTGTGTCTGTATGTGTGTATGTATGTATGTACGTACGTACGTACGTACGTATGTATGTATGTATGTATGTATGTATGTATGTATGTATGTATGTATATATCTGTTTCTTTATTTGTTCATTTATTCATTTTGTAGGTATAAGATTTTTTTTTTAAATAGAACAGAATAATGAGAATTTGAGCGTTTTTTCAGTGAATCAGACGGGGGAAAAAAATCCAGCTGATCCTTAACTTTTTCGGTGCGGTATGCCTCCGTTTTCAGCTGTTCATTTAAATTTTATATTAGCCGTTCGGTTCATCTGCTGAGAGCATCTCTATTTCTGTTGAACCAAATCCCCTTCCCCCTTCCCTAACCCTTGTTCGCTCCAACCCTCTTTCTTGTGTGATTGTATTCAAGATATTGTCTGGTGTCACTGTCAGGCAGCGATTCTGAATCCGAATTGTGCGTGGATCAGTGTGTCTGGTGCACACAACGTGCATAACACGTGCAGGCATACACGCACACACGCACGCGTAACTTGGGAGCTCATGAACACTACGCACACATACACACACACACATACACACACACACACACACACGTACACACACACACACGCGCGCGTGCGTGCACACGTGTTCCTTTATTATGCTGCGCTGACAGACCTTTGATGGGTGGGACTTTGTGTGTAAATATCTTGTAAGGTTAGTTAGACTGGGTTATTATTAGAGTGTGTAATTAGTGTAAAAACTCTTAATCAACTTTTGGTTCAGCACGTAAAATGTCCTTATCTTTTAGTGTACAGTGTACTTGCGTTTCCAGTTCACTTAAATATCAGATTAGCCCTTCACTTCATCTGCAGAGCATCGGTGTTTCTGTGACCCACCCACCCCCTCCCTCCTGCACATTTACTGCCTCATCTTCTGCACGACCACCCCTTGTATGATCGTATTTAAGATTGTGTCTGATGTCACTGTTAAGCCGAGATTCTGAGATAGCCATGCAAACATTCGAGACAAAAAAAAAAAAAAAAACAAAAAAAAAAAATGCGCGTGCTCCACAGTCATGCATACACGCAGGCGCACATATGCAGACACACACGCAGAGCACATACGCGTGCACACTTACTCATTCCTGCATACACACACACGCATGCAAGCATGCATGCATGCATGCACGCACGCACCTTCAAGACTGTGAGGAAGTTGTCTCCGTAATTTCAAAAGAGGAACACATACACGCGCACGCACACACACACACGCACGCACACATACACGCATGTACACAAACGCGTGCTTGTGTGCGTAGGGACTTGTTCACATCTTGTCAGTATGAGACAGTTTTAAAGTAAGTTTTAAATAAAAAACAAAATAATGTTGTCTTGGTTAAAATTGGAGTGAATTCTCTTGAACGTGCTTCAGTTCAGCAAGTAATAAATTTCTAGGTGATCCGTAACTTTTTGTGTGCAGTTAACGTCTGGTGCCAGCTGTTCATGTAAGTTTCATGCTAGTCTTTGTCTCATCGGAAGAACATATCAGTTTCTGCTGAGTCAGTTCTCCCTTTCATCTCGACCCATTGTACGACTGTATTCAACATAATTATAGTCTTCATGTTAGTGTTAAGTAGCCATTCCAAATCTGAGCTGGCCAGACTGCTTGTCAGAGTGTGTGCGGTGCACACAGTAAACACACACACACACACACACACACACACACACACACACACACACACACACACACACACACACCACACACACACACACACACACACACCACACACAACACACGCACTCACACAGATAGACACACACACACACTTACACACACAGACACACACGCATACACTCACACACAGACACACACGCACACACACTCCTCTCTCTGTCTGTCTGTTTTTGTCTGCCTGTCTCTGTCTCATTTTGACACACAGTGTCGCGGGCGGGCGGGCGCGCGCGCGCGCACACACACACACACACACACACACACACACACACACACACACACACACACACACTTGTAACACACTTATATATACACATCCATCCACACACACTCTCATATGCACGCACATACACACACACAAATACACGCGCGCACATACGCACGCACACGTGCACACACATGTTCACACGCGCACTCGCGCGCGCGCACACACACACACACTCTCTCTCTTTCTCTCTCTCTCTCTCACTTAATTACCACTCCTCCGTAGACAAGCACACACCTCCCCTTGTACTCCTTTATACGCACACACTTTCTCACACAATCGCATGCATGAAAAGCAAGCAAGCAAGAATACACACTCTCGCGCACGAACTCTCACTAGATGCTCGCTCGCACGCGCGTGCGCTCGCGCACACACACACTCTTTGTTTTTCTCTCTGTCTCTCACTCTCTCTCTCTTACTTCCCACCGCCTCCACTCGCAGTTTAGGCCCCCACCACCCACACTTGAACCCCCACCTCCACCCATTCGCTCCCACACTGTACAAACACTTTATACGATTCACACCATCTGGGAGTATAAACACTTTATCAGTCATTGACTTGGACACGAACCTTCCAAATTACACTCTGAGGCTGACTTGCCAAGATTACAAATGATATGTATACACAAGGCTGAGATTAGTCTGAGCAGCAAAAAATCAATGTGTCACAGTGATCAAATGCAGCTGACGTGCTTTTTATTCATGGCTGTTGTCAAATGTGACATATCTAACTTCGGTCATAAATAATCGGTTTGCCAATAATCACGAGAAGGCAGCTCAAACAGGAGAAAACAACAAGAACAAACAAACAAAACAACCCACGCAAAAAAAAAAGAAAAACAAAAAACTCAAAACCAACCTCCCACTCACAAAATTATTGTTGGGGTAGAGGGAGGACGCGCACACGTGCGCGCGCGCGCGCGCGCGCGTGTGTGTGTGTGTGTGTGGTGTGTGTGTGTGTGAGAGAGAGAGAGAAGAGAGAGAGAGAGAAGAATGGAGAGAGTGAGGGAGAGCGATCGAGCAAACGAGAGAGACAGAGAGAGAGAGAGATTTATTCATTGAGGCCAAAGCCCTTAGAATGGAATAACATGAAAACGAGAAAACCATATTCTTTTTACGTGCATGTGTGCTTGAGAGAGAGAGAGAGAGAGAGAGAGAGAGAGAGAGAGAGAGAGAGAGAGAGAGAGAGAGAGAGAGAGAGAGAGCAAGGTGGGGGTGGTTATGTTTTCATGTCTTGAAACGAAAATAATATGTCGTCGATTTTCATCGATCTTTCTTCTAAGAAGAACGGGTCATTAGAGTGCACCAACGCTTTCATTGAATGCATATATAAACATTTTAAAAAAAAACTTCAATGAATGATTGTCATTGTGTGCATTTTTGATCGACCTATCCAGGAGTGTTTTCAACAAACGTTAGCAAGATTCATTCCTTTTATTGATGCTGGTTCCTTTAACTGTGCTAAATGTATACCTGCTGCACTCTGGTCCCGGTTTAGTGTCCCATCCGACGGACCAGAATGGAATGTCCACTTGAGTTTCAGTTTCTCAAGATGACGTCTCCGCGCTCGGAACGAATTCCATATGCGTTAACGTCACAGGTGCCATGTGTATGGTGATCATGACACAAGCCTTAAGCCTGCACATAAACCCATGAGCTGGCCAGGTCCTGAGGCCCAACCTAGACTATGTTTTACTTAGTCTATATTTTATACTGGTACTTTATCAGCCTATCAGCCTATGCACTGGAGGGGGGGGGGGGGTTAACAAAAGCAGACTAGGCCAGGCAATCAAACCTGAAAGTGTTTGCTTCCCAGGCAAGAATATTTACCCCAAAGCCTGTCTTCTTTCGTCTCTATTCTCTGACGCTAACCTTCCGGTCACAGTGGGGAATTGACTCCTTTGCTTCTCACGAACCGGGTCTGGTTAAAGGTTAACCCGTCGGAGTAACTAATGCAATAATGAATTGAACTGGCGACATTTTACTTCGTTGCTGGCACATTTACGTTCAGGTCAGCGCCTCTACTCCGACAGTCGTTTTCTTTGTATGTTAAACACCCCATGTCTTGAGGGCAAGGTGGGGTGAATAATCCGGTGCAATACAAGCTAAAATATGTATGTTCATTTTAGAGTTTGTTCAGGAGGGATTCATCGCACTCAGACAACACCATATGCGCCTCATCCAAGTCTGAGTAATTATCTGGCAGGTCCCATGTGCCTGCACAAAACCTTTGTGCTGTCAAGGTTTTTTGGGGACGAGGGATGGAATGGAGCGTATGAAATACTCTCAACACCAAAATGATCGGAGCGTTAAGGCGAGCAGTTAACGGGCCAGTATTTACACATTGTGGACTGGGATTGAACTGGAGACATCAGGTCTTGAAACCAGCCAGCCAGTCAGCTCTAACCTCTGATGATAGCGACAAATTAGCTTTTTCCCCTTCTCATGAGTCTGGCTGGTGGCCAACCCGTCAAATGCACGGTGGAAATGATGCCAGCACATGTCTTTGTTCCACACGATTCACACTTCTAGTCAGTTTCTGTGATCGTGTGTTCTTTTGAAGGTCTTGTCCTTTATGGGGACTAATTGTGCTGCTGTTGTTGACTAAGATGTATTCGCTACCTTCTATACGCGTGTCTGGCTTTTCCTGGCATTAGCTTGTTTGTTCCTGATTTGCTTGTTTAATGTCCGTGCGTGTGGTATTATAAATACCCTACCACTAGGATCAAGAGACGTTCTATACTTATGTCGTCTTTGAAGGTCTTTGATCGCTAGTCTAATGGAGAGCTAGAGGAGGAAAAGTATACCAACTCGGATATAAAACGGGGAACATTTCGCATCCCAGACAGACACTCTTACCCCTAGGCCACCACCACCCCTCCATTTGTCTGTTCCCTCTGACGTTAAATTTGGATGACGGCGATTAATTCACTCTTTCGTTACTGACGTACCGGGTTCTGCGTCTGGCTGAAGGCCAACCCTTCAGATTAGCAGTGGAAATGACAGCTGATTGACTGCACCTGCCTCTGTCCCCCATGATTCATCTTTCCAGTCATATTTGATAGTATGTTGTTTGTGTCCTTTTGAAGGAAGTGTCCGTTTATGGACAAACTTAACCACTGTCATGTATCATGATTTTTGCCATATCTTCTACGTGTCTGTCTTTTCGGGCTTTAGTTTGTCTATTGTTAATTTGCTTGATTAAAGTCTGTGCGTGTGGTAATTTAAACCACGCCAGCACTAATCGGAGAGACCATCTGTATTCATATAGTCTTTGGAGGACTTTGATCAAATATTGTTAATAGAGCTGTAGGAGGAAAGCGTTTACCAACTTAGAAAAGTAAAGCTCTTTTGCATCCTAGGCGGGCAAACTTACGACTAGACTACCACCACTCCTCCATTCATCAGTTCCCTGGACGTTAAACTTCCGATGGCGGCGACGAATTAAGCCATCCAATACTGAAGGACCGGTTCTGAGTCTGGCTGGAGGCCAACCAATCAAGTTCACAGTAGAAATAGTGGCTACCAGTTTAATGCACCTGCCTCAATCCCGTATGATTCACGCTTCGAGTCATTTTCTGTTATTGTGTGTATGTTCTTTTGAAGGTACTGTCATTTTTAATGAGGCCTTATTGTGCTACTGTTGTGGATTTGTACCTTTGTTCAACCTTCCTTTCATGTCTGCTGTTTTCTGGGTTGATTTGTTTATTCTTAATTTGTCAGTTGGATTTCAGTGTATTTGATATTGTAAATTTCAACACCACTAAGATCAAGAAACCTCTGAAAGGCTTTGATCAAATTTCTAACGGAAAATCAGACGAAAAAAACGTTTATTGACTCAAGAGACCTTCCGCATCCCCGACGGGCACACTTACATGTACCTCTAGACTTACGACACACCCACCCCCCTCTGTTCCTCTCTTTTCTCGGACGTTAAACGTCTGATGACGTGGACGAATTAATCCCTTAATTACCGAATACCATGGTCTGTATCTGGCTAGAGGTCAAATAGTCAGATAAACGGTGGAAATGATGACGACCCATTTAGTGCACCTCTTTGTCTTCCCTATGATTCATGCTCCCTGTCATTTCCTATGATCGTTTATAAATCATTTAGAGGTACTGTACTTTTTAGTGGAGTACTAATTGTAACACTGTTGTGAACCATCACCTTTTCTCAACCTTCCTGAAATGTCTGCTGACTTTTATTAAATATCTAACGGAGAGCTGGAGGAGGAAAATATTGACTGAATTGGGGATAAAGCTGGAGACACTTGGCATGCTGTATAGGCACATTTCATACTAGGCTTCCTCCATTTGTCTCTTTCTTGTGACGTTGAATTTCTGATGACTGATCATAATAAGAAACACCCGGAGTTGCTGGATGGGACCCAGAACAAAAGTGCCCCAACACTGATCGGACAGTTACTCCCAGCTCCCGACACCATACAGTAGCCATTTCTTTAAGCATTTCCATGCGCTGCTTGACCCATTCAGACTCAGTCATCTGTTACCTTGTTTACAAGGTGAATGGCAAGGTGAGGAGATAGCAACCGCCAAGACGTAACCAAACTACGCGCATCACCTAGGTCCAGCCCAGCTTCCAGACCAAGAGAGAAACGGAGTGTGTTCATACAATTGCAAAAGCAGTCAGACATAAAGTACCAGACAAGGCCTGTTTTACTCTTCAGTTACGTCTGACATGTCCACAAAGGGATCCCAAGTTTGCCATCGTTCTGAGCTGTCACCAGGATTTCCCTGTAGTCATCAGGTCAGATTCCCTGAAACTAGTAGCCAAGCTGCAGATCAGAATTGACAAGAAACAACCAAGGTTGCTGGATGGGACCCAGCGCAACAATGCCTCACCACTGACGAGACAATCACCACCTAGATCCTGATGCCACATGGTAGCTATGTCACGAAGAAAAGGGGGTTGTCCATGTGCTGCATGACCCATTTGGACCCAGTCGTCTGTTACCGTGTTCACAAGCCAAATGGCAATATAGGGAGATGACTAACCGCAAAACATAGCGATACAATGGGCATCTACCGGGTTCAGTCCTGCAGCTAGACCAAGAGAGAAATAGGAGTGATCGTATGACTGCAAAAGCAGCCAGACATGATGCCCCAGACACAGTCCATTTTGCTTTTCAGCTAGGTCTGACATGCCTCCAAAGATATCCCAAGTTTGCCATCTTTCCGAGCTGTCACCAGGACTTTCCATGCAGTCATCAGGCCTGATTCCCTGAAGCCAGCTGCCAAGACTTGGGGATAAAACTGGAGACATTTGGCCTCCGAGACGGGCACACTTACCACTAGCCTGTCACCTTCCCTCCTTTCGTCTCTTCTTCGGACGTTAAACTTCCGATGATTGCGACGAATTAGTTCCTTCATTACTGACTACTGGGTCTGTGTCTGGCCGAAGGCCAAAAAATCAGATTAATGCTGGAAATAATGACAGTTGATTTAGTGCACCTGCTTCTTTCTCCCGTGATTCACGCTTCCGGTCGTTTCCTATGATTGGCACAGGACGTATTATACTACTGTTAATGAAGGTCTCTACCCTCTGCGCATGTCTGCTTGCTTATCTTCCGAGTTTTTTGTTTCGTCCTTCTGTTTAATTGATCAATGTCTGTGTGTGTGGCATTGCAAATTGCGTCATTAGTAAACTTAGAGACGCTGTCTGCTTATGAGTGCTTTGAAGGGCTTTAATTGAATATCTGATGAAGTCGAGAAGTTGAAAATGTTTACCAACTTTAGGATAAAACTGGAGATCATTTGCATCTTGGAGAGGTGTACTTACTACTTGGCTGCCACCACCGTTCCATTCTTCTCGACCCTTAGACGTTAAACTTCTGACGACAGTGACGAATTAAGTCTGGGATCTGGCCAAGAGCCAAGCGTCAGATTAAGGTGAAAATAATGACAACAGATTTAGTACACCTGCCTGTCTTCCCCATGACTCATACTTCCAGTCATTTGCTATGATCATTTGTGTGAATGTCTTTTTGAAGGCGTTGTCATGATGATGGTGGTTTTGGTGGGTTTTAAGTGTATTCTTTTTATTTATAGGGACTGATTCAATGTGCCATCAGTTAAGACCCTATACTCTATTTCATGTTCTTGTTTTCGGATTTGTTGTCTGTGTAGTTTCCGTAATAATACTTCTGTAAACTATACCCCCGACACAGACAGACAGAGAGCGAGAGAGAGAGAGAGAGAGGATTGGACAAAGTATTTACCTATCATTGATCGTAGATAGCGTGTGGCATGTGCCGTCATTATGCCGGAATGGGATAAGCGTGCTATGGGGTTTGTTGCAAAATCCGTTGTTGCAGTTTGTCGCAGTATCCGTGTTTGCAAACAGACACGGGAAAAAATGCAACAAATGCGACAAATGCCCAGCTTCGGAGAGGTAGAGAGAGAGAAAACGAGAGCCGGGGAAGAGGAATGAGAGAGAGAAAGAGAGAGAGAGAGAGAGAGAGAGAGAGAGAGAGAGAGAGAGAATGGATATGCTTGTGTGAGTGTATTTGTGTTCCTGCCATATAGCAAATAGACTGGCGCAGTGTTTTCAGCGTATTGTAAGTTGTGGTGCAGTATGAGAAATACACACGCGCTTTCTTTCTTTCTTCTCTCTCTCTCTCCCTCCCCTCCCCCTGTCTGTCCGTCTGTGTGTCTGTCGGTCAGTCTGTCTCTCTCTCTTCTGCATCTTTTTTCAACAAAGTGGACCTCCTCTTTAACTCGATCAGGCGTGCACGCGCAGTACCATTCATTTCGCACGTGCGACCGTCGTCAAAGCAAATCTAATAGTAATTAGGGCCAGGGG
>JAPXFY010000013.1:33177471-33197471 GCA_030674185.1 Monoplex corrugatus
TGTACACATACACACACACACACACACACACACACACAACAACACACACACACACACACACACACACACACAGAGAACAGAGCACAGCACAGCAGAGCAGAGCACAAGCACAGCACAGCACAGCACAACACACAACACAACAAACAACACAACACAACACACACTCTGTCTGCCTCTCTGTCTGTCTCTCTCACACACACACACGCACACGTACACACACACACACACACACACACACACACGCATGCACGCACGCACGCACGCACCCACCCACACACACACACACACACACACACACACACACACACACACACACACACACACACACACACACACACACACACACACACACACACACACACACACACACCACGTGCGCGCGTGCGGGCACTGTCTATCTCTTTTGTTCTCTTTTTCTCTCAGGATTTTCCCCCTCAAACAGAAATTCACGTACTCGTACACTTGTGCCAGTGCAGCATGTTGCATATGTCTAACATATAAACTTCAACATATGTCTAACATATAAACTATGTCCAAATGTAATCAGAAAAGATTGTGTCTCCATTATCGTGATCATGAATACAAGTTGATGGGGTCTTATTACATTTTTATAGAAGAAAAATATCGATGTTGATGCACTTCTGGCCGATGGCGTGTGGGGCAGTAAGTGAGAATAACAGTGTGAAAAGTAAAACTTTTTATTTAGAGCATGACTGCTATGTTAGGTATGGGTTTGTAAAAGGAAATGCTTGATGTCAGCCAGCTATCTAGTTTTTAAACGACGACAATGGAGAAATGGAGAAACCAAACAAGCAATGGAGAAACCAAACAGATTACGTTGTCGCAGTGTTTATGCTCTTATAGTTTATTTTCGTGTGTTTAATGTCTTAATTATGTACTTTGAAAAGTTCTGTTGTGTACGGATGTCTGAATAAAATATGTTTTTACATAACCATACAAAGCAAAGTAAAACTTTTCTAAACGCACATGAATGAATTGTGGGGTTTTGATATCATTCTGTCAGAAAGAATGAAGAAAATTCTAAATGGTATTTTCTAGGCAGCAGGCATACAAAGAGAGTACACAATAGACGGCCAAAAAATAGCCAACCAATCGAACAGTCACACGAAAACACAAAACGAAGCAACAGTCTTAACAAATTCAAGCAAGTATGCATAAAAGCAGACACACACATGTGCGCAGAATCAAGTGTGGGTACTTCAGTTACACACGGCTGTTGAAAAGATGATACACGGACTCTTTGAAGGGTCCAGGAAGGCCTTTACTAACTAATTAATATAAGTAGTTCTGCTGTAGCAGGCATGATTATTATGATCCCACAGGAGGATACAGTCAGTCTTTGATGTATGCTTCTAATTAGACGCATATGTGGCTAGCGAGTTTAAGACTCCCGTTTGTTCTGGTGCTTGGAAGGTGTTTTCAAAGTGTTCACCGTTTTGGGTATTGGCATGGGCCCGTGAGAGCGAGGGACGCAGACTGATAGAAAGATAGACAACGCACGCACACAAACACACTCTTATTTTTGTTGTTGTGTGCGTATCACATTATTATGATACCCTCATATTTGGTCTCTACATCATTTATGGTACAATCATTACGTTATTAGTTATAAGGGAAACCACAGAAAAACAGAGGGGGGAAAAGGAAAAGAGGAAAAGAAAGAAATAACATTCATTTTAGGTCAGATTTTGTGCCTTCTTGACTGACTTCTATTACAGTATTAGGAAAAGGGAAGGATGGATGTATAGTTTGCGTTCATCCATTGATCAGTGTATTCAAAACAAGTATGATTTCAGACCTTTTAAGTGAAGATGGAGGGAGGTATGTAAGGGATTGTGTATAGCGCGATTTTATTTCCAGAGACTTGATTTGAGGGTTACCAGCCACAGTGAAGTGTCTCTAAACGAATTAAGAAGGGAGATACATCTTTCTGGCACGTAGCCATTATATTATCTTGTCTGTCGTTTTCTGCCCTACTCCACCCTCAGTCCTCCACACTATTTGTCCCCCTTTCCCTCACCCAAACCTGATCTGATCGAGACCATCTCCCTAATTACTGGGGCTACTCACAAAGTTCCGTTCGGTTAGTGAGCCAATGTTCATTGCCCATCTGCTGTCCACCACCAAGTGGCTGGAGAACGTCTGTCTGTCTGCTATGAGTGGACCCGCCCTGCAGTTTTTCCTCCTGGGCATATTTTGTTTTGCCAGTTATTTCGGTTTGTTACACTTACGTCCGGTTTTCTGTGTGTGTGTGTGTGTGTGTGTGTGTGTGTGTGTGTGTGTGTGTGTGTGTGTGTGTGTGTGTGTGTGTGTGAGAGAGAGAGAGAGTATGTGTGCATGCTTATGATGTGTGAGGTTGGGGTGAGAGAGGAGGCATGTGAAGTGTCCCTGTCTGTATCATTTTGTCTGCGCTTGTCTCTAACCACTCTTGGCAGGCTTAAAAAAACTAACTGCTGGTAGAGGTAGCAAGCAGTTTAAAGTTACAAATTTCACTTTCCTTCGTCTTTGCACTATTGTCCATGTTCTTTGTTTTTGTCTGTCTGTCTTGTTGTTTGTATCGCCTTTTCACTCCTGTTTGTGTTGTTTCCAACCCACCTGTGTCCCCTTCAGCCATGCCTCCAGTATTATAGCTATGCGTTTGTTTAGTGCCCTTTGCACTGAGACAAATAAACAGACTAGTAGACAGAAACAGCTTTTTCGTTTTAGTGCTGTTTTATCATTGTTGGCATTAATATTTTACAAACCATCTTGGTCCGTATGATAGCAAAGGGGATTTCTGTTTTGATTCGTGTTTGCTATATACAGCTGGTGTTTGTCAAACGGACTAGCCCTTGAGATCCTATCTAGATAATTCTGTTTATTGTCAAATTAGTACAAACCGTCCAGGTTAAATTTGTCCTGGGGTCCCAGTGTAGCCGTTCACCAATTTCTCTTATACTCAGCCTGCAGTTCCTTTCGGTAGCACGCGATGGTGACACCCACGTCCGGAAATCTTCGACTGTGTGTAGACTATCTGAGACATCCCGAGTGGAGGGGAGAGGGGGTTGGGGAGGCTGTTTGTGGGATGATGGAACAACGGCAGGGAGAAGGGGACTGGACATAGACTCGTGAAAGAATTCAGAAGGAATGGATAAGTTGTTTGTTTTAATTATACAGGGTGTGACATTGTTTCTGTCTCTGTATCTCAGTGTCTGTATATGTGTCTGTCCGTGTCTCACTGTCTTTCTTTTCGTTCCTGCCTATCTGTCTGTCTGTCTGTCATGTGTGATGATCTGCGGAAATCGTGACCGTGTGATGACAACTTGGTGATATGGGGGGAGGGGAAGAGGGCTCGGGAGATGAGTCCAGGTGGATGTTGAATGAATGGTTGTGTGTGTGTGTGTGTGTGTGTGTGTGTGTGTGTGTGTGTGTGTGTGTGTGTGTGTGCTCTTTTCATTCGACGTGTACCTGGTCAGACCACAACTCGCAATGAATTAGCCTTTCTTTTTTCAGTTCCTGCTGGCTGCTAAATAACACCGTGGTCAGAGGAATTGTAGTTGGCCATGTCTCCTGTCACTTCACGACATTGCTCATTCAATATCTGTTCAGCTGTCTGGTCCTCTTAACTGCAAGGGCATGTTGGTTAAGGCGACATTATGAACTTGTGAGTGGATGTTCGAAAACTTTGACTATATGGTAATTGTCGGAGATAACATGATGAAAAGGGCATGGTGTAATGAGACAGAGAAGTGTGCGGGAATGGGAGGGGGGGGGGGTAGGGATGGCGGCGGAGGAACTGGATATGATTCGGAGGCTAAGAAAGGGATGTGGGATATCTTTTTGTGCCTGTGTACCCAAGAAGGATGCACACCTGTATACGATTTCTCTCTTTCTATCTCTCTCTCTCTCTTATTCTGTGTGTGTGTGTGTGTGTGTGTGTGTGTGTGTGGTGTGTGTGTGTGTGTGTGTGTGTGTGTGTGTGTGTGAGTGAGTGTGTGTGTGATAGTGTGTGAGTGAATGTGTGTATATATATGTATGTGTGTGTGTGTGTGTGTGTGTGTGTGTGTGTGTGTGTGTGTGTGTGTGTGAGAGGGGAGAAGAGAGAGAGAGAGAGAGAGAGAGAGAGAGAGAGAGAGAGAGAGAGAGAGAGAGAGAGAGAGACTTTGGTGGTTTTGATCAGAGCTTACATTTCAATTTGTATGAACGAACGATAGTTTCAGTGACAGTGGTGGAGACAGCTAAGTTGTGGGAAGTATTCTTTCTAATCTTATGTCACGTTTTCGGCCTCTGAGATCGGACGTGTTGGGTTGGGTATTACGTGCTCCTGCATGGCAGATTTGTATGGATGGGTGCCATGTGCTTTGTTATAGGCGCCGGTTCTGTGTTAGTTTTACATTTTCATCACCATCATGAGTTTGTAGAGCCAGAGTACTTCTATAGTATGTTTCTTTCTGTGTGCATGTGTGCATGTTCGTTTTTTGTCAGCGCGTTTTTGTATGGGTTATCAGTTCGTCTGGCTTGCCGTATCAACATCTCGTACATTCTCATTTCAAAGTATGTGTCAAGTGCTTTTTTCCTGGCTGTCTCTCTAGACATCGTCCGGCTTCTCTTCTTTTTATATCTTTTTCGTTCCTTTTTCTATATGTTTTGAAATGCTTATATGGCTCTACACAGTCGACTGGGCTTTAAACAACAATAACAATGATAACAGTTTCTATAACCTCTTCTTCCCGTTTTCCTTCAGCGTTGTTATTATTGTTTAGCTGTTGTTGATAGTGGTGACGTTGATAACGCGTGTGCGTGTGCAACTCCATCCTTGAAGCTGTAGCTACGCCGGTTCGTCCTCCTTCAGTCATATGACTTGGGCGGAAATTGTGTCATTAATGTTCATCTTTATGAAGATTTGCTGACTGCATTTAAAAGAAAATACGATGGTATTGCCATGTAGCAAGATGGAATGGCCTTACTAAATCAGTACTTCAGGTAACTGCTGACGGAGGGAGATGAGAGAGAGAGAGAGAGAGAGAGAGAGAGAGAGAGAGAGAGAGAGAGAGAGAGGAGAGAGAGAGAGGATTGATAACATTGCGGAATGGATAGAGAAACCATTTGCAGAGACCCAAGCTTTGGCATACAAGCGATAGCTAGAGGAATCTGGTGAACAGTTCTTTGGTGCGGCGCCCTAACGACTCTTCACGGAGTTAAGGTAGGAGGAGGAAAAACAGAAGAAGGAGAACAATGTTACTTTTTCACCAGCTGCTGGTACTCCTGCTTCTGCTGCTACTGCACCTACTTCTACTATCTGCTGTTGTGGCTACTACTATTTTTACTTTTACTGTTACTGCTGCTGCTCTTCCCTCTGTTACAACACTTTCTATATCTGTAATCTGTTTGTCACAGTAACTGTACTAACTGTACGTATTATGCTGTCTAAATGTCGTGGAACTGGAAACTAACGACCCAAACAGACTGGAGGAACATGAACGTGTCCACCACCCTCACAGCTAATTACACGATCGATATCGCTGAAAATCGCGTTCCCCGGAAGAGTCATTTGTTCCGTGTTGAAAAGGTCCACCGCTGGTCATCAGAGTGACCATCACCCCTGGCGCGTGGACAAAACCCAGCACGCGCTAATAGCGATAGCCCATGAACGCCCACTTTGCTGGAAATCTCGTTGGCTGAGGGACAGATCATGTGATGCTATGAAGAAGGGGAGGACACTCGCGGTTTATAAGGCAAGAATAATGTCCCTTTTTGCTTTCTTCGCTGTTAGGTAAGTCGAGCTGCTACAAGACCTTGATTATACTTGAGATTATTAAAGGGCTACCCGGATTATTACTGAAATGGTTGAAGGAATGGAAGAAGGGGGTGGACAACGTCCTGGAAAGGAAGTAGGCTCAGGTTTTATTGTCCTGTTTTTAATCCTGGTAATTTTGGTGTCACTGGACCAGCTACGACAGTTTGATTACTTCTGTGAGAAAAGTCTCGCTGAAAGGTAGTTATTTCTCACCCAGTTGAACGCAGTAGTTTAGAGGCTTTTAGAAACAGACGTGCCAAAGAGACACTTTAAATAAAGATGAATGTTTGGACCACTCTTTCTTGGGCTCATCTAAGGTCTGTTTACATGAGTGGTTTTAGACACACCTCTGAACCAGTCTTCTCCAATCTTAGTTTAAGAAAAACAGTGTCTACGATTATTATCTGACCTCGTGAAGAATAAAGACTCTTTGATTGTAAATAGTATCCTCACCTTCTGGGAAATCTGTGCTAGAAATTTGCTCTTTTCTGCCAAACCTTTTGTTTTACCTCTCTCCTTTGCTGTCTCTCGTCTCTTCCTGTCATTTTCTGCTCTGTTTTGGTCCATTCACATTTATATTTTATAAAACTCTACAGTCTTGTATTAGGATTGATTATTTGCATTGCATTAACTGCAATTTTGGCTCTAAGGAAATGCCATGTGCGGAAGCAGTTTTAGGTGATTTAGCAGTTGTAGCAATTTCAGGTGATTTAGGCCAAGTTTATATGCGTTTTAGTTTACTTAGTTATGTTTGTACATTTACATTCTTTTAAATCCTCTGGTGATAAATTGGGCGGAATGGTCAGCGCAAGGAGTATTTCATTACATTATTTGCGTGAAAGCACTGATATGCATACTTAATGTTTTCCCAGGTGTTTTCTTTTCAAGGTCAACGGGGTGTTTTGTGTGTTTTGAATGCTCATAGCCCTGATATGGCTCTGTGCAGTCAGCTAGCTTTAAACATTGACATAAAAGTGAAATTGAAGCTTTTACTTAAAGCACGGGCTGGAGTATATGAGCAGACCTCTTCACCTTCTTTGGAGCTCAGCCCATCAGTGAAGATGAACATAGTATTTAACATTTTAAGGCTTCTTATAAGAACTTTTAATGCTAGTCCTATACACTAACCTGTGGTAAGACTTTGACCCCAGAGGAATGAACGAACGAGTGTCAGATTAATCAGCAACCGGGCACGCATATGACATCTCCACAACATTTTGTCTAGTAACTTGAGGCTCAGGTTTGGGTATGTAGCAGCTACCTGTCTTTGTTTTCTAACCCCTCTCTTAATATAAAGTTACATTAAAACAAAATGCGATGATAGACCGATAGCAGCATTTCGGATTGAAGCAAATTTGAATGGCCGTGTTGTGTGGTGGAGCTATTTATTTCTGTGATGTCAACAGTCCGGTGTGTTTGCGTGTGTGATATATGCGATAGCTCCGCCCACCCTCTTTCCTAATGCCGGAACGGAAGACAGTCCTTTAAATTATAGCGCGTAGGAATTCAACATTTGCACATAATTTTATCGCTTTTATTGAATCTGTTAAAAAACTATAGTAGTCACTGTAGAGGTTAATAACTTTACTCATGAAACATAGTATAATAATTTCCAAGTCAACAGATTCAATTCATTTCATTTGTACAACAAGTAGGACGATGTGACGAAGAGTCTGTAAAGACAGACTGGTCATCTGAATTTTCTTCTTTCTCTGTCTCTGGTTGTCTGTCTGCCTGTCTGGTATTTGCAAAATGTACTGTTTTGTGTTCATGTCTATGTGACTGTCTTCAGTAAGGGGCCCAGACCTGCATTCCATAAACCGTATGTATTCGTATTTTCTCTCCTCTTTTGATTAGTACAAAAACAAGGACCTGTACTCACCATGAAAACATTATCTCTTGTTTTGCAGAGCGCAGCATGAACACGAAGAGAGAAGGACGGCGCCAGAAGCAGAGAGAGGTCTAGAGTTCCCGTGCCAGTGATCAAAAAGCGATTCTTCACCGAAACCCATCTCCTGGGAAACGACAACGAGCACCTATCTGCACGAACATCAGCCCGCCACGCGACACTAAAAAAGAGCTGCACGTGCTGGTCTTATCAGCCTTACTACTATACTACTTCTGTGCCCCTGCTGTCTGAGCTTTCGCTTTTTTTCGTCGCTGGTTCTAAGGGGGAGATCAGGCTTGTAAGTGTTATCGTGATTTTGTTTTTGTTTTTGTTTGTTTGTTTGTTTTTTGACGTTCTCAGTGCCAGACACCAGAAATGGGGAGTTCTGTGGGTTATCCGTGGAATTTGGAATGACGCCCTAGTCGGTTGAATCCAGTCAGGGTGACAGTGTGTTATGAAAAAGTTGAATCATTCATCCCTGTTAAGGAGTATGGCTACAGACAACTAAAATCCAGCAAGTGGGGGTGTATGTAGTTAATAAATAACAAAGACAACGACAACAACAACACAAAAACTGCAGCGTTTAGCTCGGTCTAGGACTGAAGTTACAGACGATTGAACCTAGAAAACTTGAAATTGTGTGAAAAGAAAAGTGGCCTTGCCTGGATATAAAGCTTCTAAAGTGTAACAGCAAAACCCAGTCGAAGTTGGAATATAATGTTCAAAACGCTGAATCTGTAGATCCCAGTGTAAGAAGTAATCTTGTGATGATCAGAAGAAAAGTGACTTTTTGCGTGTGGCATTGTGCTTGCCAGACGTTTTTTTTTTTTAGATTTAACTGTGCGTACTGGAAAGTTTTGCTGAATTTTTGAAATGAGGTCGCTCGTTATTTGTGTACTAAAGCTGTTTATTGTTTGGAGTACCCGGAGGTGAAAGGTCCCCAAGTTCAAGGTCATCGTCATGGATTCGCCGTCCATATCCTGGCTTCTGCATTACTTCATCTTGGTCATCGTGGTGTGGAGCGAAGGTGAGTATCATTGTGTGTTGTGTTGTGTTTGTGTTGAGTCGGCCCAGGTTGGGTTGAATTGGCTTGATTGGTGTTGGTTGTGTTCTGTTAGTTTGGATTGGATTGGGTTGTGTTGGGTGTGTTGGTGGTTGTGTTGTATTAGTTGTGTCGCGTCGGGTCGGGTCTGGTTGGTTGGGTCAGGCTGAGTCGGGTCAGATAGGGTTGAGATGGGTTGATTTGTGATTGGTTTGTGCTGTGTCGTGTTGTATTGTGTTTTGCCGTGTGGTACTGTCTTTTGCAGTATAGTTATTTACATGGCATGACATGGTATGGTATGTATGTTATGATTTAATATGGTGTAGTTTGGAATGGCTTGATATTGTCTGCCAGGATAGGGTTTGGTATGGTGGAATGTTGTGAGGGTTTGTTTTCGAACCAACATCAAAAGGTATGCCTGATAGAGGGTCTTTGCCAACGTGCAACTCTTTCCTCTTTCCTCCCGGAGTGTTGAAAGCAGAGAAGGCGTGTCACGGCCGTGCAACCAGACTGTTATTTATTTATTGTTATTTATTTATTTCTTCATGTTTCTATTTATTTGTTTGATTGTTCGTTTGTTTATTTACTTATTTACTGTTTTCTTTTTATCTTAGTTCACATTAAAATTGACTCAGACTCCCTTAGGGTCGTGGTATCTTTAACTCGCGCTTGAATATGTGTCGCACACGGAGTCTTGCTTTATTTTGTTTAGTAGACTGTTTGTGTCAGTAACATGGCAAAGGAGGAATCCTTGTCGTTTCTGAATTTTAACTAGGGATTTCTACCTTTGTACAACACAACACAACACAACACAACACAACACAACACAACACAACACAACACAACACAACACAACACAACACAACACAACACAACACAACACAACACAACACAACACAACACAACACAACACAACACAACACAACACAACACAACACAACACAACACAACACAACACAAGTGAAATGACGGAATTGGACTAAATTGATTGTAATCGAAGCTATGTATGTTGATGCAACTCGAATCAAAAAACATATCGCTGACAAACCAACCAGACATCTAGAATTAGACCTTGTCATTGTTTGTCTACGTGCGCGCGCCTTTTCAAATTGTGTTGAATTCATACCAAACGTAGTCGATAACAATATTTTAGATAGGAAAAAAAAGTTGATTTTGGGTGGTGGAATCGATGTATGTGTGAGCAAGGATGCCCATTTTCAATAGCGCTTTAATCAGTTTTAGTTTGCGACTCAAGAATTTATTAAATGTCGTCGATAATTCGATATGCGCAGTGCCAAAATTTTTAAATTGCCTCTGTGGTCAAAACAGGCATGGTCACATTGTAGGATTAATCGATATCAGTCCAAGTCTCCCCTGATGGGTATTCACTGTGGTGTGAGACAGGTACTCTGCAATGATATACTGCAGAATAATTTTCAAGGCTACAGTTATTGGCGTTACAGATACATGTACATTTTGGGTTCTTCTCTGCGCACTCTTTCCTTTGTTGTTCTCTCTCTCTCTCTCTCGCGCGCGCGCGCGCGCGCGCGTGTGTGTGTGTGCGCGCGTGAATAATATTTTTTCCGGTTTCCGGTTCATATGTGTGCATTTGCCCACAATGTATTCCCTAAATATCTTCGGCTGTTTATAAGCGAAAATATAAAAGCTTTTTGCCTTTTTATGATGTTTTTTCTGGTCCTCTCGAAGTTTCACTTGAGCAATAAATGTTGAATGGTATTTCAGCGGAGGCGTCTCAGAGGTCCCCCCCCCCCTTTATTTATGGAAACGGTAACGCTGTAAACGCCTTCATTCAATAGAAGGTGGTTGGTCATGAATTTGCCAAGGATGTTGTGATATCTTTTTGGGGGCATTGGACCAGAGGATACTTTATTTTGTCTCAGTTTTGATTAGCGTTTGTTTCGACAATTCCGAAATGGTTTGTGAGGACGGCTGGACTAAAACCATGGCTTGATTGCTTGTTTGCCAGATTATTTATTGTTTGAGAGAAGATCAGTTTGTAGGAAGGTCGTAATTCTTTTTATGGCTGCCACTTTTCTTGTGGGAGGCTGCATTCATTGATACTGTGGTCAGGTCACGCTTGCTTTTTTTAAAACTTGTCTTGGAAAACTGTTGTCACACGTATTTGCCTTTTTAAAACTTTCTATCTCGGAAGAGAAGTCCGTTAATATATGAAGGTCGAGCTTGCGGTAACCAGTATGTTGATATCTTAGCCTAGTTTGTGTATGAGAATGTATTTTTACGTGATGGTCATGGTGTTTTTGTCGCGTTTGGTTTCACGCTGACATATTTTTCTCTGTATTTTTTTCTTTTTTTTGGTGTTTTTGCTTTGTTTTGTTTGTTTGACAGGGGGTCGATTTGTCTGACTTTTTGTGTCTTCTGAAGTGGTATTTTGGGTTGTCGATAATAATGACTCGTCTTTTTTTAGCGTCTCTGTGTCTGTCAGTTCATCTTCTCTCATGTGTACATATGTTCGACTGATTAAACTTGTCTGTCAGACGGGCTGCCAGATTTTCGGATTAGATGTAATTGACAAACATGTGTGTCTTGTGTTGTTGATATGGAGGAGCGGGAGAGAGGGAATGTTGGAAGGAGGATGGGGAAGAGAGAGAGAGAGAGAGAGAGAGAGAGAGAGAGAGAGAGAGAGAGAGAGAGAGTCTGTGTGTGTGTGTGTGTGTGTGTGTGTGTGCGTGCGTGGATGCGTGCGTGGATGCATGTGTATGTTTCGTGATTATAGAAAAACTTTATGATTTTTGTCTTGAAAATCTGAGTTATTTGTAGTTTAGAGGTTATTAAAGAGGGATGCATTGCACAGGGATAATTCTATGTGCGTTCCATGATCCACCCTTTACGGCATTGGCTATCTGGAACACTCTGAGCCCGTGCCAGACCCAAACCATTTGCGCTGGCAAAGTCTTGAAATTAAAGGTGGGGGGGGGGGGGAGAAAGAGGGGGGGGAGAGGTGGGGAACAGGACCTATAAAACACTAAACTGACACCACCAGAATGATTGGAACATTAAGATTTACGTGCGAGCTAGCTACTTTATATATATTTGTATATCTATGTAGTATGTATGTATGTGTGTATGTCTGTATGTATGTGTGTATCTATGTATGTATGTATGTTTGCATGTATGTATGTATGTATGTATGTATGTATGTATGTATGTATATTTGTCTATCTATATATATATTATATATATATATATATATATATATATATTATGGGCACAGCTCACAAATACCACTCTTTCTAACCACATGTACTTGACTAGCGCAGTAAGTTAGTTACAGATGAAAAGTTGTTACCTGTCGATGCTTAGATTGCAAGCATTATTGAAAAAACATGATAAAACCTGTCGATGCTTTTAATGCATGTTCAAATACTTTTGATGTCGTTGCTGGAAAGGAAAGAGACTAGCATGTCTAGTGGAAGTTGATAATTGTCTTGTGAGCCAATTGCATTATTGGAAGCAGACGTTTCTGATCACTGCCTTGTCACTTGTGCATGTTTTAATTTTAAAAAGTTATATGCTTCCTGTTTTGACACTTTCTGCTATTTTGTCACTTCTTTTTTCATTCGTGCTTCCTTTCATTTTTTCGACTAACGAGGAAGGAGAAAAACAAACACAACCAACCAGCCAATTCGATCTTTATGAGTAAGCTCCACACACATACACACACACACACACACACACACACACACACACACATACACACACACACACACACACACACACACACACACACACACACACACACACACACACACACACACACACACACATGTGTATATATCTATATATATATATATTTGTGTATATATATATATTGTGTGTGTGTATATATATATTCATACACGCGCACTCGCTCGCGCGCTCTACCAACCAACAAACATACAATAAAAGATTCAAGTAGAAGATGAATAGAAGTAGAGAACGAATGAAAATGTGTTTCTCTGTTTAAAGTGGCTTGTTTATTTGTTTATTTGTCTGACACGCACGCATTACGCACGTTTTTGTCTGTCTGTCTTTCTGCTTTCCCCTTTGTTTCTCACATATATACACACCCACGCACGTGCTTAATCGCCCCCCCCCCCCCCATCCAACCCCCGCACATTTCAGGATGGAAAGATTGACTTCGCTTGAGATCTCGTCCACAACGTTGAACGACAGGCGTTAAACCTCAGTAGCTAAACTAATTGCCACCTCCATAAGAACAGTTACGCTGAACAGTTCGGACGTCTCGGCAGAGGAAGAGAAAATAACTCCTTATTGATCACAAGGGACAGGAGAATTATCCTCACTCGTTTCTTTGCTGACCTCCCATTCAACCCCTCTCATGTGTGGGACCCGTAATGTGACCTCCGTGTCTGAGCGATTTTCCCTTAGATTTCGTCTTCTTTTTTTAAGAGTCCCGAAGAGTGATGATGACATTGATGTCGTGCTTCGTAAAGGACATTTCTTGTCTTAAGGAAGCTCCGAGGACATCATTGTAGCTTTTTATTATTATGTCTTCGTCCGCGGAAGAAGCCTAATTGTATGTTTTGCAGGCGTGGATTGTAACTTTTATGCCTTCTAATTATTACCGGTCGGGATTGCTGAGAGTGTTTTGGGTCTTGTTCATCAGGCTTAATCAGCTCTTTTAGACTTAATTAACTCTAAACAGCATCCGGATAACGGAGGCTGTTGTTTGATTCTTGTTGTCGTCTTTATTGATTGTTGGCGATGGCGGCAAACGGGAAGACGTCAGTTGGAAAAGGTCTCAGAGGACACTTGATGTACAAGATGAATAATTTGCATGACATATAGTGTGTAATTTAGGATATACATGCATACTTGATATAACATAACCATGCATCCTTGAGCGTCCTTTGTTTTCTTTGCATTGTATTCTTTTTAAAGTGTGAGTTTTCGTTTGCTATAAACAGTTTTCCTCTAAAATGTCTGCATTTGTAATGAGGTAAAATGTTCAAAACATTGTAAAGAATGACATGACTCTCAGTAAGTGACTTTATGAAAATCACAAACAAACGAAAAACAAAGGAAAATTGATATTTAATCTACGAAACAAGACATACGCAGTTTTTAGACTAAATGACATTACTGACATTGTTAAACATGTAACAAAGAGCACATATCAAGAAAATATTTTAGAGACCCGTGATAAAGGCAAGTTGACCGAAACTTTCAGCCTGAAAGATTTCGTAGATTACATGTATCATTTTTTTCATTCTCTTTTCGGTGAGGTCTGGTTGACTTGAAGACTAGGAGAATTATTGGTGAGATTCATTCAACAACAATATCAACAACAACGACGACAACAACAACAACAACAACAACATATAGTTGAAAAATGAAATATTCCTGTGACTCGTACATTCCAGACTTTTCTTCCTTCAGTCCTAGCCGGCAGCCCTTTTTTAAAACTGCCCTGTTCACTGCTCATCTTAAAGTTTCTATCATTCTGGTGGTATCAGCTTTGTGTTTCAAATCCCCCTTCCCCCTTCCCCCTTTCCAGACCTTGGCATTGCATAGGATTTTGCACAGGTTCAGATAGTCTGAAGATAATTGCTTGCAGTTTTGGGTTGAGCGTATATGGAATTGTCCGAGTGCGATAAATCCATGTAGAGCAAACAGCTGCAATAAGAATAAAAAACGATAAGCTCTTTCCAAAACATCAAAAGAGGAGTCATACAGGGTTGTGTTTTGTCACCAGATCTGTTTTCACTTTACAGCGAAAACATCATGAGAAACCTAGAGGAAGACCCTGGTAGAAAGAAACTCTAGGGAGAGCTAGACAACAGAAGGTCTTCAGAGAAATAACCCCCTTTAGACAAGTGTTTCGGCCCTGAATTCCTTACACTCTCAGGGGGCCGGGCCACATCCAGGTCATGACTCCTGGATGCCCTTCTGCTGTTGTCTTTTTTTTTTTTTTTTTTTTTTTTTTCCCACGCCGGGGATCGAACCTGGGCGATTCTGCGCTTCAGAACTGCGGTACGCGGTTTTACCAATGTGCTAACGGGGCACACATCATCTGTAGGGAATTTAATCCTTATGAAGTTCACTTTTTTGGTTCCTCTTTGCCCAGATCCAGCTTGAGCTCCTTTCTGCTGCCTCTGCCATCGCTTTAAGGGCTCTAGTCCTCTTCTTCCCAGAAATGGCGAGTTGTTTCATGAGATCATAAGCGGAGGTGCCCACAAACCCTCTTGCCCCGACCTCTATGGCGAAGATTTTGACCCGCAGACCTGCTTTCTTCAGGGTGCTGGCAAGACCGGCGTATTTTTCGGTCTTGTAGATATGTGCTTCTTCCATTCTGCTTTCGTATGGCACAGTGAGTTCTATCAGAATCACTTGTTTCGAGGAGTCAGAGTGGAGAGCGATGTCTGGTCTCATGCCTGTCTTGCTGATGACATCTGGGTAATTTCTCCACTCTGGGAGGTCTGCTGTACACTCCCAGTCGACTGCTCCATCCAGAAGACCCTTTGGCAATGTGCTGGTTGTCATAGCCCCTTCGGGCCAGACCTGTTTCCCTCCTGCTTTGTAGAACGTTGTCATAGCAATTGGTGCGTTTGGGGTCATGGTTTTTTCGCTAACCACATCTGTGATCACTTTCAGAACTTGGTTGTGCCTCCATGTATACCTTCCTTGGGCTAGCGCTACTTTGCAAGAGCTTAGGACATGTTCCACTGTTTGTTTCTTCTGACAGAGCGGACATGCTGGGTCGTCTGCTTTCCCCCATTTCACTAAGTTTGCATTCGAGGGGAGCAGGTCATATACAGATCTGAGGAGGAAGCTTATCCTTAGAGGAGCCATGTGCCACATATCGTTCCAGCTGAGACTTCTTTGGAGTGCACTGTCCCATGTTGTCCATTGCCCCTGTTGACCTTGCTGGACTGCCTTCTGCACTCTTTTGACATCTTCTTCTTCCTTCAACTCCTGTATGATCATGTCTCTTTTTTCCTTCCCTTTGGCTTTGGACCACCACTGCATTTTTGTTGCTCCCAGTCCCTGTCTGTTGGTTTGCGTGTGTCCAATTATTTCTTTGATGCTGAGGTTTCTCTTGGCATTGTTTACAGCCTCTTGGACTTTCCACTTTCTGCCAGTTCTCAGCTTTGGATGAACTGCTCTCACGATATTGTCCTCCGATTCCTCCAGCATGCTCAACAGTCTTGCTTTTCCAACTTTGTATTCCTCCACTATGGATTTGAGAGGTAGCTTCAGCATTGCTTGACGACAGTAGAATGCAACATCAGTGAGACCAGGTGGGACACCGAGCCATTTTCTTGTGTATTTGTTGATTTTGGCTTCCATTGCTTCGACTGTGCTGGTGCAAATGTCATAGATTAGCAGTGGCCACAGCAGCTTTGGTATCAGCATGAACTGTAGACACCAGACTTTGTATTTGCCTGGCAGTCCGCAGTTATCTATTTTCTTCAGGCCTTCTTCTGCTGTTTGCTTGGTTTCACATCCCCTTTGTGTGTCTTTCAGGGAGTCATCATACCATCTTCCGAGACTTTTTACTGGCTCTTCTGTGACAGTGGGGATGGCTTGGTTGGCTACCATGAATTTGACTGAATCTGCCACTTTTCCTTTTCGCAGTGAGAGACTTCGGGATTTCTTAGGTTTGAACCTCATTCTTGAAGAGGCCACCAGCTCATCCAGCTGCTTTAAGATTTGGTGTGTCTCTTCCTCATCCGTGGACAAGACTGTTGTGTCATCCATGAAAGCTTTCAGAGGAGGCATCTGGTATCCATCTCCCAGATTCACTGGACCTGAACTCTTCATTGCAGCTTTCAAGATGACTTCCATTGCCAACACGAACAGTATGGGAGAGATTGCACAGCCCATTGCAATGCCCACCTCTAGGTCTATCCAGTCCGTGGTGTATTCTTTGGTAGAGAACCGCATTGAGAACCCTTGGAAATACTTCCTCAGCATTGTTCGGATGTTTTCTGGGATGTGATACATTTCAAGAGCCAGCTGGATCATATCGTGTGGAACTGATCCATATGCATTCGCCAGATCAAGCCAAACTACGTCAATGTCTCTCTTCTCTGTTCTTGCTTTTTGGATGGCATCCCAAATCAACGTGGCATGTTCCAAGCATCCAGGCATTCCTGGTATGCCTCCCTTTTGGACTGACATATCCAGATACTTGTTTTCAGTCAGGTATTTTGTCAATCTTGCTGCCATAACAGAGAAGAAGATTTTCCCCTCGACGTTCAGAAGTGATATTGGCCTGAACTGATTGATGCTGCTGGAGTTCTGCTCCTTCGGAATGTACACTCCTTCAGCTCTCATCCATTGGTCGCTGATCTTCTGGTTCCTCCATGCTGATCGAATCATCTTGTGGAGCCACTCGAGCACTTTTGGGCATTTCTTGTAGAGCAGGTATGGTATTCCGTTTGGTCCAGGTGCTGACTTGGCTCTGGCTTTCTTTACTACGTTCTTCACTTCATCCAGTGTTGGTGGTTTGTTATTGAATTTTCCTTCTGGCGCTGCAGGCCAAACCAGATTTTGGATTTCAAGTGGTGCCTCGCGCTGAGAATCGGAATATGTTTCCCTGAGATGCTGCTCTAGGGTTTCCTTGCCCACTGTGAGAGTCCCTGATTTGGGTTGTTCAAACAGCTTTCTTGCAAAGTCAAAGGGATCTTTGAAGAAACGATCTTGAGTCTTCTTCTTTTTGCTCTTTCTTCGCCTTGCTGATTCCACTTTGCTGAGAGCATTGTGTTTGGCCTTCAGATCTTTCCAGAGTTCCAGGAGCCCTTGCTTCTCGAATTCTGAGGCAGTTTTCATTCGCTTTTTAAGCTTCCTTTTCTCCCTCCGGATGCTCTCCATCTGTTGCTGTCTTCTGGATTTCTGGGGAGGCGTTTTTGTCTTTGGCTGCTTCACTCCATAAGTGTCCCTGCAGATAGAGTATATGATGTCTCCGTATGTGTCAAGTTTGTGTTCCAGCGTACTATTCCCTATTAGCGCATTCAGCTTGAGGACAAGTTCCTCATCTAATTTCTCCCATTGTTCTTTTGCACCGGCAGGCGGCAAATTGAGTTTTCCACGTTTGGCGTTAAGAGCTTGTGCAAAATCCGCATCAGAACCGTCAGCGTGGATGTCCTTGGCACTATGGTTTAATTCCTGGCCTTGGTCATCCAACGTCTCACCTGCTATCGCAGTGCGCTGCTGCTGGTTCGTATGTGTCTTCAAACAGCCCATTTTTGTCCTGTGGATCTTCATGCCGCGTTTGGTGGTGAATCTCCTTCCACACGCACACGGAAATTCCAACTGGTCATCAATCATGGTCCGTTGTGCGTTTCCAGTCGTGATGGAGTCAGTGCCGATGGATTCATCATTCTCTCCCCCTTTCGGTGAATCCTGGGAGCATCTTTCATTTGGAAAACTCGTGGCATGTTATCAAAGGCAAGGTGGGAAGCCAACCCACAAAGCCCGCAGATCTAGTCTTTCCCAGTGTCCTTCGGTCTTTCCCGAATGTCCTCCGAACTATTCCCGGAAGTCAATGGACTGACCATGTGCAGGTAGAAAGAAACTCTAGGGAGAGCTAGACAACAGAAGGTCTTCAGAGAAGTAACCCCCTTTAGACAAGTGTTTCGGCCCTGAATTCCTTACACTCTCGGGGGGCCGGGCCACATCCAGGTCATGACTCCTGGATGCCCTTCTGCTGTTGTCTTTTTTTTTTTTTTTTTTTTTTTTTTCCCACGCCGGGGATCGAACCTGGGCGATTCTGCGCTTCAGAACTGCGGTACGCGGTTTTACCAATGTGCTAACGGGGCACACATCATCTGTAGGGAATTTAATCCTTATGAAGTTCACTTTTTTGGTTCCTCTTTGCCCAGATCCAGCTTGAGCTCCTTTCTGCTGCCTCTGCCATCGCTTTAAGGGCTCTAGTCCTCTTCTTCCCAGAAATGGCGAGTTGTTTCATGAGATCATAAGCGGAGGTGCCCACAAACCCTCTTGCCCCGACCTCTATGGCGAAGATTTTGACCCGCAGACCTGCTTTCTTCAGGGTGCTGGCAAGACCGGCGTATTTTTCGGTCTTGTAGATATGTGCTTCTTCCATTCTGCTTTCGTATGGCACAGTGAGTTCTATCAGAATCACTTGTTTCGAGGAGTCAGAGTGGAGAGCGATGTCTGGTCTCATGCCTGTCTTGCTGATGACATCTGGGTAATTTCTCCACTCTGGGAGGTCTGCTGTACACTCCCAGTCGACTGCTCCATCCAGAAGACCCTTTGGCAATGTGCTGGTTGTCATAGCCCCTTCGGGCCAGACCTGTTTCCCTCCTGCTTTGTAGAACGTTGTCATAGCAATTGGTGCTAAAGGTCGGAGGAAAAATGATAAACAACATTCGATACGCAGATGACACCGTGCTAATTGCAGAAAGTGAAAGGGACCTACAAAACCATGTGAATATACTTGGAATAGAAAGCAAAAGTAGGGGTTGGAACAAAACAGCAGGAAGATTGAAGTCATGGTGATCAGTAAAAAACATGAAATCCCCTCATGCAAAATAACAGCAAACGGCACAACTTTGAGACAGGTTGATAAATTTAAGTACCTGGGAACGATCATTTCACCAGATGGCAGATGCACATCAGAAATAGCCAGCAGAATCGGCCAAGCGAAAACAACGTTCAAGAAGATGGAGAGCATTCTTACCAACAAATGCCTATCAATTAACATCAGGAAGAGAGTTCTTGAATGTTATATAGAACCAATACTGTTGTACGGTTGCGAGGCGTGGACAGTCAACAAGCAAAGCCAGAACAAGATTGAGGCAGCCGAGATGTGGTTTCTAAAAAGGATGTTGAGAGTTCCATGGAAAGCAAAGAAAACAAACGAGACAGTCTTGATGGAGGCAGACATAAGTAGATCATTCATAAGGAAGATTAGAAAAAGGCAGGCAACATTCATAGGCCATTTTATGAGGAAAGGGGAATTGGAACACGTGGTCACAACGGAAAAGCTGGAGGGAAGGAGAGCACCGGGTAGACCCAGGGAGAAGATACTAGACGGACTTGCAGAATGGCTGAAGACTGGGAGAGTGGAAGAGATGCTTGAGGCAACAAGAGATAGAGACAGATGGAAGTCCATAAGCGCCAACGCCATGCGGCAAGGCACCTGATGAATATGATGATGAGAGCAAACTTCAAACTCGAAGGTACTCTTTTATAGCCGGAAGTCAGTTTGTAAATTATAAAAGTCATTCAAAGAAAAAGAATCTTGGCTAGATCACAGAAAT